>VZRI01007270.1:0-89318 GCA_013397515.1 Upupa epops
AGGGCCTGAAGCTGCGCCAAGGGTGGTTTAGGAAGCCCTTCCTCACAGAAATGGTTATCAGACACTGGAATGGACTGCCCAGGGAAGTAGTGAAGTCTCCATCCCTGGAGGTGTTTAAGAATCATAGAATCATAAGGGATGGGAAGACAACTCGAAAGATCATCTAGTCCAATGCCCCTGACACAGCAGGATCACCTAGACCAAGTCGAACAGGAACACATTCAGGTGGGTCTTGAACGTCTCCAGAGGAGATTCCAACCCCCCTCACCCCAGACAGCCTCTGCCAATGCTCTGTTACCCTCACTGTGAAGAAGTTCCTTCTAGTATATAGTGCCATAATCTAGTTGATGTGGTGATGTCAGGTCATAGGCTGGGCTTTTCCAACCTCAATATTTCCAGGATGAGAAACAACACCCAGTTTATGTACCAGTAAGGTATGCACATTATTGTCTTTGTTGTAGCTACCAAATTAGCGTAATTTCTCAGGACAAATCTTTATCTTTTATCAGAAAAACAACAGGGGAAAGTGACACTTCTGTCTGTAGTGCTTCTTTTTTCCATTTTGTAGCAACAAAAATTTTATGAACTCTTTTATGAACTGTTTATCACTTGTGTAATTATAATTACAACCATCAGGTGTCAAGAAGCAGGTTTAATGTGGCAAAATAAACACTCATCATAGTTTCAAATTTTAGATTACTTGCCTGAGGCACTGACAGGTTGCTGTGGCAACTTGTGGTTACAATTCCAAATTGAGTTGTTGCAGGTCTGCAAATAGAAAGAGATTGGAACTTCTGGTTACAGGTTCCTCAAACTTTGTTGCACTTTGGTCTGTGTTTGGAGAGAACACACTGGGCACTGGACTGAACTAAGCAGCCATCTCAACCTGAGAACGTGGTGATTGAAGAGCGAGTGGTATCTCAAGGATCAGCGGAAAGAAGATTTATGTCTGAATTCCACTGTTTGCTGAAATGGAGAGAGTTCTTCCCTAATTTGTGACCACAGGAATCAGCGCACTCAAAACAGAGGCTGGTTTGGAAGCACACAGAACAGGGAGCTGGACTTTTAAAATGCCTGGTGATGCTGAGGGACCTGTGCATGGACACATTTATCTAAATTCCATTATTTGCTGAAAAGGAGAGAGTTCTCTCCTTGCTCATGGCCATAGGAATCAGCATTTTGGAAATACAGGACTGATGTGCTAGAGATGGAACAAAGAATCGGAGTTTAAAATGCCCACTGATGCTGAAGGATGAATGTATGAACTTGGTGGGCTCTATGCTTCCACAAAGAAGTTGGAAGACTCTTTTCCATTTTTATGGTTTGGACATTGAGGTTTTGGCTCATTTATGCAAGAACAGTGACGACTTTCCATATAGAATCATAAGGGATGAGAAGGGACCTCAAAACATCATCTAGTCCAATCCCCCTGCAGGATCACAAGACCAAGTCGCACAGGAACACATCCAGAGTATCTCCAGAGAAGGAGACTCCACAACCTCCCTGGGCAGCCTGTTCCAATGCTCTGTTATCCTCACTGGAAAGAAGTTCCTTCTAATATTTACATGGAACCCCCTATGTTCCAGCTTGCACCCACTGCCCCCTAGACAACCTTGAGAAGAGCCTGTCTCCATCCTCCTGACACCCACACCTCACATATTTATAGACATTCATGAGGTCACCCCTCAGCCTCTTCTTCTCCAAGCTAAAGAGACCAAGCTCCCTCAGCTTTTCCTCATAAGGGAGGTATTCTACTTCATCATCTTTGTTGCTCTATGCTGGACACCCTCCAGCAGTTCTGTGTCCTTCTTGAACTGAAGGGCCCAGAACTGGATACAATACTCCAGATGTGTTCTCATTAGTGCAGAGTAGAGTGGGAGAAGAAACTCCCTCTATCTGCTAACCATCCCCTTTTCTGATGCCCTGATTTTCAGGGATGCTGTTGGCTGTCTTGACCACAAGAGCACACTGCTGACATCCAACAGTGATGCTAGCACAGTTGGTCTCCACACATACTTTGCCAAGGCACAAAATTAGCTCTGAGAGGCAGTTGAGTTTGAACAAAATACCTAAAACATAGAATATCAGTAATAAGTGGTCTGAGGTACCACAGACACTTTGTCAATTGTCTTAGTGATAAAGGTAGAAAATCCTTTCTGATGGGATTTTTGTGTGTAGCTGTCAAGAGACTACTATTGATGGCCTACTTCTATCCCAGCCTCCCCAAGAGGTTTAACAATCCTGACAATATCAAAACATGGCAAGTCATTCACCTGAACTTTTATGAAGAACAATCAAAATGTTTCAGTCTGTAGAGGAGAACCCCAGCAGTAGACAAACATGGTGCTGAACTTGCATTTCCCTCTCAAAGAAATAAAAAGCATATATATATATAAATATACATGATTTAAAGGAATTATAACTACTTATGAAAAGACAGCTGTAGTACAAGGTGGGTACATTTGTAATAGAATATTCCAATATATCTGTTCTAGAGGACATAAGCCCGTCTGGCTTTACAGAGAGCTGATAAACCAGATTAGTCCACACAAAGCTTCTTGTTACTGAGTAACAGGCTGCTTCTGTGACCAAGTTAACTTGTTTAGAGGTAATATTTTATTTGGGAATCATATTCAATTAGCAGGCAGTGACCTACCAAGGAGAAAAATGTATTAGGAAGGTTATCACAATACAAGGATGATCAAATTTCCTGGGACGCTCTTGAGGAAATTAGCTATTAAGTCTACCCTCAGCCCAATTCTTTTGGATCACAGTGCCTTAGCTAGCAACATCTTTTCAGCAATTTATTGAAACAAAGTCAACTTTTTCCCTAACGCCTCAACAAAAATAAGAGTTCCCCACAAAGCCCACTTGGCCATCTGACAAAAATCAGTAAAAATAAAGCACAGGTGATGTACAAATTCAGGTCTGAATGTCAGTGCAGAGTGTTGCTCACTATCAGCAGAAGTCACAAGCTTTAATTATTGTTAAGGGACTGCTGGGACAAGACTACTGCACTCAAAATTATGTGCTCCATTACCTGCCCCGGCCTGCAGATCCCCACATCTTCCTCCAGCTGTTCTTGTAGATGGGCATCATGTTTGCTATCCACCAGTCAACTGGGATCTCCCCAGTTAGGCAGGATTGAATGTAAATGACAGAGAGTGGCTGGGTGACCACTTCTGCCAGTTCCCTCAGTAGCCCTTGTGTGTGTCTAAGTCACCCCACACACCTGTGTATCCTAGTGGCAGAATAGGTCACTGTTTCCTCTTGGATTATGAGGCTGTGTTCTGTTCCCCATCCCTGTGTTCCAGCTCAAGGGGTTGGGTACTCAGCGAGCAATTAGCCCTGCTGACATAGACTGAAGCAAACTAGGCATTGAGTACCTCAGACTTTTCCTTGCTCCTGGTCAAACCTGATTACTTTAAGCAGATTAGATTGCATAGTTGTCAGATCACTGCCATAGCATCCAGATGTAAATATCCCTGAAAAAATATGTTTCAGTATGTATACTGAACAAGGAGACAAGGAAAACATCCTTTTCCTTTCATCATGGTGTAGAAATTCCCCAGAAAGAAACTCACAGCTTTGCAGGGCTTTTCCTTCCACACGGATGCTGAAGAACAGATGGACACCAAACATTTAGAATGTGCATAGCCCTTTTGATGCAAATTTCTTCGGAAGTACAGCAACCAATTTTTACCTATGGAAAATCAGTCGTAAGGAAACAAAAATACCCAACCCACTCATAGTACTTCCGCTGTATTTTTTATTTACAGAGTGAAGAAGCCTAATCAGTTGTAAGATTGGACATCTGACAATTCAGCTATTTTGTAGAAGTATATAAATATATACAAGAAACTCTATGATATAAACATCATTAGCTGTGGTACTTACAGTAAACATTCACTACCATCCTTACACTAAACAGGCATTTCATAACGTTTAAATGCTGATTTCAAGACACCCTCTACAAAACAGCTCTAACTGTAACAAAAGGGAAAAAATTCTGTGCCATAAACAAACTTCTAAGAGAGACTAGTAAAATCTTTTTGTAATAAAGTTTGCAAGGATAAAAATACTGCTTTGATCATCCCAATGCCCCTACCCCGTAAGAAACAAATACACCAAAACCACTGCAGAACTGCAGAAGTATCATAAGATTACTTGTTTCGTATTCTTTACTTATTCTAAATGAAAATATTTTTATTTCAGCATTTTAACACATTTTAAGGCTGCTGCAAAAAATGCAGCTTTATTAAATAGTATTTACTGTTATACAGAAGTCTCAATTATGCGTCCATGAGGCTGAAACATCAGTGGTATTGTATGATCTATCCCTTTTCCTTGTAACTGTCTATCTTATATAGGAATGGTGGTGAAGCTTTATAGAAAAGACTTTTGACAGCAAGAAAGGGACTGGAAAGCTAATGGCAGAACAAAGAAAACACTTGAGAGCCTCTAGACCCCTAGCTCTCTTATTTTAAAAGCACTTTTGTCAGTATTTTATTTGCCTCTCTGTTGTTCTTCACGTTGGAGATGATTCAGGACATAAAGGACAACTTGATAGCAGAAAATGTACTGATCCTGCAAAGGAAAGGAAATCACAGAATATGTGAAAATGCTTGTACCAAGCAATTCTCTGTCATCTGAACTTCAGAGATGTGCAACACTTTATTTCACTATTATTTCTACAGTTAAATAAAAAGAAAAATCTACAAACCAAAAAAATCGTCAGTGGAAAACGGCACAAGTTCAACTTAAAACAAATACAGTCACCAAGAATATATTTTTCCTTCTTTCACATTCAAAAAAAATCTCTGACAAAGTAAGTACTTTATTTACACACAGACAATAAATGAATTTCAACATCTCGTATCAACGCCGAGTAGTATACAACTGTTGTGGACAATTAATCTCAGTGATACAGGCGTGGTCATTAATGAGTGTTTTAGGGTGTGAGATGGGGCTGATAATTTTATGGTTTGGTTTTAGGGTTTTGGTTTTTTAAAAACTATAATTTGACAATTCCTTCATGTTCCAAGAAAAAGTACAGGTTCTAACAATAACCTGTAATGTCCATCTCATAGGTAAAGTTAATAAGTAGATCTAGATTATTCCTAAAACATTAAATTTCCAGTTATCTTCCAGAATCTCTCTCCAAGACATCTCTGGCAGTATCAGTGATTCATAGCAGCTACAGACAGGCCTTGTCTTCAGTTCACTGGGCAATTTTTAGCCAAAAAACTTTATCTGACTTCCTCTATAATACATGCTTTAAACATGAAAGGTCACATTCTCTTTTCTTTAAAAAAAAAACAAAACAACTGCATGCTTTACTAAGTGTTCAATATGTCCTGCTACTCTCTGGTACGTATCACATTCAATTCTCATGACACACAGGCTGCATTTAAGGACATCATATGCACCACAAAAGTTTCCCCACACACCAATTAGAATTCCAGTGTCTCTTCTTTATCATATACCTGGGTAAGCCAGACTCACCTCTGTCTGAACCATTCCATGTCTCTGAAGACGCATGGTGCGCACCAGATCTGAGATATCAAACTACCAAAACAAACAGCAAGTTAAACATTCAAAAGAAGACCTGTGCATGTAAAAGAAACATCCCCAACACCAGGCCCAGGTACATTAAAGATTTAGTAGTGACACAACTGACTACAGCCTGTGCACCTCTGGTAGGTAAGCAGCATATGCTGTCTCTGAACAACACAGAGGTGGCCCTCCTGCATTGGACATCTTCTGTCTCTTGTTTTCTTTCTCTATGCAGAGGCTTGCTTGTTTAATCCAATGGGGAGCTGAGTGTGTAGAAAGTTAAGTCCCTCGCTCTAACTTAATCAAATGGGGTTTATTTCCCTGAGTCAGTAGCGTTCTAGATATTTAGTGGGAGCTCAGAAACCCTGCTAAGCTAAGCATGACATGATTCGCATTCTCTACAAAGTCACAAAAAGGTCTGCTGCATCAGGCCATTGAAGGACATAAACATTTCTGTTCTACTGAGTGTCAGATGTGTCAGCCCTAACACCAATTAACATAATAGATCCACCGAGTAGATCCAATAGAACACATTTCCTGCAAGTCACAAGCACAGCTTAGCCCATCCTTCTGGGTACTTACATCAAGGTCTCTGCTGATCAAACCCAGAACAACATCTATACAAATAAGGGTCCCTGATCGTCCAATGCCTGCACTGCAGTGAGTTATGATAGGTCCCGATTTGTGGACATGCCGCATGTAGGAGATAAAAGTAAGCAGGTCATCTGGTTGAGAAGGGGTGTCATGGTCAGGCCAAGTGATGAAGTTTAAATGGAAAATATGCCGTACTTCACCTGTCTGAAATTTAAAACCCAACAACAACAAGAAAATGTAAACACATAGGAAGAAAAAAAAAGAGAAAAGGTAAGTTCCTAAAAGGAAACAGTCCCAGAAGAGAGGCGTTTGCCCAATGAAGGTGTTCTGCAAAATTAGATTCACTTACCTGGACCTCTTCTAGCTCCAGCACCCTCACAATAAAGCCTTTCAGCTGCTGGAATCTTACAAGAGCAAGCTGTAGTCTATCATTTATCATAGTGGTTTTATTGAGGACATCGGGCCAGTAACGCTGACATTTTATCTTTTCTCCTTCAACCTCTTGAGTCATCATGGCAATAACTGTACAGTTTTGTTCCCAAACCATTTGCCAGAAATCTGATACGGTTGTTGGGAGAGGTCCTTGACATGCAATGTAAACAAACTCTTCATTTCCCACTGGCATGTGAATGAAGCTGGCATTGATGTATCCACCTTCAGTCCCAAGAGGTACTCTAGTGGTATCATCTGCAATCCCCACACAACAAAAAAACCCCTCAGTGTCATCTATTCACATAATTAGATCTTCACACAATAGAGATGCTGAGCATAACATTTGCCTACACAGATGCTTCCATGGTGGTTCCCCACCCCCACACCTAAAAATCACCACAATACTCACTTTAGGATAGTAATCAGTAATCTTGAGGAAATAAAGAGATGGCTATGGAAGATCCCTAGGTCAGCAGACAGGCAGGATACACAATTTCAACTGCAGCACCTCCAAGACTGCGGTTGAACACTTCTCACTCACAACCAAGCCGTGTCAGTTCTCACTTCTCCACTCACAACCCAATTAACAAACAGGCTTTTCTGCAGGAAATTTACTGGCAACAGTATCTGTCTATCTTTCCAATTTTACATGGGTGAAACTGTAGAACTCTTGCCTGGCTCCATATGCACATCTCATTTCAGACACAGGATCTGATTGCTAATCAAGAATCTCTGAACATATATCCTTATCTCCTATGCCAGTCTCTTGTTTACCAACTTTAAACTGCTTTATAAATTGCTTTATATGTGTAGCAAAAGTCACAGTTTTTTCCCTCTGCTACTCAATAGCAAAACAAGGATTGGGAAAAAAATCATCCTGCTTGTGATCTGATTCATCTGACCATACAGGTAGTGATCAAGAGTGAACTTCACGTTAGGACTTACAGGGAAGTATGTTTTTGTATCTATTCTTTTTTCTGTTCTCCTTTGCTTGTCCAGTCAAACATTGATCCAAAGGTTTTAACTCCTGAAGGTTCTGTGAAAAAGCAATGCATTAGAAAAAGTGCTGAATGGTAACAGGTGTTAAGAGAAATTATGTAAACAAGTCTTGAACAGACAGCATTTTAACAAATCCTAATGTGGATATGCAAAACTATTAAGTCACCGTGTTCTGGTTTGAAAATTACCAAATTTTCAAATATTTGTTGTGGTGATTTTATGCCAAGAAAGCATATTATTTTGAAGCTGGAGGTAGCTTTCCTAGCAGACCTCCTGCATCACTGTGTGGACTCTACAGGTGATTGGTGGACAGAGTCCATAAAGGGAAGGTATTTTCTGCTTCTCTTTGTCTTCTAAGCCATCTTCGCCTTTTCTCCTGCTTCTGCTGTGACACATCTTGAGAGACAGGGAGCTCCTCTGCCCCAAGGATGGAGGGGGTGAACAATGGCTCTCAACTCCCTGCCACTGAAGGGTGGAAGTCAAAGTAAGTCTAAGCCTGGCTGCAGCTCTGCTGCAGGAGTAGCCACAACCCTCTTTTGCATGGGAACTCGAAAGCAGAGAGGCAGAAGAGACAAACCATTCTCCATACCTGCAAACCCCCTTTTGTGGGGGTGAACCTGCAGACCTCCCCTCTTTCGCTGAGGACTCAGATACAGAAAAATCAGCACCAGCGGGCCAGAGTAAGGGAAACTCCTCCAAAGTCACTCCACAGTCTAAACACCTTTGAAGATGCCAGACAGAGGTGAGCTCTTAACCCCCTAGCCCCCTTGGTGGCTGACCACAGCGGAAAAGAAAGGCCTCTGCATAAGGCCTGTGGAAAGCCCTTGGACGAGACCTCGAAAAGCCTATCTGATATTAACAGGTGTGGTTCCAAGTAACCAGCACCATGTTAACTTTGTCTCTACTGGGCTAGTAAAGTTCCTGTATACTCTGCCACTGAGAGACTGAGAGAAGCCTCTACTAAGTGAGAAAGAGAGATCACAAGTGTCGATCTCCTAAGCTTTTGGCAAAGAGAGTGTCTAGAATTCTGTTGCATCCTCTACATTAAACACTATTATAGCCTCAAAGAAGAGCTCTTAAGCCGATGGGACCTAGAAGTATGCTGGAGATGTCACAGAGTGCTGATGTCTGCAAGAGGATCGGGAAAAGGAACTTTTCCACAAGCATCAAATGTATATTTTGTGCTGTATTCCTGCCACCTTTGCTGTGCCTCACCCCCAGCCCTTCTCTTCAGGAAAGTGGGGTGGGAGTGTGTGTGTCTGTGGTGGCTTTTGTGGTTATAAGTGTTAGTGTCCCAGAGCTCTCATCTAAGGCCAAAACCTGATGTGTTAGCTGTCCCTCATTTCTCTCAGTGTGTATAAACTGTGATACAGTTTCTGTTTTACCTTTTTGATTCTTCTACTTATTTGGGTTTTTTTCCTTTTCTTATTGGCGATGGGTTAAATAAACTGTTGTCTTTCTTAGCAAAGTTGCTTCCTTGCCTGTTGAACTCTTGGTGAGAGCTGGTTGTTGTGCTAGAATTACAGGCACTAACCCAAACCGATTGAGACCCTCTCCTTAAACCATTACACACAGGAATAAATCTCATACAGGTAAGAAAATTAACCAAAAATTAACACCCCCCCCTTATTATCTAGTATTATTTCTATCAAAACAGATACAGTGGAACATGGTTGACTCAAGGCTCAAGGCTTTTTTTTACAAAAAAAGCTTTTTTCACATTCTACAGCTGAATTTTTTTGCCTTCACCTTGCTGAATGAAGCCTTTACTTACCTTGTCTACGCCAGGCTAATGCCATATTCACTTCCTAGTTTACCAGAAGTGACAATGAAGTAAACACACTTTGGAATTGCATTCATCTTTCAAACTAATTTTATCTCTCAGCAGCTAGTGGGTTGAAGAAAAGGCTCTGGTAAAAGATATCTTTTGATTACTTCAGAGATGCAAATTAAGCAGCTGTGTTCTTTGAGGCCTGTGATGAACCAGCCATTCTATTTCTAATTGACTCATACTAGGAAAAAGGCCATAAAGGACAAACAGTTACTCACTTCAATCTCTTTAGAAGGAACTCCCTGTTCCAGCAATCCATGCAACATCCTGATCACTGACTTCAATTTGGCTCCTGAGTACTTGCCTCCTGGAAGCACAGTCACAGTAGGGAGTGCAGAGATCTCTTCATTTGTTACCAAAGGGAAATCTAATAGCCAACCAAAACCGATTAATATAAATAAATAGCTAAAACTAAGGAAAACTTAAAACTTTAGAGTGCAATGCTGGATTTCCTTGTTTCTGTTCACCACTATACCGTTTCTTCTAGAATGCCTCCATACAGCAGATAGAATATACAGGCATCCTCTCAGTTTGATAAGCAAACTAAATTAATTAACAAACTCAGTATGATACAAAATCAGTTTTGAAGAACTCAGGAAATCCTGGACTTGCAATAAATACACTGAAACAAACTTCCTCAAATAGATTTAAAATGTAATTCCTTCACACAATAACCTACAAAATCAATGAATGCACACAGGGACAATTCTGGAATTCTCCAGTTAGAAACCACAGCCCATGACTTTGTGTTTAGGACTTACACTTAAAATCCTTCCAAGCAGTAAAGGTAGGATGTGTTAAGCACCTCTTTCTTTCCAGTAAGGCTTGCTCTCTATTGCATCTGTATTTTTAATCTCAAGCATAACACAATTAATTGTGATACTGGACAGGTTCTTGGTTTATTAAATGTGTACTAAATCTCATTATTTAGTCCAAAGGTTTACACAGGTAATATTTTCTTCATTTAATGAATTAAGATAAAAATCTGCTGTATATGAAGTTCAGGAACTGACATGTCTAATACTATCTCAAAAAGTAAAGACCAGTTTCTGTCAAACCCACCAAACTGATGCTTCTCACTCTGCCAAGCTGAGCAGCAGAGGAAGAAAGGCAATTAAGACAAAGAAAAAATATTGCCTAGTTTAAGCATGGAGTAGTGTGTATTTGAAGCATATCATACATTGATCTGATCACGGTCAGAATATCTATTTGATCAGACAGATACTACGGAAAAAAGCATTTCAGCTGGCTTTAATTTACAACTACAGGTGCAATTCTGCAACTTGCAGTTCTGATTAACACTCACACATTTATTGCACAAAGATGTAAAGATCCTTTTCATTGGGTTGCTGAATTCTTAATTTCCATTATACCTGTCATTACACCCTCAAAACATACACAGGACATTTTGAAGTTAACTTCTGACATTTTGTCTATTTAATGTGATCCTCAGTTTTTCACTACTTATTTGTTAAAAGTTCTTGCCTTTGTTCACATGTTCCTGGTTGACTGATTCAATTGGCAGTTCATCACTTCCCCAAGTGATTTCACTTTCATCTGCTTGACTCAAGGGAGATTGAGGAAGAGATCTATAAAAGGACAAGTTATGGAAGTAAGAAAGAACACATACAAATAGCCACACATACAAATAGCCAACAAACTGTAATCAAAGTAATTTTTAGCCAGAAGCATTTTTGGACTGGATCCGTAACAGTAATCTCAAACCCCCCACTTTTTTCCCCCCTTTTTAAATCTCCAATGCAGACTTGAAAAAAATGTAACAATGGAAAAAGAGGCAGGCAGACATGAATCTACCTGGTGCTGGGAATTAAAGTTGATACATGGATGATTCTTTTTTAACCCCTGCTGAGAAACTGCTGTGGGAGCTGATACCCAGCTATAGTGGGAGGTGCAGAACATAGAGAAATGTTTCTTCTGGCTGATCTTTTTTGGGTGAAAACCCAGGACTCAGCCGATCTTGGACAAAAACCAGGGAGGTAGATAACAACAGGTGTGTGCTTCGAAAAGGTATCCCTGAAGCTCTACTTATCCAGCTGAACACTAAGAGCAAGTCCATTTGCAGAGAGCTAGGAGTTGGGAGTCTACCTGCAAGTAGATGCACATCTTGGACAAACTGTTGCTGTTTGGCAAATGAAGCTTTCAGTAACAGTGGCACAGGATGAACTGGACTAGGGTAATGAACTGGATGATGCATTTCTTGGATATTCTCTGTGATATACTGCAACTAGGTGGTTTCTCTGTTACTGGGTTTTTTTGATTAGGTGATTCAGATAGCCTATGGTCTCATTTGCCTCCACTGTTTTGCTCTCTGTAGAGATAGATAATAGACATTTGTTTTCTGCTGATGGCTGCATCCCTTTGGTTGGACTACATAACTACCAAAACGCTATCACTGCAATTACTTTTAAAAAGCTAAGCAGTCAAGTAATGTCCAACAGCTGATCTGTATCATAATTCACTATCCACGTTTTCCATGTTAAAAAAACCCAAACATCCAAATGGGAACAGATGGAATAGTGGAACTAGATGTTTTCATTTCTGCACCCTAAAACTAGAAGCTGTAACATTAACGAAGTTCACAAAGAATCAAACTGAAAACAGCATTGGTATACAAGTACTAAATCCTTAGTACAAATTAAGTTAGTTGGAACCATTTCAACAAAACCCAAATATTTGTTACAAACACATGTCAAAGGAGTAAATAAAACTAGGGCACATTAAACCACAGAAAGCTGACTACAATTCAGGCAAAGTATTTTTTATATATATACATAAAAATAATGAAAACAAATGGGAGAGCAAATCATCAAGATACTGCACAGACACTTTATTTGGTTTGTTTTCATTTTGGAAGTGGTTGGAATTACGTCATCATCCCCCATCCTACTCTCATTATAACATTCCCTCTTCAGAGTTTCAGACTTCACAGGATTGCTTTCAAGCAATGCTAGGCAAGGAATCTTACCTTTCTGGCATAGCTTTTATGTCACAATAATCTTCACAACCATTTTCATGCGTCAGCTAACGGAAGAAATATTTCAAAACATATTAAAGGACATAGTTACAAACCTCTCACTATAAATTTAAACCATTAAGAATTACATGGACTCTTTCTGAAAGATATTAAGTATCATATAATGAAAGACTTTCTGTTTTTAGACATCTCATTAACACGAAGTAACAGAAGACGAGAACAGGGTACACTTGCATAGAAGCTCTACTGTAGTAAGGCCAAAAAGCTGTCTTAAAATCATCCCCGACTCACAATAGCAGAAGAGTTATCTAAAGTTTTTCCAGCTGCCCTTTTTGTTTCTAATACTCAAAACCTCTGTGGGAGGTACAGACAGAAAGTTGCAACATCCCAGATGTGCTGGATAGCCTTCTGCTGATTTCAAATATGAGACAAAACTTGAGCATCTAGTGGCTGATGTAAAACAGAACATGCAATAATGTAGGGCAACCGACATACAGAAGTTAATTGAGCTAATGAACGTATCTTAGTAAAATGCAGGAGAAAAAGAAAGTTCAGACTGGGATTTTGGTCAAGCAAGTTTAAGCAGCATTCAATATAACTGCCCCTTTCAATAGTAATAAAGAACATTTTCTAGATTAAATGCCTGAAATAGTATTAACAAGCTAGTGTATAATCACTTTTTGGAAAAAAAAAAAAAACAGACAACAAAAAAACCCTGTTGGGCTTTATATGAAAAGTAGTACAAAATAACTATACTTAGTACTCTGATCTAGTTAATTTGTGATACAATAATTACACATTATTTTAAAAAATCAAGTGTCTGTACAAATTTATGGCTATTTCCAATAAAGATGTTTTCATTTTAAGTTATTTCAGTGGGAACTATAAGGATAATAATACATTGGAAGAGTTTCTGAAAAAGCAAAGTCAGCAAACAAGTGTCTGTCTGACAGCTTCTTGTCATCCCACCTCTGAAAAATCATCAGGTAGAGATGATCCATCACAGTCTGTGTCTTCAGACTTATCTTCTGTCAGCTTTCCATTCACCTCTACAGGAAAAGGAAAATTAGGGGATACAGCATAAAAATACCAAAAGATGCCCACGAGTCACCTTCTCACAGATGTGAATTCTGTTATGTGTGTTTGACACTACACAGGAAAATAAGGGTGCCAGAATAACCAAGTAATATATGTTAAGTTCCTCTGCTACCAGTGTGTTGGCCTAGAGGTCTTGCTGTAAAGGGCAATCCACTTTAGGTTTTATTTTTCAAATGAAACAGCTCTTTACGCATACCACATCTAGTAAGTTATTGGATCCTCATGTCAGCAGTGTTTCTGCAATTCAGTCTCATTTGGACCAGCAGTATACCTAACATAATGATTCTACTTGCTCTTTGTATTAACAAGACCTAACTGAGAGGCACTGGACAAAATCTGAGTTGTATCTGTTTGCTACAGTAATTTCCTGTTGTATCTTATGCATTCCAGTAATCTTCAATTGTAAAGGCCAGATTCTGCTACAAAAAATTGGTAGTGGATAGCTCTAATGATATTCCTCAGCTGAGGTTCTCGCACAGCTAGAACTTCAGTGTTCCTTGACTCCTAGTGTAATGACCAATGACAATAACCCAATGAACTAGAAGAACAGCAAAGAAGCTGACACAATTGTAATTCTGGAAGGTGTATCTTGAGTTCTAGAAAAAAATCACTACAGAATTAGCAAGCACCTTATTGAACCTTTGCAGCAGATATACATAGTGTGACACCACAAAGGAACTACAAACTTTACTCCATGCTAAACTTCAGTTAGTAACAACTGCAGCTGAGGAGATGGAATGAAGGAAGGGCAAAGCGTACAGAAAAAACTGGTTTTGGTCTTTTTTAGAAACAAAGGTTTTTTTACAAGAGACAATGCAGGTTGGCAAATTGATTAGTTTTGAGTGATCTCAACACATTTCTAGTTTGCGCAAACTGCAATCAACTGAACGTAAAAATACTTCTGCATTTCAACATGATTGTAGCAGCAGAACCAAGTACCTAAACAACAAATTCCACTCAAGAGACAATTCCATAATGGGATTAATTTCCAAGATTACTTAAAGCAAAATTCAGACTTAACACATCAGAACATAACCAAGCTGCATGTGAAGTTCTATAGAATCAGCAACCATTTGCCTGTGTTCTATTTTGGAAACATTCAGTTCACACACGAACTAATTTTTAACTCTCCCTCTTGCTAAATCAGTTGTTTATTTGGCACTTTGTTTGAAGAAGTATTTTGCCACTTACTATACGCTTTCTAGTGGCTTATATTACCTGGCAGGTGATTTTCTGACATGGCCTTCTTAGGAGGTAGAAGACTCTGAGCCTCTGAAATAGCATTATTGCGATTTAAGAGGTTCTGGGCTTCCTCATCTACAACATCCAACAGATACTGGACAACTTCATTGTGATCATCCTCATTATAATACTCATCATCTGAAGGCTCCATTTCTAGAGAAATAGTATAAAATTACAGGCTTTCCCAATATAGCATGTTGTTTCAGAAAAAAAACCTCAAAGAGGCACATACAATGGTATTATTTCTAGTTGTTTCCTTTATTTCTCTCTAACACAGACTTCCAATTTCCATAAATCTACTTTCAACATCAAATAATTACTCTACAGAAGACTGAATAATGCTCTCCCCCCTTTTCACTTCCTTTTACCTGATTTGTCACCATGTTGTTTAGAAAAATGTGACATCTGACTGGTAAAGCCAAGGGAAGTTGCATCTCCAGATTCTGAGTGATTCATTTGTCCCTTTGTGTGATGGATACTGTTTTCTGTATTTTCCTGAGAAGGTCCTAGGATGCCACTGTCATTTACCTAGGAAAGTAAACAGTACAAGTCTTAGGGACTCTGGCACTTGGATGAAGGAGCAAGCAAACCTTTAAAAGTTCACTGCTCTACTCCGCAACAAATAACATACCCTATACATATCACAGTTTTATCTGAGATAGCTGTGTAATGGGTAAACAGCTTTTAGGTGTAAGTTTCACATGAAAAGAGCAAATGAACACAGTTTTAAAGCTGCTAAGAACTGTGTTGAATAAGCAACTATTATAGGAACATATACAGTAACATTTAACATTATTATAGCCTTTTTAAAACATACAGCCTTTACTACTTCTGGTCCCACAACACACCATTTGCTAAAAAAAAAAAAACAAAAAACCAACAAAACAAAGGGAGAAAAAAATAAGAGAAAACCATCTAGCAAATGGAACATGCAAGCATCTGCAGAAACTGCAACAGAATGGAGTTTCAGATCAGAGCCTTGCACCTTTGTCATAAGACCTTACGTCTTTTGATAGAACAGTCCCAAAGAAAGAGATGAACAATTCAACCTTGAATACTTATTATGACCACTGCTTAATTACATCAGTTGACAGCAGTGGGTTTTCATACTTTCACGAACAGTCTTTATTTATTACTTTTATAGCACACAAAGATGGTTTTCTCTGGCTAATGGTAAGTCACAACAGAGGAATATTCACCTTGAGCTCAGAAGCATCAGTTGCTGTTTCCATTTTATCACAGGGATCACCACAGGAACAACCTAAAAAAATTGGGAAGAAATCCAACAGCAACTTCTTCACAGAAATTAAACTAAACACCACCTACTACTTTCATAAAAATCTACCTACCTGATCACTGCCAAACCTATATCTGATAGCATTCCATACTTGATAATCATAGAATTATAAAATGCTTTGGATTGTTAAGGACCTTCAAAAGACATCTAGTCCAAAACACTTTACAATGAGCAGGGGCCTATCCAAATGGATCAGATTGCAGACATCTAGCAACCTGACCTTGAGTGTTCCCAGGGATAGTATATCTACCATCTCTTTAGGCAACTTGTGCCAGTGACTGACCACCATCATTATAAAAAAAAAGTCTCTGTGAAGCACACCAATTCTGTGGTTCTGTGCAATTATTCTTCCTGCCTGCTTGGCCAATGTGTGTGACCAGAAGCACCACATCTGAAAACAATGAGATTTAAACAAACTGGAGAGAATCAATGAGATTAGTCTGGTTTCCTTCAGTCTTGAAGAGATCAACAGGAAACTTGAATTCCTTTCACATGCAACAAGCTGGGATTTTTATGCCCAGTCAGAGGAAGCTGCAACATTATTAACAATTACAATAATGAACTCATTTTAACTTCTTAAAAGACCAAGGCTTGCTATTAGAGAGAACATCTAAACTACAAAAGAAATGGAATCATACAGAGACTATTGCTCAGTCTCTTTCAGTGACACTTCTAAAAGAAAGATCAAAAGAGTTCTAAAGCAGTCACTGGACTAGGATTGTATCTTAAGGCCCGTATTAGCTCTTTCACTTTTATAAACATCTGTATTTCACTCGCAGTAAGTAAGCAAGGAAATCTTACCATTAGCTTTCAGTTGCCATGGATCTGAGCTATCTGGGCATTTGGATCTTGGAAGCACTGCATGACCATCCCTATGAAAAGAAATGTTTACATAAAGTTTTATTAAACAGTAATCATGGTAATAATCAGGTAAACATGCACTATTAAAAATGTTAGTTGTACTTTCTGTTACTACAATGTTTGGAATATTAGAAACGTTCAGAGAGACTAAATACAGATAGATAGGTTAGTTCCTACTTCAGGGATCACACAGAAGGTCATTAAAGCTGGACTTTCCTCCTAGATTCAACTTTGCAACCTCAGGACTCTGCAACTCCTTTTTCTTCTGGGATAAAAGAGAGTGGGAAGGATACATGCAGAGAGGAAGCTGAAAGGATCACTAGTGGCATACTAGGAACTATGGCATAAGGTTTTGACATTCATCAGCATGCTGGGACATTGACAGGAGAATTCTTTCAGCAAAAAATGACATTGTTTCTTCTTTTTATTATTATAGAGTCCTCAGTACCACTTTTAGGTATTTAAATAACCTGTGCCATATTTTGAATGTTTGCACTTTATAGCCTTATCTTCCCAAGAACCATAAACCACAGGAAGAGGCTTATGTTACCTTTTTCCTGTATGTAGTCTCCTACAGCTTTCTCCTCGAGAAGCTGGTTGCTCATAGCTTACAGAGGAGGACTCTTTGATAGGTAAAAAAAACTGGCTGGATAGCCAAGTGCATATGGCTGTGTTTAGTGGAGTGAAATCCAGCTGGTGGCTGTTTCCAAGCAGTGTTCCCCATGGCTCAATACTGGGGACAGTCTTGCCTAACATCTTTATCAATGATCTGGATGAGGGGATGGAGTGCACCCTCAACAAGTCTGAGTGGGTGTGTTGATCAGCTCAGGGGTAGGAAAGTCCTGCAGAGGCACCTGGAGAGGCTGGATTGATGGGCCAAGGTCTGCTGTATCAGGTTTAACAAGACCAAGTGCCAGGTCCTACACTTTGGTCACACCAACCCCATGTAATGCCACTTTGGGGAAGACTGGCTGGAAAACTGCTCAATGGAAAAGGACCTGGGGGTGCTGACTGACATCCAGCTGAACATGAGCCAGCAGCGGGCCCAGGTGGCCAAGCAAACAGCATCCTGGCCTGCAACAGAAATAGTTTGTTCAGCAGGGTTAGAGAAGTGATTCTTTCCCTGTGGTGAAACCTCACTTGGAACATCGTGTTCAGTTTTGGGCACCTCAATACAAGAAGGACATTGAGGCACTGGAGCAGGTCCAAAAAAGAACAACAAAGCTAGTGAAGGGTATGGACGACAGGTCTTAGGAGTGGCTGACTGAACTTGATCTTTAGTCTCCAGACAAGGCGGCTGAGGAGAGACCTTATTGCCCTTAACAACTAGCTAAAAGGAGGTTGTAGAGAGGTGGGGGAATAGTCTCTTCTCCCAAGTCTTCAGTGACAGGACAAGAAGTAATGGCTTCAATTTGAGCCAAGGGATGCTTAGATTAGATGTTAGGAAAGATCTCTTCACTGAAAAAGTGGTCAGGTACTGGAACAGGCTGCCCAGGGAGGTGGTGGAGTTGTCATCCCTGGAGGTGTTCAAAAAAACATGATCTGGCACTTGGAAACAAGGTTGAGTGGGCATGGTGGCACAGGTTTGATGGTTGACCTTGATATCTCTTCAAATCTTAATGATTCTACTTCACTGAAGCACAAAAACTAGGAATCTAACAGACCATGTTTGTGGCATTAGGAATACCTTCTAGTACCACTCTAGTGAACTAGCTGTCATACCAAAACCATGTTTGACCTGTATCTTCACACAATTATTCAAAAAAATGAGAAGTACAAGGGAAGCATTTGCATCCAAAACATACCTGGTCACTTTGAGCACCACTTTTGGAAGGCATGTTTCTAGCATTCTTTTGGCTTCTTTCAGAGTCATTCCCTGTGTACTTACTCCATTAATGTAATGGATAACATCTAGCACACAGAGACTCTCGTCTCTGGCAGCAACCGACTCTGGGAGAATGTCACTAATATACACAACTTGGTAAAGGCTATCATGACCTCCAGACAGCAATAAACCTTAGTAGGAAAAAAAGTGGAGAGGGAACATGTAAGAGAATGTAAGTTTGTTTGTAACTGAAGGGCAAAATTATGCTTTATTGCAAAAGACGTATACTTCTCCATTACCTAGCTCCTCCTCATGGCACATCAGTGTGATATCAGGCAGTAAATGAGGCAGTACTGGTATCTTGGGTAACTCCAGAACACGCCCTAGCACTAATTTGACAGTCTTTGGGGCAGCACGGAGGAAGTTTACTGCATCGGTATGACTCATGTTAGTGACATCAGTGTCATTGACCTGTGAAATGAAGGCAACACAGATCTCATCATGTTCCAAGTGAAACACCATTACTACAGAAACACTGATCAATGTTCCTATTGTTGACATTCGGCATTAAAGGACAGAACAAGAGGCTTTACTGAAATGGTTCATCACACGTTCCAAGAAACACAACACACATATGCAACTGAACTTTCACAAGTGAAGAAACAAGACTACAGTCCAAATATCAAAACACTACACTATCTGAAAAGGTCTATTATTTTACTTTTTCTATCTAAAGCATTGCAATGCCCTAACTACACAAGTCAACACCTGAAAGTCTGACTCACATTCTAATCCATTTTGATTTGTATTTGCGTAACTTTATTAAGGCTTAACAGAATCTAGTAGTGATTCAGTGTCCTGATCTAGTAATGACTCACAGAAGTGTCCTGTGTTGTGCATTTGTCACCACTGCTTATGGTCCCTGCAAGCCTAAATCAAAGTTTACAATTAATCAGAAACTAACACTGCAAGGGACAGGATGCCCAGAGGGACCTAGACTAGCTGGAGAACAGGGCCTGTGAACACCTCATGAGGTTCAATACGGCCAAGGGCAAGGTTCTGCCCTTTGTTTGGGGCAATCCTCAGTATAAATACAGGCTGGGAAATGAAGGCAGCTCTGCCCAGAAGAACTTGGGGGAACTAATGGATGAAAGGCTGTATCCAGCTAGCAATGTTTCCTTACAGCCCAGAAAGTCAGCTGTATCCAGGGATGCATCAAAAGAAGTATGACCAGCAGGTCAAGGGAGACAAATTTGCCACTCTACTCAGGCTCTGGTGAGACTCCACCTGGAGCAGCAGCATCCAGTTCTGGAGTTTCAACACAAGGACATGAACCAATTGGAGCAGATCCAGAGGAAGGTCACAGAAATCAGAGGGCTGGGGCACCTCTCTTATGAGGATAGGCTTAGAGAGTTGGGGTAGATCAACCTAGAGAAGAGAAGGGTCCAGAGAGACCTTATGGTCACTTTTCAGTACTTAAAAGAACCTGTGAGAAATATGAAGATGGATTTTTCAGTAAGTCCTGTTGCAACAGAACAAAGGGTAATGGATTTCAGTAAAAAGAGGGGAGATTTAGGTTTGATATGTCAAATAAATTTATTACTGTGAGGATTATGAGACACTGGAACAGCGTGCTAAAGAAGTTGTTGATGACCCCACCCTGGAAGTGTTGAAGGCCAGGTTGGACAGGGCCCTGGGCAATTCGATCCAACTGAAGATGTCTCACTCATTGTAGGGATATGAACTAGAGTATCTTTAAAAAGTTCTCTTCCAACCATATTTTATGATTCTACAGTGAAGAGCTATGTGTTATGGCTGGTAAACTCTTCCACAGCAAATCTCTTCAGATTTATTTCCTAATGACATGCTAGAGATAGATGTATTTGACCACTAACCCTTCAAATATTTGAGCAACCATTTTATTTAATCAATTAATGCTTTTTTTCTTTAAAACAGTTTTTGCCATCATGCACAGGGCTAGATTATATCATAAATTGCTTCAGCAATCATATTTTCATACTTGAGTATTTTTGTCTGATATCAAACGAAGCCTCTCAGAAGATGCATGCCTTAGTTCCTCAATCACATTTATTCTGTCTTGCTTCTTTTTTTAACTCCAAGTTGTCCTTTTCCTGCCATTTCTGGACCTGAAAATATTAATTTTCTTACTTTTATCAGTCGATCTCCAGGTTGTAGTCTCCCATCACTTTTGGCAGGATCCTGAACAATGTCATGAATATAACAGCCAACATTATCGTTCCCCTTTGTAACCGTAAAACCCAGACTTCCCTTGTCTGACTTTGTCATAGTGACTTGGAGCTCTGCTTCCTAGGGGAAGAAAACAGCACTTTACACAGACAAACAGAAGCAATCTGAAATTAAGACACTAGCAGACAGACAACTAACTGATCTATCATTTTAAGAGGAACACTACCGTGGACAAATAAGACGACTTGTTTCTTAGCTGGCTCAGCTTAGCTGCTTCAACTAAGCACTTCTAACGAATTCATGTAGACTACTGTTTTTCATGTAGCTAACCTCATGCCAAAGGATCTAAACACAACTGTGAAGGCACACACCAAAAATGACACCTTATTTTACCCTCAAGCAGGTGTCATATATAAAAAAGGTTCTGTATTTTTCAAATAAGGAATTAATTCAACTGAAGAGAGCAGGTGAACATATTTTCCTACAGTGAGAGACAACTTCACAGCATATCTCAGAATGGAACACAGAACTGTTTTGCCTATTTTACTTTGTATGAATTTTAATTTGAAAGATACAGAACCACCATATTTGTGCAGAAGCTCACAGCCTGCAGAAGGTTTGAGAAAACTTTTAAAAAGGGGATTATGAAAAGGACAGTTTTTTTCTTCTGTTTCTTCTCAAAATTAAGAACTGTTTATTCTAAGAGCTAGATTAGCTCTGTAACCTCAAAGAACCTTACAACTGAAGAACACCAAGGCTTGATTTTGATTGTTTCCAACCCGTGACTAGAATATGTGAGGATACGGAAGCACACGTCCCTTCCGATACATAATAGCTTCTTGCCAACCTACAGGTGTATCTCAGAAGAGTTTCTAAAATATAGTGCATTTTATAGAAGAGCAGAAAGTTTTCAGGAATCATAGCTATAAAATAAATGCAAGGAAGAACAGGGCCTCCCTCCCAATATTCCTGCTGCACCAATTTATCCTCTGATGTCTGAGCAACCTCACAGAAAACTAACAGGGCAGGAACAATGTATCTGCTATTAAGCTTCTTCCAAGCACCTGGCTTACACAGAAGCAAATATTTAATGTCAGCTTTTCCATGCTGAAATGGCACACATCTACACACCTGCCTATGCATATGTGGATGCATCCATGTTTGCAGAGGGAAATAATTCCTCCTAGAGACCAGATGCCTGCAGATATTTGTAAGACCAGTTGCTGTTCACTGGTTACAAATGGCCTATATACAT
Source organism: Upupa epops (assembly GCA_013397515.1). NCBI lineage: Eukaryota > Metazoa > Chordata > Aves > Bucerotiformes > Upupidae > Upupa > Upupa epops. Next base: position 22,194 of record VZRI01007270.1, read on the forward strand.
GTGCCACTTACAAAGCACACAAGTAGGTTAGTGCAAGTATAACCTACAAATATCCCAGTTTTAAATTAACCTGCCTAACTTCCACCCAGCGAGTTCCAATAGTATGGCTAAAACACCTTTAACTTTGCTACAGCAGACACGCATACTAATGAAAGACAAAAATAGTATGTTACTGGCTCATATTCTTCAGCATTTTTTTCCAGCTTGCTAAGTAATGAATCCATTCCTCCCAGGTGTGGAGACAGCTCAGAAGCAGAAGCAGCAGCAACATAGCAGTCATTTATTAGAACAGATGTGGTAACATCAGGAATGGTTCTACAGGTTGGGATCCGTGGCAAATCCAATGGCAGATTACTAGAGATAAACATGCAAAAAACCCAATGATCCACTTGTACAGTGTAGCTGTCACTCATAAATGAATACATGGACTTTATGCATATCTAAAAATCAAACCAAAAAAATGTCTGCCTATGAACAGCTCCTATAAACTATTTCTGTACACAATTTGTGTGGTATTACAAGGATCATTATAAAAAGCATACCTGTCATCAGGCTCTGACTTGCCAGAAGCCTCTGTATCAGAATATAAGATGGTGCTAACAGCATCCTCCCAAACACTGTGTGCCTCATTCTGATCATATGCCTGTGTTGTAACTTCATCTGAAGTTTGGTAGAGAGCAGAACTCCAGCCAATGCCCAACTGTGCTAGTGAGTCTATTGCCTCCTCACCACCACTGCTGCTGTTGCTGTAGCTGTCTCTTCTAGAGGGTGATTTTAGCCTTTTCTTGCTCAGATCAGCGGTTTCGTTGTCATCTGAGCTGTCACCTTGTTCTCCATTCAATCCACCAGAAACTCCTCTGCTGACATCTGGCAACACTTGTTGGGGTGAATGGATGGGAGTCTACAGAGAGCAAGGACATTTATTTCATCAAACTCCAGTGCTGATGACAAAAACCAAGTGGCTAAAACTGCTTAAGAGTACCAAAACCGAATCAGTCCTTCCATTTAGATGTTAACTCAGCTGTGCAAGCCTATCATAGCAGCATTTCCACAAGTTCAATGCGTGCAAAGCTTTGCAACCTCTACTGCTAATGCATACTGCCTCAGAAAGCCTACTGAAAGATGTCTTTCAGCTACGGCCAGCAGACATCTAGGCACTAACCAGGAGATCCCTTCTAGCCAGCACACACTACTGACAATTACAGAGCAACTGAGGTCAAACTAATCCCACACAGAAGGGAAAAAGGGAAGCTTTCAAGAATAAGGTGACATAACAAACTAAGAAAAACTACGATAATTTATGCCTTCAGCCAAGGTACTAATCCCATGAGAATGAAGAAAAATAAAAAATGTCAACAATCACATATTCCCAAGAGTGATTTCACTTAGCAGACACACAAAGTTTTAAAACCTATAAGCAGATATGTTATATGACTAGTTCTCTGTATGATTAGTTTTTTCAGTTGTCTCCCTCTTTCACTAATTCTAACTTCATTTATAATTTTATTTGTATGTTTACATTTGTGTCAGACTTGAACTGCTCGTATTACTTGAAAATTGTATTAACGTAATTGCTCTTGAAGATTCATCTCCATTAGTTCTACACTTCTCCGTATTAAGGAGAGCCTGCTTTTTCAGGCAAATTCCCACCTATGATCTCTTCTGCTGAAAAACATTGAATTTTCAACTTCTTCCAAATATCCTACAATAGCCTTCTCTTCTTTCAAGTTACTTCTTGAAGTATTCTGAAAACATTCTTTGGGGCATCTCTAATTTCCAGTAAGTAAATATGGCATTCTTTTCCCTGATTTTATGCTAATAAAAATCAGCCAAATTGGTGTTTTGCAGAATATTTGTCACATAGAAATAATTTCTATTTGAGATCAACTTCAAGCCACTTGGTTCCCAAGAAATCCTTACTACAGAAATGGTGCAATATGCTGATTTTCAATCTGATTTGTCTTAAGTAACAAATCAGGAAAAAAATACATTATTAAAAGCCCTGTATTTTTTTCACATTTCCAAGAAATGCTTATCATAAGAATCATGTTTCTCTGCGCACCCTCTCCATCTGCATCTTGCAATTAACTAACATGTCCACCAGATGAAATACAGTAACCTTCAAAAAGAAATTGAAAAAAACCATGTCGTACACCATACTTCTTACCAGCAAAGCAGGATCAATGTCAGGTAGTATACCAGAAGGTGGCCGGCAAAGGAGAAGAGAGACTTCTGGAGATGTTCCTCTCAAAGCTGAGATGACTTCCTGTGACCACAGTGGGATTCATTATTATATGAGACTCACAAGGCTACCATAGTATGAGTTTTACTATGAAGACACAAACCTGCTGGGATAAACCCCTTAGCGATGCCCCATTGACTTTCAGAATGACGTCCCCGATTTCTATCTGTCCACTCTCTGCTGCAGGCTGCCCCGGGAAGAGTTTTTTTACCCTCACAATAGTTGAGCCCAGTTGCTCTGGGGTAAGGTTATCTTCACGGCAGAAACTGAAGCCAAGGCCTGAGCTACTCTTCAACAGCTTTACTTCAAATGTGTTCTCTGCAAAAAAACCATTATTATTTCTTACAGCAGGCTGGCCATGATGAAAAAAATGGGTGGAGCTCTTACTCCAGACATGGTAATGCACACTCTCCACATCAGGGGGCTCTCCCACTTCACTGAACACAAACATTATCTAAATGTCCAATCTAAGGTAAAGAGCAAAAAATGATTTCTCTGTCTGTTGGCTTACTCTGACAGCATTCCCACTAGAGAGAAAGGAATGGTGCCTCTGAAATACTGTTACCCCCAAAGTCCATTAAGGAGCCTGTTATACGACAGTCTACAACCATTCTGGCCACTGATCTGAGATCAGTGACAGCAGCACCTGGAGTTCCTGGCAGACAGGATAAATTGCATGCAGGAAGACCAAAAGGTATCATCAGTGTTTTCCCCATCTGTCTAGGCTTCCCTCTATTTTCACAGGTCTTCATCAAGAGGAGCTAAAATATGCTGTGAGCATACGCAACGTTTCTCTTCATTCAGCTCTTGGTATCTTGTTACATCTACATAGGAACAGCAACACCTACAGAAGCTCTCATTTATATGTAAGTATATTAACTTCTCCTTAGCACTCCACTGCAGCACTACTTCAAACTTGCTACAGCCGTGAATGGCAAGATGGGTAAAATTGGAAAACAAGGAACAGTGACAGAGCATAAAGTCAATATTAACTAAACAAAGTTTAGTTACTCTCACAGGAGAGTAACTAAAAGGAGATCTTAAAAACCATGCACAAAAAAAAGAAGAGACTGCATTATGTGCAGGGGTTGGGCAGAGACTCCTATCAGTTTTTTCTCCTGTCTTCCTATTCTACAGACAATTTTAATAAAGCACTATAACAACTAAAGGATGCTTAGAAATGGCAACAACTATTCTATGTGAACTGACCTGTAGTGACAAAGCTGTAATCTTTGGCAATTGTAGTTTTTATTGCTGGTTTCTCCAGTGACTCATATTGCTCCACCTGATTTGAGGGTGTGCACTGTGGTATTACTGGAGCATGTACCTTAGCCACAGAAAGCTGACCTTTTTCCAACAGTAGATGCACCACCTAAAGAGATGAAACATTTTCCAGTTAACTAAAAACTGCTGCTACAGCTGCTTTCCAACCTATGCACTTGGACTTCCTTCCTAGGAAACACAGGGGCAAGAAGAAACCAACTTCACATAAAATTCTTACACAGAGAACGAGAATCTCACTTCTCAAGGTTTTATGAAGCCAAGATGACCAGGAAACGTAACAAAAGCAACCAGTATACTGGAGAAACCAAGTCTTCAGATTTCTTCAGCTCTTTTTTACTCAGGGAGATTTGACTTACTATACACTGGAACAGAACCAGCAGTTTGCTTACCTGTCCAGTATTTCTCAGTGCTTCAACAGCTTGCTTATGGGTAGCACCTTCCAAACTAATCCCATTGACAGAGAGCACACGGTCACCTACAGATCATTGATAATTTAAGAAAAGGTAGGCAGAAATGATCTGTAATAGGTATATGACACACAGAAAACTTCAAATCTCAGCTAACAATAACAGATATTGCAGTAAATGACAGTCTTTCTCCACTCTGAGTCAAGAACAGAACTTTGTAATGAAACTGCATGGTTAGACTCAATGATCTTAAAGGTCTTTTCCAATCTGAATGATTCTATGACTTCAGTCCATGTTGAAGCAAGTGTTGGCTCAGACTCTTTACTAAAAGCAGATCTTAGTCTATAGGGAGAAATATCACTTCAACAAAGAACACAGCCTGGCCTGTAAACAAGAAACCCCTATAGTGGCAGTGATTTTCTCTGTGCAGTTGCCTATTATGCCAAGCAAGAAGGCACAAATATACTGTCTCTACAGCTGGAACAGAGAGGTATTCTCCATTAGTATGAGATACATTAAGGAAAAAAAAAAGCAAAAAAATCCTGCAGCCTACTTTTCCCCTCCGCAGTCTCTAAAGCTTTCTGTTGGTTCTGCAGTTGCTCTTTTTTTGCTTTTTAAACCTTCACCTAAAGCCATCAAGGCAATATGTAAAATGACAACTGCAAATGCAGTAGCTTGGAAAATCAGCTACTCTTTCAAGTGAAAAAAGGTAAAATGAAAGGAAGCAGAGTTCTTAGCTTCTAGGTCACAGTGTATTACCATGTTTAGCACGGACAGTTATCTGTCCTTTTTCACATGAAAGAAAAGAAAGTCCAAAAAGAAAGAACTTAAATACTACCTTTTTCTATTCTGCCATCTGCTTCAGCTGCTCCGTTAGGAATTACCGCTTTAACATAAATTCCACCATGCCTTATGCTAGTATTTACACCTCCCTAAATGGAAGCAAAAATAGGATTTCTTAGTCTTTTTGCAGTTAGAATATTTAGTAGTTAAACAGTTACACAAGGAAAAGTGTACTCAGGAAGCACTTGGTCTACTGGCATGTAAAAGCATCAGCCAAATGATCAAAACCAAAATGTTACACAAAGTATGTTTTTGTAGTCTTGCAATTTATAATTAATAAAGCGTTGTGGGACATGCGTCACAATGCAAATGCACTCAATACAAATAGATGTCCTTGAGCAGAAACATGTCTGCATTATGCTGGACTTTACATACATGCACATCAAAGGTTAGAGATGTATGAGAGCACAGCAAACCAAAGCAGATGTTGCATACCCATGCACTATCTATTGGGCCCTCTGAGGCAAACAGCAGACTAAGGACTGCAGCTTTCTCTCAGCTCACACAAGTTTTAAGGTCTAAGCTGAAAAAGCCTGCTCAAGCTCAAATGACACTTACATTTTTCAGGGCCTTAGCCTTTCTGGTTATTGTATGGCAGGGTAGGATTAGATCATCTAACCAAATCACACTATGCTTGTGGCTGACTGCTGCACCATCAATGCTTCTTCACAGACTCGTACAGAAGGAGGAGACCAGCAGTGTATTAACATTCACCCCCAAAGCATGCAGTGTTTAAAATGCGCAGCTAACTGTAAACCTTTTCTTTTTAACGCTGTACAGGGTAGCAATGCAGGGGGCAGAATGGAGACTGAAAAATGAAAGGTCAATGAAGGTACCATCTGATCTTCCTCTGCATTCTCTGGCATCTTTTCACGTTTTCTACAAAGCCAATGCGTGCACACAGAAAAAAAATGCAATTCAATAATGAATTCCTGCTGAACCTTTGCTCTGCTGGCTGTTTAAGTTAAAAACCTGACAAAGCAAGAGGTCTTTGAATGGACTAGGATGCTAAAATAATAGAATTTAATTCTGCTTCCCCTACTAGCCATATATATGAAAACAGTGCTAGGTTTAAAAATTGGCACTCAATCTACATGCCTATCTATTTGGACAAAGGCCAACTTAATTTTTGGTATAAACAAGCCAGTGAAAGTAGCTTTTAAAAATAATTTTAGCTACAGCAAATAACTGCTCTCTGTTATAAATCAACCAACTTTTCCTTTTTTGAATTACTGTGCAGCCTAGCAATAACCTCTTCCCTGAAGCACTGCGGTGCATTATGTCAGGACCTAACACAAACTACTTTCAAACTGTCTAAGCCCCAATTGAAATTGGCCCACTTAAAATACATTTTTCTCTTATATTGCAAGAAAGCAGCATCAGCCAGGCCTTACTTGGGTTTAAATATTTTTTGCTGTCTGCCTCTTACCCAGCAGAGGGAGAACACTGAACACGGGTGTATGTGTATGGATGTGCATAGATAACTCTCAAGTAGCAGGCCTTCCACAGCCTGTGATGCCAGACAGGGAAGATCTTATTTCTCTGCCTTTTAGATTTGCCACATTACTAGGTAGCAAGCGGAAAACAGCATCTTGCTTTTTGTACTCACAAATCAGCCTTTGTGTTAAAATTCTATTAAGCCTTTGGAGCTCCATCATAAAACAACAAAGAGTTACTTAAAAGTGCAAATAAAAAGAAAATGGGTATAAAGTAGTATTATTTTTTTGCTTTGGTAAGATTAGTCACACATCTGTAAAACCATATACTTAACAGTGATTTGAGAATATAATTTGCTTCCTTGTAATTTAGCAATGTAATGGGTTGCTGGGATTAGAGAAAAAGAGAAAACATCTAAAAACCTTGTCAAACAGTACCGTGACACTTATTCCCAAGCCGTTATCTTTTTTGGCTAGTTCAACCTCAAAGATATCTCCAGGTTTAAGAAGTATTGCAGTAACTTTTTTAGAAATCATTTTTTTTTCTGTAGTCACTGAAGAAGAGTCCTTTGTTTAAATTAAAAAGAAACAAGAAAAAAAAAAAGAGAGAGAAAGAATAATTTGCCATTAGAACAGTTTTCAGTTAAGACCCTAAAGGATGTCTTTTGGTTCAGACCAAGCCAAATGGAGTCCACATGGCAAAGTACCAATTATTGAGGCTCATACTGTTCACTGCTTTAACTCTTCCATTGCTGACAGTGAACAGGTTTAGCACAAGTATGTTTGGCTTTCGGCAGCCAAGTCTTTATTGTCAAAGAGGGGTGGTCACAGAAGACAGAAACAATAGGACTTCCATACTACAGCAGCCTAGGTTCTGTCACATTATTTTCCAGGAGTTGCTACAATTTAATTGAATGATCTCCCCAACAGCTGAAAAGAAGAGTAAGTGAAATTAATTTGTAGTACTTGCCATGGTATACTTTTGGAAAGGTGAAGGTGTGAACTCTCTTCAGAGCATGGTTTACTGCTGAACTTCACAACAACAATTTTATGTGGATTAGACCAATCTCAAATTCTATTCACTACTACATCACTACTACTTTTAGCCAAAAAAATTATCTGCCAGGTGAATAAACTTACCTCTAGAGTTAGTCACTGGACTATGATCACAGTGGACAAAGACACCCCATGAACAAGTGCATTATATATTCAGCCCAAAGTACAATCTGCCTCTGTAAAGCATGCCCATAGCACGAGAAGCTGGGAAGTGTTTTAAGTTATGGGAGTGATTTTCTCCATTCATTTGAACAAAATCATCTAACTATAAGAAATTGCTATTAGAATTATAAACTGCAGGCTAGACTGTCCACTGCCCCATCCTTCCATCTTACACCCAAAGTCAGTTATTCCATTACTGCTATATTACTGATGGGAAACATTCATATGAAATACACTGTGCCTTTTTAGCTGTCTGTTGCTCCTGACTGCTGGAGTAAGTTGCTTCATCCATGTCAGAATCCCCTCGGTCAGAATATTCCACAGACTCCATTGCTCCAGGCCATTTACTTTTTGTTTGAATACAGTCTGACGAGGATCTTCTCGTCTCGTTCACTTTAGAAAGCCCAGAATGGGAATGACTGTAGTGCTGAGAATCCTGCTGGGCTGTACCACTTGCATGTTTCCCAAATAAACCACCTAGCTGGCTTTGAGACAGGCTGGCACTCTCAGTTCTGGAATCCTGGGAGCTCAGGCTGCCATCCTGCTTGCCTCCCAAAAAAACAGACAAACGTCTTGAAACAGGCTTCTGGTGACTGTGGGACTGGCTGTGTTCTTCTGAAGAGGACTCTGTCACATCGTCCTGCACCGGTGATGGCCTCCTTAAATAACCCCTAGTTCCATTACTAATGTGTGAAGTGCCAGATAATGCTGAAAATCAGGACATAAAACCAGTCATTAGTAGCTTGCCTGCCATGCAATACAAATTCCTTAGCTTACAATCATGTACAGTTTTACCCATTCATACTGTGCAGAACGTTTTCAGTTAACATTGCAACTGATGTTTCCTCACCAAAGGCTCCCATAACACACACAGTCATTCAGTCTTGGAATGTGATTTCAAGAACATACTAGTTGGGGTTGCTCACAGAACTGACAGCAGTTACAGTGATGCTTTATAGCTCAGTTGATTAGGTTACTAATTTTAAAGAAACACAGAAAGTATGTTATAAAAGACATTAAAGAGAAGGGAGAGTGATAAAACTCGACAAAAAAAATCTTTAATTAGAAGGAGTATTTCTCTCCATACCTTTGGATAACTTGTCCTTGGGTTGAGAAATAACAAGTGTCACATCTTCAGGTGCATTCTCCAGTATCTCTAATGCTGCACGGTGGCTGACTCCTTCTAAACTTGTGCTGTTTACAGATATTAGTCGGTGTCCTGTACAAAAGGTGTTGGTCAGATACATTTTCATTTTACAGGAACAGTTTCATTTTAATGAAAACTACATTTTAATCCACCACTAATAATGCGGATTACAGGTTTAAAAATCTCTACACAATACATGATTTAAAAATTATTAAAATTTAAGTGATTCTGGACTAGAGAACCCTTACCAATAAAAACTACAAAACCCAAAGCAAACCACAAGAACTGGTTATGAATATCTCCTCTTTTTAAACCTGCCTATTTTAAACCTTCCCTATTATCATTTGTAACTTCTCTTCGGCTGTAAGAAAAATGCATACAACAGCAAAACCAAGAAATGAAATACACAGTATGCAGTTCAAGGTACAGACTAAAACAAAAAAAAAATGCAGACATAACATACTTATTTTTCCCCACCCTCTATAGTAGCCTACTACTCTACAGTGGTGATGGTTGCATTCACTATTACCAAAATCAAATCAGGCATTAGGAGTTTAAATAATTTGAATGTACACAGCATATATAGAGAGACAATAGCAAATAAACCCCTTATCTTTATATGTAACTTCAATTTCCTACTACTTTATCTGAAGGTTAGTATTCATAAAGCATAGACAAATGCAGCCATAGATGGGTATGGTACCACACACATGTTTGGGTCTGGGATTTTTGGTCTCATTTTGTTTTCATACTATTTACCTGGTTTTAAAGATCCTTCCAAATCAGCTGGCCCTCCAGGAGTAATGGAATGAATGAAAATTCCCAGATCAAGTTTCCCTGTCTTCTCTCCACCAACTACTTGAAAGCCTATTAAAAAGCACAGAGGGCAAAATCGTCAGTGATCAAAGTGTTAACAGCACCAGTATGTACTTCACAATGGAAGAAAACTTAGACATTCCAATAAATGTAAATAAAAATGTTTGTTTAGTTTGTAATTGGAGGTTTCTTGGCCTGAGGCATTGGTAAGTTGCTATGGAAACCTGTGAAATTTTTTCAACTCTGCAAGCAACTAGAATGATGCATTTAGAGCTTTCTGTTTCAGGTTCCTCCTTTTGTTCTGCTGAGAAAGACACACATGCTGCTGCACAGCAGCCATCTTGCCCTGGAAATGTGAATGGAGAGAGCAGTAGCATAAAGATCAGTGGAAGGAAACTTTCAACTGAATTCCATTGTTTGCCGAAATGGAGAGATCACTTTCCTTGTTCATGCCCACAGGAATTGGCGCACTGGAAATGGAGCACTGGCTTGGAAGCACAAGGAATAGGGAGCTGGACTTGAAAATACCTGCTGATGCTGAGGAATGTGTGCAGGGACTGAATTGACTCCCTGTTTCTATATGGAGCAAGAACTGATGGAACTCTGTCACTTTAATGGGTCCGAACTTGCAGTCTGACCCAAGTATATAAGAACTTGCAATTAACCTCTGTATGTGTTTGTGTGGCATGAATTAAAATGTGCCATACTTTTAGGTAGTTCTATTTTTGCAAGCTATCTGTAAACAGTTTTTGAATGCTCCTTGGCCTTTTTTTTGTTTTGGCCTATTAGCACATTCGCTAAATTAATTGGTTAATTTTGTTTCAGGATAAACCCTTGACAATGATATATCTTAAAGAAGTCTACATAAAAGTAAATGGTAGAGCTTTTTTGATTAAACTTTATTGTATTCTCAGTTTCTAAGCAAGTGACTGAGATTTGGTCTGGCTGGCTTCTCTGAAATCTCTAGCAAAGGCTATAGGAGAAAACTGTGGCAAGAAAAACATGCACAGATGACATTAAATGTACATTCATTGACTAGGTGAAATGCATTTTCTTTTGTCTCAAAATTTCTGAGTGTCTCTGTTGTTAAATGCTTTACCTAAACATCTGATGCTGGTATAAATAACTGAGTTTTTCAACTTCCTGTTTTCTTCTGAGGCCTGTAATCCATTTCTGCTAGGTAAACCTGAGAAGGATGATCAAGATGCAGAAACTATCAGTTTGTTGCTATTCTATGTAAAAGAAGCAAAGTACCGCAGACTGCATGGGGAAGAAGAAGAGGGTGCATTTTATATGATTTTCTTGCCTTTTTGGTCAAATCTTATGTTACTCTGCAGGTTAAGTCCTTCTCACTTTTCAAATGTATGCAACAGTCCTGTTTTGAATGACAGACAGAATGATGACTACCGAACACTTCAGAGCCCTGCCCTAAAGCACAATACTGACACCAAAATATTCATTACTCATACAGGGAAAAATTATATATGTTTATGAAAAAACTCAGTGGTAGAACAAGAAATGGAATGGAATGCAAATATCTCATCTTCCAGGCTCCTCAAATCTCAAATTAGTGTTTCATCTCATGGTATTGTAAGAAAAACACTCCACAATTAACTCATAATGGCTTTATAGTTTGTTTTTTAAAGACTTTATGTTTTCATAGCTGCTAAGTATCCACATAGGACAAACGCTGTACCTGTAACATGGAGACAAACTTTAAAAGGTCAATTTTCAGGATGACTAGTTCAGCATCTAAACATTATCTTACACTTTCAATACAGAAAAACACTCCACAATTAACTCATAATGGCTTTATAGTTTGTTTTTTAAAGACTTCAGGTTTTCGTAGCTGCTAAGTATCCACATTAAGACAAATGCTGTACCTGGACATGGAGATAAACTTTAAAAGGTCAGTTTTCAGGATGACGAGTTCAACTTCTAAACATTATCTTACACTTTCAATACAGAAAAACAGACTTGCTTAACATTATTCAAAAAAATCAGAAGCAGGTGCTATCAAGTAAGTCCAAGCTTCAGCATCTTAAATGCCTTTAAAATCCAGTGACTGTCTGCTCCGCTTTCCTCAGTCTTACAATAAATAATTTGGTTTTGGCTTGTAGAAACACACACCACAACAACAATTTTAAAGCTGTATGGAAAACTGTCTATGTAGGATGATTACGCAGAATGTCCCAACCATCCATGTGCATAGTTTAACTGCACTGATGCCTGCATCTGGAAGAAACTGCATCTGGAAGAAACTGCATCTGGAAGAAACTGCATCTGGAAGAAACTGCATCTGGAAGAAACTGCATCTGGAGTAATCAACAGACCAAAATCCCAATAGAGGGGGAAGAGACTGTGCTGGAGGGTGCTTTAACAGGGCTGTACCTGATTGCACCACTTGTGGAAACAATTAAGAGAAGGTGGCAGACCCATGCACTACCCGGGGTGAACACTCCAGGTGGGACCCCTCAACTGTGTTGAACAGCCCCAGTGCTGCACAGGCAGTTGTGCTCTAGGCAAGCATGGCCTGCAGGCCAGCACCTCATTGCTTTTCATGCTAACTGGAGATTTTTCCTGGACTATTAAACTGGCACCTTTAAGGGAAAAATTTCACCTGTCCATGTACTTGCAAGATATTGCTGGATTCCTGGTGATCAATATGTTATCTGATCTCTCTCTTTCCTCTCCGTTTCTTTTCCCCACCTCTTGTTCTACCATCTGCTCCCTTGCAAACATGTTTACAGCATTAAATACACTGTTGGTACATTCCTGATATTTGACCTCGTTTATGCCTTAATCCTACTTACAATCCAGGAGCTGAATCCAGCTGCACCCAACCCCTCTAATACCTGAGGATTAGCTGGAACACAAGGGGGTCTGCTTTCCTGATAAATTAATAAAATGGTCATCTAAGCTGTGACCAGGTCATGACAAGCCACTTACCTAAGCCAAACTTCTCATCCTTTTTCAAGTTCACTAGCGTGATCTCTCTTTCTGGTGTGGCAACTCTGTTCTGTGTTGTTTGCAGACAGCTACCTGTAAAACCAACATTTCATGATCAGATGCTACCTGAATGCTTTCCTTCAGGTTTGCCTTCAAGTTCTATTCCATTAAAAACCAATTACTTCTCTGATAACCTGAAAAACTGTCCTTAACTAGTGGGTCCAACTTTCATCTTTCAAGCCATGTTTAAATAGAAAACAGCTTACTCTCATACGACTTACTCCCATATTCGCCAATTAAATCTTTTACTTTTCCTAAGGAAAAAACCTAGCACAGTCTCTTCAAATCACGATAGAAATGACCATTAGAATCTTCAAATTTATTAGTCTCAGTTCAGGAAAGTATTTAGACCTGTGTTTCTGTGCCCTGCTCAGGTAGACAGCATGTAACCACATTGGTTAAACTGAAATTTATGCTTAGTGTGTAAAGTTACTGAAAGGTTACTTAGTGATTTCACTCCATGATGGTCATTTGATGAAAACTAACATTAGAAACATCTACTAAAACCTAACTTGTTTAAATTTATTTCCTGTTTTGAGAGGCTGCTGATTCTGCCTTTTCAAAATCTGAAGAACACATTTATGTGAGTCATAGAATGTCTTAGGTTAGAAGAGACCTGAGAGATCATCTAGTTCCAACCTCTCAGCCATCAGCAGGGATACCTCTCACTAGACTAGGCTGCCCAGAGATGCATTCAATCTGGCCTTGAACGCTTTGAGGGAGGCAGCATCCACAACATCCCTGGGCAACCTGTTCCTCAACACACTCATAGTGGGGAATTTCTTCTTAAGTTTGAATCTAAGTGTCCCTCCTTTAGCTTGAAACTATCCCAACTGTCCTATCAGTAGAGTCTCTTATAAGAAGTCCCTCTCCAGCCTTCCTGTAGCCCCCTATAGGTATTGAAATGCTGCTATAAGGCACCCCCTAATCCTGGAGTCTTCTCCAGGCTGAAAATGCCAACATACTGTAAAGGCTGAACTCAAGAATTTGCTATCTCAAGAAGATAAAATTTGTTTAGTGTGGAATGTCTGGCATACTATTGTTCTAAATGGAATGTGTGATTCCACAAGGGCAGAAACTGACTGAGCTATGCACAGGTACAAGCAGAAAACAGTGGTACAACAGAGTGTAAACAGACTGCATCCATGTGGAGTAGGCATTTTCTCTCCTCCCAGACCAAGTCAAATCAAGACAGTAAAATAAGTGAAACAAAACCAGAGTCTTCTCAGGCTCTACAGAATCAGTAAACTGATAAGTAAGGGAAATGACCTTGAAGAACATATTATACTCTTGTTATGTTACAGCACAGTACTCGTCAAGTATCAAACTAAACAGACACTATCCATATCTGAAAAAGACGACACACCGCTAAGACAGTCCCCCCAGGAAGCAATCAAAAAGAAATATTAAGAGCTGCATTCAAGAAAACGTTTTAGCCTGCTAACTGTGAAAGTTACTAAAGAAACAGGAGAGGCATAACTGAAGCATTTGTCAAGTGCTTCACAAATTGACAATTCTGTAGGCATATTAATTATCAACTTACCGCTCTCATTTAATAGTGTTGATGATGACAGACTTCCTGAAGGATCCAAGCTAACACCTGTGACACCAGCTGGAATATTAGACATTGTTATAAATCTGTTTTTTTAATATGAAAGCTATCAAGAAGTATTTCAGACTTTACATAGTACACATGAGCTCATTCACAATATGATTACTTAGTTTAAGAATCAATAAACATGAAACCCATTCTGGATTAGCAAATCCAGATTACTCATGTAGTTTGAATGTACTTCAGGCTCAGGGTTCAGATTGATGGCAGCTCATGCAAAAGTGAAGAATTAAAGAAATGATTAAGGTTTGGTCTTTAGACCCACTGTCAACTTCAGATAAAAACTAATAAACTTTAATAAAACAAGTAAAAGGCTAAATTTTGCAGCAGGATTGGATGAAAATGCTTAACCTAATAACCATCAGGACTTTTACAAGATTTTAAACTCTAAAAGCTAAGTTTCTGCCATAACAAGCAATTGGAAATATTACCATCAGTTAATAAATATATTGAACCATTATGCCCAAATTAATTTTAGAGGTTAGTTATTAAATACAGTAATATTGTTTTATGCATGCTGACCTACAACATAGGCTTGATCAGGATCTTCAACGGATGATAAGTCTGATTCATTTTTCTTTCTTTCAGGGCTTCTACTTAAACCTGCATGAGATTTTGAACTTAAAGGGGAGAAGAAGAGAATGGGAACCAGAGAGAGGGAAGAGGAAATTGGGAAGGATCAATGTAATAAGTAATGGTATGAATAATAAATAAAAACTGATGCAAAATGTACATTAACTGTACACAAAAATATTTCAGGGTGGTCAGAGAAACTCTTACTTGCTCCGTTTTAGTGCTCCTGCTATTGATCCAGTATCAGATTTTGTTTTTTGTTGAAAAACTCTTCCCACTATGTCTTCTATTTTTTTGGGAGAGGTGTCCAAAGCTGTAATAATATTTTTCTTTGGGGGGTGAACTGAAATGTGGCTCTGACTCAGATCATGGAATGATTTGCTCATAACCCTGGGTCTTTCCTCCCATGAAGTCGTCTCATTCTTGTCCTTTGAACAGCCAGGAATTGGCTGGAAGAGTGACAGCTCAGAGCAGGATAGTCTCTTCAGAATCTCTGCTTGAACAGACAGAGGTTGAACGGCAAGTCGGTTCAAAGTGCTGCTGGCCAAGCTACCCGTGCTGATTGCTCGTCCCATGTTGAAACCTTTGACAGAATCCACATGAAGGTTTAGGCTCCTAAATGAAGCCCTTTCTGTGTATTTTTTTTAAAAGCAAAAAAACAAACAAGTTGAAGTTATTCAGGCAAAGTTAGTGTAATCTCTGTATGTAAGGCAGGCATTCTGAACAACCAACTCCCACAAAGCATATTTTCTATAGCTGCTCAGAAGCGATGAAATAAGTTTCTAGTCGGATTCCAGATACCTGTGAACAACCACCATGTAGTCCGCCTAGGAAGCAAAGTTTGGAGTTCATGATATGGCACTAACCTGACCACCTACTACAGTAAAGTCCAAACCCACAGAACAGTAGATTATTTCCCCTCTTATTAGTATAAACACTCCTATTACCTGCAAAGCTGCTATGCCTTGTATACATGTACATCATCCCCTTCTGCAAAGCAAATAGCATCCTCAAGCCAAATGGCCTTGAAGACAATACATCCTTAACCCTGCTCATAAATGTCTTTTGGAGAATTTGAACAAACAGGGCTCTCTCATCAAAACAGTATCTGATCCAACCAAATTTCTATCCATCCATTGCTTAGTTTTCTTTGTACAAGTCCTTGACAGAGCTACAAAGTTAAGGGGCTTGGCAGCATCTTTATCTCATTAAAGAGCTTCAGTTCACTGAGCTGCACTTAGGGACTTCCCCAGCAAGAAACAACCTAAATGTTTTAGCATAGAAAATAAAGTGTTGAGTGGAGTTTGCCAAACTCATGAACTAAGGTTCCTTTAAGCAGCATGAAGAAACAGGTTTTGGATTGTAATTAAAATTGTCATCTGAGTTGTGGGAACTGTCAGGGTGGATGCTCTTAGTTGAAAGCAATTGCAAGGTAATAAAACCTAGCTTAACCCCCTCTTAACTCAGAGCAAAGTTAAGCACATCTCACTTCTATTAGCCTCCTCTAAGTTTAGTTCTTGTGGCTTGGCTCTCACACAGAAACTTGATAAGCTGTGGCAACACGTTTGCTGGTTAGAGACTTTAAAGGAAATTGGCCCTTCTGAGGCAGTCATTTCTGGAATCAGTTCACAGGAAAGTCTGAGGAAAAGCAGTCCTCAACTACGCATATATTTCTGATTTACGGTTAATTAGTGGTTTTTTTTTTAAACACTACATACAGCTAGGAAGTCAGCTGCTCCAGGAAGCTGCACCGTAACTCAAATGGAAAACACTACTCTTTGGTACACACCATCAATTTGCTTTACTAAATGCCGAAGTATTCATCACAAAGAGTGCATCTGGCAAATGCAACCTCAGCACTGCCATTCCAAAAGACAGTCGGCTCCAAAAGCCTGGGCAGGAATTAACCATAAGAGTAACTTATGCTTTCTCTATAACTGACATACAGATTGAGATGATACAACTGTAGAAGGTATTTTTTTTAATTCTTTTTAAAGGTGAATTATAATGCAACTACTGCTTTCTTACCCACATCAAATACTGCCTCTAGCCATAGCCACTGGACAGACTAGGTAAGTTACACTACAATAATTTTGCTCAATCAGATCAGAGATCCTCAAAGCTTAGTTTCCTGATTAACAGAAAACATCAATGACAATGCTGTGCTCCCATCCTGGAGTAAGAGCATCTGTGTTCTAAAGCTCTTCTTGTGATATCATACTTGACATGTGTGAACACCAAACAGGTTTTCCCCATGGAAAAGTATTCAGATGAATATTTTTAAGGCATTATTTATGAAAACATTGGGCCTTTTACATATCCTGCCAACTCCTTAACTGAAAATTCTCATGTGATCAAAACTTATCCTTTGTAGGCTGACTTAATCCCCACTTCATGTCTGTGAATGTCTCTATACCCTTTCAAGAATCCAAACATGCACCTTAAAATGAATGCTTGGTTTACTTCACTGCATGAGCACACAGACTGAGCAAAAAAGAAACCATCATCCCTCATGTTATAGCCTACCTCTCTTCTTATTTACCATAAAATTGTTTTCTTGCATCTTTTGTTTTAAACTTGTGTCTCATTCCTGTCTGTAGACAAAGAATGGTATTCAAGAAGCATTTGCCTTTTACTTTCCAAACATAATTCTTTCTAGCATATTTAAATTGTTAAAACAGTTTCTTGTGGTACTTTACAGGCTAAAAAGTATCTTTTCTATGCTTCCACCCACTGTTATGTTCTATGTAAACATGTTCACCATCACTAGGCAACGTCATGTTATCCCATATTATTTTCTGTATTCATTGGCTGAAATCAAGGCAAGTCTTGCAAGACACTGCAATACTGTATTTCTACAGAACTTTCCAAAGCATGTTAATCCTCTAAAGCCTGCTACTCCACCCCCCAAACACCACAAGCATTACATGCACATGCTTTTTGTCACTGTGTTGGTAACCCAGAATCAGTCCTTAAATAAGGGACATAAAAAACATGCGCTTCATGTGCTTAATAATAATATTAATAATATTAATAAATAATAATATTGTCACCTGCTCTTCTGAAGAATAAACTTTTAAAGTAAAGACTGTTTTGCTGCATGCTTTTAACCTGAGATTTTTACTGCCATTTTAAAAGCTCAGAAAAACAACAAAACACCCCAAAGCTTGATGCTTCTGCAGGCCAGGAATAACGCTTCCCAAATACTGTCTAGAATGTCAGTGCTCTAACAGAAGAAAGCTGTACTTACCAATTAATATACTATTTTGACTAGCTGATTGATCATAATTTTCGCTTACCTGTATCACAATACTTTCTCTTATAAAAAATATTATTCTACTCACTTTATTGCTATCTGCACATACATAACATGCACAGAAAAAGAAACATGGGTAATGACACTTAAGTAAACATGATTAGCTTCCATGATTAGATCAGTAAAGGCATGAAAAGCAAACCCTTAGTTTGAATTTGTTTTACTTTTAATAACCAAGTGTAATAGAATTAAGCATAATGATTATAAATGATTGATGAAATCTGAGCCCCCTGAATTCCAAGTGATCTGTGCTGCACAGAAGCACAACACATACCACATCTGTAAAAACAACCAAGTTCACCTGGTCAAGAAAGCCTTTCATATACGGCTTTTCTTTGCAATTCAGAATAAGCAAGCACTAAGTTAGTGAATGGAGCGAAGGCTTTAAGCTATTCAGTCTTATTTCTTTCACTAAGTTTGTTGAGCTTAACAGAACTGAAAAAAGGCTGCGCAGTTGCCACATCCCTCCATTCCCACTCTCCTACCTCCACCTCATCTAATTTTAGAGATCAAAGTCTCCACAGCAGTGAGGTCAACAAACTCCATTACATCTATGCTGGTGGAAGAAGTCTGGATTAACAGCAAATGGAATGCAGACAGATAAAAACAGGGAACAAAGAAAGAACGAATGAGCTGGCAGACTGACCAAAATAGCAATGCCACTGTGCTGAAGGCCAACCAAGTGAGCTCTACTCCAAATAATGAGGAAATTAGTACAGGTCTTTTTTCAATTATTGTATTTTCCAATTGATATTTTCAATGTAAGAACACGCCTTTGCATTTTCTATTATGCACATGTTGTTCCTTATTAGATCCACCAAACATGAATTGAAAATAAAGAGAGCTACATCCACAAGTTACAGATCATGAAATGGTCTCTATTGTATTTGCCCTCACATGCTTATACCATGTAATTTCACATTATTACATCAACTGACATTAAGCAAAAGGAAAAAACCTAGTATTGAAATATATTCAAGTTCTTTCTAAGAAAAAGCCAAAAGCCACTAATCAAATGGGAAAGTACTACTGACGTATTTTTAGATTCCTTTTAGATTAGAGCTGTGTACCACGTCTGTGTGATCTTCCAACTCTTTCTTCTCCCCCTCAAAAATCTTAAGTCTGAGCTAGTAGGCTCTCTTTACAGTATGAACTCTCTAAAAGTAGAGATCACCAGTAGCACCTGGCCTGCAGAATTACTCAAGTTAATTTTTTCTCCTTAAAAAATAACATACAGATTGCTACTACAACCCAACACAGCATCATGGTCCTTACCAATGTCCTGAGTGTCTTGGTTGCTCTGCCTGGCTCTCATCTGTAGTTGGAATTTATGCTGGGAAGAGCAGAGATGCAAAAGATACTGGCAAGTTTTACTGTTGTCAGTTTGAAATGCATGCTTGATACCATCTGACGTGTTCTGTAAAGTTATTTTCTTCTTCTACACAATGAAGAGAGAAAAAAAATTATGGCAATGATTTGTTTTAGCCTACAAAGATTTCTGTATTTCATTGTGTACAGCTACAGCATTCAAATATTCCTGCTGCAAAATCCACTTCTGAGAGAGATTTCTTTTAAAATAGAGCTTGAAAGTAAACTTAAAAACTACTCCAGGGCCAGCTGAGATAGTACTTTATTATTGTTTAATCTGTCTGCAACTGTATGCTACTGTCTGCTGACTAATGAAAACCACTACTACTACATTTCATATGATGCCATTTTCAAAAGACTCTGAGGAAGTCACAAGGGGTGCTGCCACTCAAGAGAAACAGAACTGGATGATTATCTAATTATGAAATCTGTCCGGTAATGTTCCAGACCTTAAATGTATATTTTCAGTACTTCTTAAATTTCCATTCATCAATTCTAGTTAAAATCTTATAACAAATTAAATAGGCTGCAGCTTTTCAATACGGTGTTAGAGTTAGAAATGCTCTTTTAAAGACCTGTATGAAGGAAAGCTCCACATGTCATTAAAAACTGACATGTGAACATCAGATTATGGTGTATCCACTACAGGTGGATGGTATCTGCCGTCAGCTCCTGTCATCCATTACTGTTGGAACAATTTGTCCTGGATGCTGTCTCTAGGCGCATCAAGGACAAGAGGGTCATAAGGGACAGTCAGCATGGCTTCACCACGGGGAAGTCATGCTTGACCAACCTGATAGCATTTTATGAGGGCATAACTGGGTGGACAGATGATGGCGAAGCTTTGGATGTGGTCTATCCTGACTTCAGCAAGGAATTTGACAGTCTCACATAGCATCCTCATAGCCAAACAGGCACTGTGGACTGGATGATAGGGTAGTGAGGTAGATCGTGAACTGGCTGCAGGATAGAGCCAGAGTGGTGGTCAATGGGACAGAGGCCTGTATCTAGTGGAGTCCCACAAGGATCAGTGCTGGGACCAGTCCCCTTCAATCTATTCACTAATGACTTTGATGAGGGATTAGGGTGCACTGTCAGCAAGTTTGCTGATGACACAAAGCTGGGTGGTGTCGCTGACACTCCAGCAGACTCTGCTGCCATTCAGAGAGACCTGGCTGGATAGGCTAGAGAGCTGAGCAGAGAGAAATTTAATGAGGTACAACAAGAGTAAGTGTAGAGACTTGCATCTGGACAAGAACAGCCCCAGGTACCAGTATAGGTTGGGGACTGACCTGTTGGAGGGCAGTGTAGGAGAAAGAGACCTGGGGGTCCTAGTGGACAAGAGGATGACTATGAGCCAGCAATGTGCTCTTGGTGGCCAAGAGGGCCAAAAGCATTCTGGGGGGTGGATCAGAAATGGGGTGGTTAGCAGATCAAAGGAGTTTCTTCTCCCCCTTTATTCTGCAACTAGTAAAACCACATCTGGAGTATTATGTCCAGTTCTCAGCCCCTCAGTTCAAGAAGGACACAGAGCTGCTGGAGGTTGTCCAGCGCAGAGCAACAAAGATGATGAAGGAAGCAGAATAGCTCCCTTATAAGGAGATGCTGAGGAAGCGGGTCTCTTTATCTTGGAGAAGAAGAAGCTGAGGGGTAACCTCATGAATGTCTATAAATATGTGAGGAGTGGATGTCAGAATGATGGAACCAGGCTCTTCTCAAGATCATATGGTGAAAGGACAAGGGGCAATGGGTGCAAGCTGGAACACAGGAGGTTCCATGTAACTATCAGAAGGAACTTCTTCCCAGTGAGGGTAACGAAGCATTGAAACAGGCTGCCCAGGTGGGTTGTGGAACCTCCTTCTGTTGAGATGTTCAAGACCCGCCTGGATGTGTTCCTGTGCGACTTGGTCTAGGTGATCCTGCTGTGGCAGGGGGATTGGACTAGATGATCTTTCGAAGTCCCTTCTGATCCCTAATGATTCTATGATCTCATAGACACACTAAATCCTGATTGGCATTTGCCAGTAGACAACCCTCAATCAGAAGGTTCTCACTCTGGTGCTCCTTCACTAGCCACTGAGGCAGTAGGGGCAAATGCAGGAAATAGGCAGAACTTTCCCCCGTGCTTAACAGGAGCCCTTGATCTATGTTCATGATAGCTCTTCCCTTAGAAGGTACGGAAGCCAAGTTTCACAAATATGGACTTGACAGAACACAACTGCTAAACTCTCTTGTGAGGTTGCAATGTTAGCAGCATTGAACATAATCTAAAAAAACCCAAACCCACCAAACCCAGCCCAATTTATAAAACACAACCATTTGTATTTTTCAATCCTGTAACACCACACAGTCAGGCGTACAAAATGTCATGAGATTATGCTGTCAAAAGGCAGCTTATTTTGCAGAAATAACAAATATGTAAAACCATTGTCTGGAGATACAAATACAGATGCGTATGTATCGATAGGGTAAAAGAGACCAACTTACACTAAAAGATATTTTCTTTGTCTCTCTCCAAGGGAAGCGCAGTACAGGCATGCGGGTACCATTGTGGACTTCAAAAATTACAACTCCTTTGGAGCATACTCCCAGAAGGATACCTGTTTGGGATCTCTTCTCAGGAAACACATGATGAAGATGAACCCCATATTCTGTGAGCCTCTGACATAGCTGTACAAATCAATGCAATGAACCTTCTGTGAAGTTAAGGTTCTTACAAGATTTTAAACACTTCTGTAAATATTATACCTCAATATAAATAATATGTATGGATTTCAGAAAAAAAGATTATTCTCTGGCTGGCGACTTCTACTTAAACAGTGTAGAAATGCTGCAAGAGACACATCAGCTGTTCTATAGAGTTGTAAGTCATGTTAATGTTCCTTGAACTGACAAAAAGTAAGGCAAATGAACCCAGCTTCTACTACAATCAAATAACAAAAGCACAAATCAAGAATGTCAGAAATTGAGGAAAAGACCTTTAAGATCATCAAGTCAACTGTAACTAGTTAGATACACTTGTTATTGACATATTTCTTAATCATAAAATCAGATTAACCCTGAAACTCTGCTCACATTAAGGCATCATAACTGCCTTACAAGGGGCAAAGCTAGCTGAGCACCTGTTCCATCACATTCTGAAGGAGACTCTGGAACTTCAGTGTGACAGTGGAGTTACAGTGTAAGGTTTGTGTCTCAGCAGCAAACCATCAACCATTGAATTAATTTGCATGTGTGGTATCAAGGAGAGACCTGATCATTATCTCATAAGCAACAGCAGCAAAACCAGACTAACCAAATATACCTGTTATAACATTTTACCCAGATTGCTTCAAACCAAGCATGTAACAGCTGTTTTCCTGTGCTTTTGCTTTAAGTCCATGCACTTATACTCCCACAACAAATTTCTTGACTTAAGTCAAGTATTAAAAAAATCAAAATGCTAGCCCCTTACCTTCAAAAATTCTAACTCTGTCTCTTTCGCAGATGCACCCACATAAGTGCTATGCAATTTTGGCAGCTCTTCCTTGATATAAGACAGTTCTATTTTCTCCATCACTCTAGCTGGGACATAGTGTTCTAGTCTGAAGTATGACAGGCCATGCACCTACAACACAAAACACTTCTGTGACGGCATCTCTGTATACTACTCCATGAACACAAAGCAAGCATAAATATAAATTTTACAGAGAATCATACATGACAACTGAGTAAGGGCAAGAATTCAGAATCTCAACCCTAACCAAGAGCATAATTTCACATGTGTCTTCTTCCGAGTCAAGTCTGACTTCCATTGAAGAAAGGGGGTTCAAACTCAGGTCTTGAACTAGATTCTGCAACTGCCCTGAAATAAAACTTGCCTACAAGCAAATGTCAACAGCTTATCAGCTAAGCTTCCAATCCAGGGTACAGTTATGAAGCATATGTGGCAGCTCACAGATAATTTTTTAATGAAGCAGCAAGAACAGTTTTTCAAAGGTGAAACTGGTAGTGTACCTCTGCCTGGTAATCTCCATACTCAGCTTGGAGAGCTAGCGATGCTAGTAGTAAGGCTGTCTCATCATCACAGTGCATCCTGTCCTCCAGGATGTCCTTCCGCAACTGTAGATAATACTGGTGACAGGTCAGCGTATGCCTGTGACAGGAAAACAAAACAAAAAACCACAGAAAAAAAAACCTTAATAAAAATCACAGAATCCTTGGTACTTCTGTTACAGCAAACTTTCAGTATTTGATTAGTATCCAATTTCTATCCATAAATTCAGGGATTAAGGGGTTAACTTTTCTTTTCATACACTCACTGGATAAGACTGACATCATCCACAAAAAACTTAATACGAAAAAACAGAATGAAGTTGACAGGGGGTTTGTTCTTTTTCTTTTGTTCTTCTTTCCATCCTCCTGGAGCTATTTTACTTAGTTTTATGTCAGCATCGACGAAGAAAAATTCATTGTCTGTCACGAGTGTTAAAGAGAGCACATGGGTAGAAAGCATTAAAATACAGCTGGAAAATCAAGACTAAATTTACAATTCCAAAATTTGTTTTTGAACAGTAAGGTTTTTTGATGACTAACAAATGGTATGATTGCAATAGCTATTAAAAGGCAGCACTAAGTAAATGATACCCTAATAAGAAAAAAAAATATGACACCAGTTTTTTATGATAGCTACAAAACAGGAATAGGTTTCTGGAAAAATTCAAATTTCTTATCTCATGAGAAATCATAAAACTGTCATTGCTTCCCTCCTTTACTGCTCCTGTCCTATTTCTGCAAAAAGTTCTCAAGGTTCTGTCAACTGCCAAGAACACTGGTAGACTGCCATGGACAGAGTAAGCTCTTGCACTTTTATCTTGTGCAGCACTAGATTCTATTCTGCATACTGTAGCTCTCGAACATCCTGTGAGACATGAAATTTGGGTATGAATAGGAAAAATTTTTTCCAACTTTCTCTCTGTTCTAACAGCAGAAAACCCACAGCTCAGGGGCAAATCCTTTCTTTCTTAAGTCCATCTATAAAAGGAGCTCC
Source organism: Upupa epops (assembly GCA_013397515.1). Classification (NCBI taxonomy): domain Eukaryota; kingdom Metazoa; phylum Chordata; class Aves; order Bucerotiformes; family Upupidae; genus Upupa; species Upupa epops. The sequence continues at coordinate 46,494 of VZRI01007270.1, forward strand.
CCACAAAAGAGGCTGAAGCATTGCCTAGGGCCTATTAAAAGAACCCAAACACCCTGTGTGTCCTCTCAAGAGTACTAGTCAAGAGTGAAGATAAAAAGCATCATGGAAGCAAACTCAGCCAGAAAGAGAAAATGCTGCCCAATATCAGTTGCCATTACTCAGGCAAACACAGAATTTTACTGTGCAATGCTCTTTGTCATTGATGAATGTATTCTGTCTCAATACTAGAAAGTGTAGATGCCAGGCAGTCTGCTCAGCTTTTCTCAACATTACATAGTTAGTTTCTATTCTGGTTTCATCAGCTACATCAACTTCTTATTCTTACCTCTTAAAGTAGCCAATCCAAACAAGTGATGCTCCACCAAGCCAATATGAGCAACCACCATGTCAAAGACATCTTTACATATTGTTTTGGTATCACAAGTCAGCTCCAGCTTCTGCCCACTTAGAAGCATCACATTTACTTTTCGACTGGTGTCATCATTCTTCCCCTTCTTAGTCTACGTTTTGTAAAATAAAATAAATGTGATAAAGTGCATTTGTTGGTTTAACACACTTCTCTGCCACTGACTGCTCCTTTCTTACCAGGATAGATTTTGGCAGATCCAAGGAAATGAATGGCTCAATCGTCATTTTCACAAATTCAGGGCCAAAGAAATTCTGCAAATCACAAAAGCATGAATCATAGAATTGTTCAGGTTGGAAAAGACCTTTAAGATCATCAAGTCCAACCATTAAACAAACTGTCCCAAGCCCACTGCTAAAACATGTACTTAAGTGCTACATCCGTAACATTTTTAAACAAGTCCAGGGATGGTGATTCAAGCCTCTCCCCCTGGGCAACCTATTGCATAGCCTGATGCCCCTTTTAATGAAGCAGCTTTTCCTAAAGGTTAACCTAAACTTCCCCTCGTGCAACTTGAGGCCATTTCTTCTTGTTCTATCACCTGCTAGTTATGAGAAGAAACCCACCTCCACCTCCCTATACAACCTCCTATCAGGTAGACCTCTCTCCTCAGCCTCCTTTTCTTCAGACTACATAGTCCCAGCCCCCTCAGCTACTGGACACAAAAACCTCAGCCTGCATGCCAGGTGCCACTGACAAGCCATAGTTTTGTTAACATTATTACTTTGGTATTTTAATTCCTTTGCTAGGCAAAAAAGCCAAGAGTGGAACACTATTTATCTTCCTTTGCAATACAGGGTGTGGGTTGCATATGAGACCGCACAGGGTTGTCTTGGTAAACAGCTGCTAACATTACAAAGTGTTTTTGCTTTTGTGGTAATCCTGACATGACAAATCTCTGTCTGTAACACACAAGAGAAGATGGCCAACTTCTGTCTGCCTATAGACAACAAAATGTTCTACTAATCCCATATAATTATAGGAAGTTACACATATAGACTGTTAAAGGAAGTCCTCTGCACAATACTCAGTTCAGTATTACATTAAAATGTGTCCCATGATTCATCTTTTGAACGAAAACCTTCACTGACTGCTAACTATTGTGTACTACATATAATAAAACATCTGCACGAAAACCTAAGTAAGGGAAGTACCAATCTGGTTAGGTAAAGGCTACATTAATAGTAGTCAGAGTGGTATGGATGGAGACAGATACAGTAACAATTACCCTGGATTAAGACAGCAAATTCATTTGAGTTGTTTCAAGTTTACCCAACCTTAAAAACTTCAACCAAATTCACTAATAGCAGCAAAGAGGGCATCAAGCATCATTAAAACATCAGCCACTTTACATCTCTGCCTCCCTCTGCAATTTTGTACTTCACCCACATACTAGGGCAGCTGGGAAAGGAACTCTGCAGAGAGACAGGGTGAACTCAACAGTTAAATGAATATTCTCTGCCTTTCTTTAACTTCTCAACATGGTTAATAACCTTTGATGTTGGTGGGAGAAATCCACATTCCACTAAGAGAAATAAATGCTAATGAAAGTGGTTGAAAACACCAGAGAATACAAGAGAAAACTATACACCACCTTTGCTAAGGCTGCTATATTGTTTAATAAATGCAATCTTTACTTATGGCTTGTCGTCTCTTTCAGAATCTCTTGTTAGTGCTTTAGACTATGCAGCCATTAACACCACAAAACCTCAGATGTTTACCCTGTGAGTGAAAGTTTTTCCTAACTAGGTGTTCCATGTTACCCTGAATTACATCTGTTGATCATTTATTACAGGATGCAGTTTCTGAATCCCACATGTTAGGATTCACTGAAGAGACTGTTCTGTCTCAATGAAAACAAGAGTTCACCTCAGATCAGGGCATTACCCTTAATTTTCTTTGAGTCATGGCTGTTTCCAGGGCTATTTCTCTCAGTGGATCTCTGGTGATGTCAAGTATTGAAGACCTCACTGCATCTCCTGGGCAGAGGTTAGGTCGGGACTGCCTGAGAGCCATTCTAGCTTGCAGTTGTAACATTTCCTCCTCCTGACGCTTTAGCATCACTTCTTGACTTATCAGATTGCCTTCAAATGGTGTTTCATGTTGCCTACAGTATCGTCAGAGGGGAAGAAAGACATTAGTAAGTGCACCTAAACATTCTGCTGATTTAAGCACTACCTAAGTGTAAAACCAGAACACAAAAATCAGTTTTCAAATACTACATTAAATACAACATTTATTCAGCAGCCAGGAGTTTAGCGCTCTACGGCAATCTGTAAACACAAAAAAATGAGCAGCAAACACGCAAAGCTTCTACAGGTGCCTGTCAGTTTTTCATATGAAAACTCAGGCTCAGCAGCAGTGTAAAAAACACTTAACACTACAAACCCAGAACAAAACCAGTGAACAGTAAGGACAAAGCGAATATAGAAGCCTTCCAGTACCTGAAGGGGGCTACAGGAAAGCTGGGGAGGGGCTGTTTACAAGGGCTTGTAGTGGTAGGACCAGAGGTAATGGTTTCAAGCTGGAAGATGGTATGTTTAGACTGGAAATCAAGTGGAAGTTTTTCACTATGAGGGTGGTGAGACACTGGAACAGGCTGCCCAGGGAGGCTGTGGATGCCCCCTCCCTGGAAGCATTCAAGGCCAGGATTGATGGGGCCTTGAGCAACCTGATCTAGAGAGATATCCCTGCTCAGGGCAGGGGCATTGGAACTAGATGGATGACCTTTAAGGTCTCTTCCAACCTCAATCATTCTATGAATCTAAGAATGCTTTAAAGATATCTTATTTGCTCTGTCCGAACAGGTGCTGTGAAAAAGTCATGCCTGAAAACATATTGTTAAAAGTAAAATAATAATACACGGTATACAAGTAAATCTTGGTCCAATCACTTTCTCTGTAGTGATTCTTTGTGAACTTTTTGAATAGAACTACTATTTACTGCCTGATTTTTCCTGAGAAGTAGAATAGCTTGAAATATTTATATATGTATCAACATCCTACACAGTAAATTCTTCTATCACACTCCAATGTTTTCATCATTTTATTTCACAAAAAAAACAAAAAAAAAAGAAATAAAAAATCCATTTTATCTGGTTGATACACAGCCACCAAAAAAAAAAAAGAGAGGATCAATAGGAAGTTTAAAGATAAAAGAGAGGAAAAAAAACAACCCAAACATCCCTTCCCATCAGTATTTCTGAAAAACACAGCAAATTATCTTCCAGCTCCTTTTTCATGACATCAAATGTCATAACAAATTTATCATCAGTAGAAGGAAACAAATCCAAGTCCCATTTTGAGTGAAGTCATTTTTACTTGAAAATCAGAAGGTTAAGAAAGGTGAAGGATTACTGTGATTTGAAATTTGAGTCGTTCCTTGACTGAGTGGTTTCTTCACCATATTTCCACAGGGGCAAAATTGCTGAAAGTCTCTTCCCTTTGAGGGGGTTGAGACAGCAGCTGAGCCCCGTTATGTAAGAGCATGTGACTTTTATGTCTTTGTGTGGGGTTTTTACGTGAGGTGAATTAAATGTGTCTTTGCTATGTTTTCCCCAAATCAAGTTAGTTTTTGTTTTTTTCCCCACCATTAATAAGTGGTTGTTAAATACTCCTTGGTTTGGTTTTGTTTCAGCCCATGAGCACATTTACTAAATTAGTTGGTTAATCTCATTTTGGACCTGATGAACTGATCAGCCAATGACAAGGAGAAACAAAACACAAATACCAACTTTTATTCCCCTCCCTCGGTTCTGTTCTTATTGAAAACAACCTTTAAATCCCAAACTAAATAAAATTAATCAAAGCTTCTTTAAAAATCCTAAATCAAGGAAAAACTATGTTCTCCCTCTATTAACATAAACATACAAAGGCAACTTATAAACGTAGAGGAAAAAAGAGAAGACTCATCTACCATATAACACCTTTAGCAGTTCTGAGCTAAGCAGTAGTTTAGATGATACGCCAGAACAATGAAAAAAGCAAAGAGAATGTTTTGAAGCCTGAGTATCCTGGCAGTGAAGTTTATCAATACAAATTAATAAAGGGTAAGTCTCGCATTAACACTGATGTTCAATCCTTCATAGTAAAAAAATAACAGACCTTATTTTTGCCTTAAGCCCAAGAAGGCTCTGAGGAAACAACTACGTTTCCAGGCTAAAGTAAGAATGCTGGCTCCAAATCTCTGCTGCCATTTGAGCTGCCTCATTTATACACTACATTTATATTTATACTTTTCAAAATAACCTAACAATATGTTTGGTGAATGACAACTTGGGTCAATAAACTTAGGAGAAAATGTAATTGTCCAGACAGTACAGCTGTCTGTGTTACTTGGTGATATCAAAACTTTGTGCAGAAAAGTTTTAATGAATACCCATGGTGTGAACAGGGCAAAACATTTTTAATATTGAAGTTTCACTGGGTAGCATACAAACACAACACTGAAATAGTAAGTCTTATCATGAGAACACAAACAAAAAAACACCAGTAGTGTGCCACAAACTGAGCAAAATAATGCTGAAGTTCCTCAAAATGGAATTTTAGGGAAGATACAGAGTAGTTACAGAAAAATGTATTAACCTTAGTCCCTTAACCTTTCCATTGTGCGGGGCTTTCACAACATCACTTCCTTAAATTATGTTCACATAGAGGGACAAAGTAATGAGAAAATGTCTCAGCTTTGCAAAAACTTCTGTACATGCTTAGCTTTTCAACTAGAAGATCATTAAGATCAACATATGTGGGATACTCACAATGAACAGAATTAAATACACCCACCAGTGCCCTTCAGATCAAGATTTAAGTATGGGGTTTGAAATACACCAAAAGACTTTCTGAATATAAATACCTATGAATGATCAGAGCTAGTATGAAAAAGATACAGTGGAACTGTCTGTATTGAAAATACTTACTAACATGAAAACCCCTACTGCAGGGAAAACACTGGCTTTTTAATAATACAGCTCTGTGCTGTTCTACTGTTACGTATTACCATTATGTTTGTAATCTTTGTTGATGTAAATTAATTTCTCTGAAAACTGGGGTGAGTGTGAGGTGTTCAGGGAGGAAGCTCAACAACCTACTGGTTAAAAAATTCTCCTAACTCATAATAAAAGCACTATCAGCAAACAGAAATCAACATGCTTCAGTATCCTAAGAAAGAAAGACTAACTCTGGCTCTGTCAGACTGTCAACTTTTTGGGTAGGGTATCAGCATGATTCATTGTTTAGGTTCCAAGACAAGGAACACATCTCTCATTGTACAGGGGAGGAAATACTGTTGACTGGCAGAGCTCTTCTGTGAAGCTCATGATATGTATCATTAGTCACATACACACAAAAAAGCCAAACCAAATTACATTCCTAACAGGCAACATAATAGTGTGTCTTCTACAGTACTGCACCAGCACTTGGCTGCTGCTCTGTATTTTCATCAATGCCTGATTGCAAACAGGAAGGGAAGTGAATTGAATTAACTCCTCACCTAATGTACTTACCACGAAATTAGCAGGCATTGGCTCAGATAAGGAAGCTGGAAAAAGGGAAGAATGCAGGCATTCTCTAATGATTGAGAATGACCAGGGGAAAGACCAGGAATAAACTGAGAAAGGCAGATGCTTTTTTGGTAAGGCAAGAAAGATATGAAAACGAAATCTAGTGAAGGGAAAAGGCAACAGAAGGAAGTGATCCATGTCAGCGGCTGCTCCTACAGAGAAAAAAGGAAGAAACAATAAAGGAAGGAAAATTAGGGGAGGGTGCAGGGGGGGAGACCAAAATAAGGAATACAAGAGGCAACGAGAGGAAACAGACACAATTATCCATTGCCATAAGGAAAGCATTCCAAGAAGCTTAAAGGATAATGGTCACAGAGAAGGGTTTGAATGCACTGAATGTACTACTGCAAAATCTATGGTTTCTGCTAGCTTAAGAGCAGGTCAGCCCACCCAAACAGCACAACTCACACTGGCTGGTAGCTCTGAGCAACTTTGCTGGCTTGGAGTTTGTTTTTTTTCTGCAATATTGGCAGCAGTCTCCCTTGAATCCAAATTCCCCTTTTTGATTTACTACTCAGTGTTACAAGGACAATTTAGTGATTAATTAAGCAAACTGCCTCTAAGAACATGCCACAGGAGCAGTAAATTTAATATGCACTGAAGTACAGATGGCACTCCCTGAACACAGAAGAAAATACTTAAACACACTGCCAACAAGTCTTAATGAATTTCAAGTAAAGTTACCTATACTTCCCCAAACCCTGAAACTCAACAGCTGGCTAAAACATGTAACCTCTAAGAATCTGCTCCTTGGAATATGTTATCAATGGATTTTCTTTGAGAACTTATGCTTCTGGAGTTGTAAAATTCATGGTCTTCTGCAACACAAAACATTCTATAGCAACAACATATAATGCTCCGAATAAAAATATTGTTACTTTCCTAGAAATGTCCCTGCTTAACCAGCTACCATGCACTGCTTTCTACTTAGCTCACATCATTAATATATTATCTAAGCATTACTTTAGGACCAAATTTTGCTCATAGATGCTTTTGGGTTTCACAACAGGTCTACACAACCTAGTATTTGGGGGAAGGACAGGCAATTCTGAAAACCAGTGAAGAACAATCTGTGCTACCCCATCTATTATGACTAGCAAGTGCAGTGGGATATCACTTAGCAAATGCAAAGCCAAGCAGAAGGAGGAGATTAAAAAAAAAATACACTTAGCTTTAAAGTAAGACTGTGTAGTTACAGACTTGTAAAATCCATTCCAATATTGAGCACTACAGAGAATTCCATGCTGCATTTAAAAGAGTATTTTTTCTAGATTTCACACATATACAAATACATCCATTAAAAGGTAACAGTCTTAATGGAACAATATAAAGTGAAATAATGTGAAATGAACCATGAGAAAACGTGTGCTGCTTTACCAGGGCATTTTTACTTGCACAGTCAGTCTGATCTGTTTATCACAGTGTCACTTATTTACATACCACTCACTACTTTCCTTTTCTGATACATCTTGTAATCCACAAATTACTGCTGTTTCATTTTGATGCACAGTTACAGTCTTGAGTTGGCAGCTTTCCTACATTTAAATCACAGAAGTATGAAACTTGATTTAGCAGTATTAACCAGACATTCCTAAATGTCTTTAATAGAACAGGATTTCCACTCAACCTACGTCGAAACCAAGTATCCTAAAATACTGAGCACACCTTCTCCTGACCTGCCCCAAGGAAAGCAAAAGCCGCTGAGTAAAGGCTTCTTAGTTGTAATGTGGTAAGGAAAAAAAGAGAAAAACTGTGTCTTTTTAAAATATTTCCCTTACTACAAAAATTATTTGAATAATTTTGATAAAATAGTCCAAGGTGATTCAGTCTGGCAGAGACAAGGAGAAGAAAAATATCAATTCAGAAGGTTACAGCAAATAGAAATTTGCAAACACTTAGAATGGAACCACTCTCAAAAGGAAAGAGGCATGGCAAGATATACTTCTGTACAAAGACACTACATTAAGGTGATGTACAAAGCCAAATCTACTTTTAAAAGGCAGTATTAATGAACATCACTCAGAAAAATAGAACCCAAACAAATACAATTTTCAAACTGATATGGAATTGGACTCCCTGCAATTTAAAAACCTTTAATCCAAACACAACTAGGTAAACCAAGAGTTTGCAAGAATAACCAACCTAATGTATAGCTTTTGGCTTATTTCCAATAAATATGCACACTATAACTTACTTATTCATTTAGTTATTAGATTTAAAAAATGCCAATATACTTACCAAAACTTAAGTTTTATTTTCACTATACTTTCCTAAAATGAAGTATTTCCACAGCTTCTAATACCTTCTGATGGATAGAGCAAATTGAACAACTCAGTCTCCATTAAACACGGGAACTGGTTTTGTAGTCCTAACTGGTATACTTACCTCTACACCACAATGTACCGTGAGACTTTTACTTCAGACTGCAACATGCAATTATGAAATGCCAATTTCTTTCAAGTACACCATGCCATTCTTTAACCTTACACAAAAGCTAGGATGCAAGTGAAAAATTTCCATTCACATTTACACATACTTTCTTTGATAAAGAGAAAGCACCCCAAGATGTTTTCAAAAGGTTTACCTTAACCTCTGGGTTTGACTTGATGTGGAGACATCATCAGCATCTGGCAATGTACCAGTGACATCATCTCTCTTGAAACCTTCATCTCTTCTTACTAGCAAACCAAAAGACAAATTAATACTTGACTGGATAACAAGGCACACATCATAAGAATGTCTAAAAATCAATGACTTATCAGTCATATGAGATCACTTAGAAGGAATCAGATTCATGTGTCCTTCACAGTGAAAGGGAGTTAAGAAACCAGATCATAAATACTGCTCTGTTCCTGTCATCTAACTCCTCCTTATAATTAGAAACAATAATTTTTCCTTTGGCAGTATAACAACCTGCTCTTTTGTTTATAATACTCACTGCATTTGATAGTATGTCTTCCTGTAGCAGCACATGAGACACTACACTTAAGAGCTTGACTTTGTAAACTACTTTTCATCTCTTACTAACTGGAGATAGCAGTAGGGCTCTTGCAGACCATATCAGAGGCACACAGGGGTTTTTTGACAGTCTTTTCACCAAGTACAGCAATGCTATTAGAAGCCAAAACGCAACTGTCTCTTGCTTGCACAAGCTTAGGAGTTGTTGACTTTGAACTGGAACCCATAAACAGCCTGTTCTAAGTATCAATAAAATTATCAGAAATGTGTTAAAGAAGTCTTGGCTTAGTATGAGGACAGCTACAGACAGCGACAGTTTTCACAGAGTTTGCATGGGTGGACTGAATTTCTATGCGTACAGAAGCTATAGCTACTGCTTTTTCCTCATTTTCATCATTTGTCTCTATCATTCAGAATGATTCTGCAAAGCTGTTTCATCAACCGTGATCTCCTATTTACTTCCTTTAACCATTCTAGCACTTCAAAAAATGGTCCAAGCACTTCCTTCCACTCTGCCATTCCACTGCATGAACAAAATCCCTTCTGCCATATATCACCAAACCTCTTGCCCTTCCAAGTCATTTTATGGAACTTCATTAAATTTATCATACAAGCAACCTCTACTATACACTACCATTGCTTTACACCAGAATGCTGGGCCTATAAATTGTCAACCATTCAATCCTTGCACTAAAATGCACTCACAGAAAAATAAATAAACCATCCATGTCCCATATAAAGTTTTTACACCTCCAGCTAAAGATTTAATTTTGTATTTTGGACTCTATTTTTCACCTTGAACATTTTTCTTTATTTTTTCTGTTTGTTTGTTGGGCTTTTTTGGTGACTTGTGTGAGTTGTCTTTTTAAACGCAGGTCTTACCTTGTCTGAAATCTGGTTCCGAAGAAACAACAGATGGACTTTCACTTGAAGTACTATACACATCGCTGTGGTAAGATTTGTACCTTCTCAAAGGCTCTGAAAGTTTAAATCAGGGTATAAGTGAAGTAAGAGAGCTACAGTTCTAAAGCAAAAAGAAAATAAAAATCAACATTTGAAAGGTTTTAAAATATTTTTCAGATGTTTTAAAATGCCTCTGGAGTGTGAAAACAGCAGATGTTGTGCAGTCCCACTCTCACTCTGTCCTTTGAGTCTGAGATTTTTGCTGTGTGCCTGGCCTCTCCTAGCTATCCCAGCAGAGCCATCTCATCTGAACATCTCTCTAACCATCACTTCCAAGTTAAAACCAAACCCTTCTGTAAACAAAATTGACTAAACCATTTCATGTGCATGTCTTTTGTGCAGAAAGCACCAGCAGGGTTCAGTCCCCAGGTTCCTTCACAATGAAAAGAGGGAAAATACCCACTGAGACAAAGGAGGAACTGGAAAATTGTAAGTGATTCAGCTCATCTCTGACACCCACAAAACATTATTATCAATCAATTAATAAGCCCCTATAGTATATGTAATTAACCAAAACCACACTCTCAGTTCCTACTCGGTATATTCTTTAAATAACATACCAGAGCAAAGAACTCCACAAAATAGGATTGCATTTGCAACAAACCCCCTAAACTTACTTATGCATGAGCTCACTAACAACCACACAATCTGCACAAAGGCAGAAAAGACTACTTACTGGTAACATTTTTGAAAACAAAAGTGATGATATAGAAAAAAAAATGCACTGCTCTGAGTACAAGTGAAAAATCACTATAGCAAAGAATACAAAAATGGATGATACAAGAATGGGTGAGTCTGAACACTGCAAAGAGGAGGTCAGAGGTTCCAACTTCCCACATCCAAAAAACAAAACGTCTCCTCTGGGAATAATAAACCTGTGGCATAATTTGCCAGGTCAGAGGACAAGTCAGACTTGCAGTCAACAGCACTGCTCATTCAGAATGCCTACAGGAGGAGGACAGACTGCAAGTAGGAAAAAAAGCAAAAATTATACAAGAGAATGCCATATGCCAAGATTAAAGAGTAGTTCATGTTAATCTTGGACTGTTTCTAAAACCTTCCTCCTTAAAAGCCAGTGCTTCTCCATTTCTAGCAGTTCTCTTGGGCTGTGTAGCTCCCCACTGTCCCACAAAATACAAGATACTTTGCTTACTTTTTCCAATTTTTTAAAGTCTCCAATCAACCTATAGAACCAACTGTTCCCTCCAGCCCATCCCAGCACACAGCCCAATTAATCCTAAGATTACTACACTCAGGAATGAGCAATACTCCCGGCACATGTGCTAACAAACCTACTGCCAGATGAAAGGAATTCACTCCGGGTGTGAGGGGTGAGGCTGCTTCAGTCTTTCACAACAGCTACTTTCAGCATGCTGGATTTTACAACAAAAAAATCTACCACCAACCTACCAATTACTTGCCTATCATGGGAAATACAAACCAAATTCAGTGGGTAGCTTTTAGAGATATATTTTTAAAACACCCTTCAAGTGAGGCATTAATCCCATCATGATACTGGAGCTACAGTACAGAAACATTTAAATGAAAACTTATCTTTCTGTCCCAGTAGTTTTATTAGCTGAAGGTTACTCTAGTCTGCTGAACAGATCTTGAAGCAAAAAGATGGAAAAATAACAGTAAGATATGTGATTTCAAGCTGATTTATTTTTTTTCCACCTAGCCAGTAGCCTGGGCTTCCTGAACTGACTGCAAATTGTGGCTCCATCCTAGTTCTGAGACGTGAAATTTTGCAAAAACATAAATGTAAAGTGGTAAACCAGAAACACAGTTAAAACATGAAACAAGTGCTTGTATGTGGTGGTGTGGTGTCTGCAGGACATTTGGTGTCTCAGTTCACCCTGACAGCGTGAGCTGGCACCCTGCTGTACGCCAAGGGCTAAGTTCATGAGCCAAGAAACAGAGCAAGACTCCCAACCACAGCTTATCTCAATGTTTTCACAGAGCTCCAACAAGGCACAACTAGATTTAAACCTATAGTCTCAGCATTCACAAGCAGAGACAGAGATGAGAACACCCTCCTTCCTTGTCACATCTTCCATTAGCAAGGAAGTACAACTTACCCAAATAACACAAGCAAAATGCCTCATCTTCTGGAGGTGTTTTACAGCCTTTCCACATGGACTACATCAATTACAGCCTGTTCAGAGTAGGGCCAAAGGTTCCAGATAAATCCTATAGATTTTTTTCTGTTTTACTCAGTTTAGGGAAATATATACAGATATTTGCTGCTGAGGCATTGTCTCTGGCAACTACCTTCCAGTTCTCTGATGGTATATACACTTCTATGTATTTTCCCTACTCACTGTACACCACCATACTTACTCTTAACCACACAAATCTTTCCTGAGCACGGCCAGGATACGTACTGCAGACCTGCAAACATTCAATTAAATTGTAAATATTGACACTATTTCATCTATAATACTTAAAATATTACCCAAATAATTTATGCGGTCTCCTCTCCTTCAGCAAATTCTCCTTCATTTTAACATAATCCATGAGGATTTAACTTCACAGAAGGCAGCTGGACCACATCCAAGCCAAAAACTTTTAATTAAGAACTGGCTTCCAAAGGTTATAAAGTCCCAATTCTGGGAACAAGTTGAAGTTAACAATTTCATACAACAGGTTAAAAACAAGGACAAATTTCTAATCCATCTGGTTGGGAAGGAACCAAAAGATAGTATCTATAAAAGCTAAAGGCAACAATAAAACCACTTATCTCCCATAGTAAAAAATTTCCCTGAAATTTCTGAATTACTGTGGTTTGTTATTTTGGGGTTAGGTTTTTTTTGTTGCTGTTGGTTGGTGGGTTTTAAGTCCTGGTGACTGAAGAGAGCCTTCAGGATTAATTTCTAGAAAAAACAAGTTCATTGTAGTAAAGATTACTCTACCAGTCAGCATTCTTAACATTCTGGTTTAGGGAACAGACTTCTAACAGAAGACTGTTAGTCCTGCCTTATCTTAGGAAAAAGCAAACACGAGTTTAAGCATGCTTTAAGAGTCCGTAACTAAAATTAATAATTGCAACTTGTAGTAATGATATAACAACATATGGTAGCACAACAATGTGGAGATGGACTACATCTTGAAAAATCTTTGTTTGTGCACCTTAGTGCTGCAGTGTGTTTCTTCAAACACCCTATCAGTAGAGCATGACCTTAAAGGCACCTAAGGCAGAATAAAATAACAAAACTCTTACCGATACAAGACATGACATGCAAGCACAGGCAAGTAATTTACAAAGAACCTCATCTCAGCCAACATCAACAGAAGTCAGACAACCACATTTAGCTTGGAATGTCATTATTCTGAATACAACACACATTAAATACCCAATTTTTCAAATACACATTATCGCAGAGTTTTTACTGGTTGTACCAACAAGGAAAGGACAAAGATGGCAGAGTAGACAGTTTAATGACAAGGTGGGAGCTCTTATTTACTCTGTGAGGTTTAGTGGTGGGTGTCATGTGATACTGTGTTACATTAATACTATTTAAAAACCTTTAGGATAGTCTGGAACTTACTTCTTTCACTAGAGTGAAACCAGTAGGTTAGTCATATTTTTTCTTTCCTCTTTTCATCAAAGAAAACTTCAACTATCTAATGCAAGGCTGCACAGGTGTAACAGGAAGAATTAAGAGCTCCAGAACAAATCTTTTTTAAGGATTTGTAGCTAACAAATGCATCAGGAAAACAAATCCCTTCAGCCTTCCAGGGAAGCAAGCTCACTGTAATTTGCAAGACTTTAGAACATCCATGTTCTAAATAGAAAAGGAAGTATTGTGCATTGATTCAGCCCCAGTCACTAGCCACCTGGGTGACTCTCCAGAGAGCCTAACAGAGTTTGATGCAAAATCTAGCAAGATCTGAGTGACAGGAAGAAAGTGTTATAAAATTATAGAACACACACATCTCTAGGACTAGGTCGGAAAACAAAACAACAAGATTAAAAATAACTAGAGTACCCGGTAAGAATTCAGCATCTTGTACTTACTGAGAATGTAACACGTTCGCTAAAACTTGATAAACCCAGGGTATGTGAACTGCTGAAACCTTGACAATCAAGCAGGTGTAACGCTGCTGTGCAATTACACAATTGTAACAGCTGTTTTACTACCTTTACATTAAACTGTGCAATTCCATAGAAAATAATAGTGGCTGATGCCAAGGTTCTTCACAGAAATCCCACAAACTTTTCTTTCTACTTCCTGCCAAATTTTGTAGTCAGTAAAATTAATGACTGGAAATTTTCTATCTGAAATTATATCAGTCAATTATCTCACCCTTCAACATCAGGCCTATGATTGCTGAATACTGTTCTAACTGAACGTTATCCTTACTGAACATAACAACCATGAACATCCATTTCAGCACCACTGCATTTAAGTCATGCTGCAGCTCAAGAAGTCTAAAACACATGTGAACTGAACCTTAATTTGCTTTCACATGCAAGCAGATATATACCAGTGTGGATGACTTGTGCTACCTCTGCATAGCTTACACATGGACTGTGTAAATGCAATTTAAAAGAAAAAGTATTCACAGTTAACTGAAATGACAGGAGCAAATCTTCTGTGTCTTTTGCCTCCCACTTAACCTAGTTCTACTGGAGCTCCCAAGCACACATCCCTGGAGATTAATTTGCTGGGAAAAATGTACTCCCGCATATGACTGATTATCTGTACAAGTTTTCGCTTATTCAAAAATGGAAGCTTTTAAAATCCAGATCATCAGAGTACACAGTATACAGACATACTACAGAAGTTCTGCATGTGGAGCCCAGGTGAGTTTCAGGACAGCTGATGAAACACTTGTATTGTGACATAAAAACACAGAAGACTTAGAAGGCAACGATCTATTTCTAAAAACACAGAATATTACTGCCTCTTCTTACTGAATGTAAGAACAGTAACTGGACAAAAAAAAATAATTTAATCATGTGGATTTTCAGTTGGAAAAATCAAAAGGAGAGGGATAAACACAACTTCTGGAATTCACATGGTTTCCAACTGCAAAAACATTTAACAAAGGCTTGAGAATGTTTCCAAACTACCGCCAGTACCCCACCCCTGAATCTGGCATTCCAAAGCTCAGCAAGATCAGTTTTTTCACATCCTCCCTTCATTTTTCCTCCCTGTAAGTTGTTTAGTGCACTGCCAGCCACATTACTACGTTCTTAACTTTTTTTTTGCTCCTGTATTACACCAGGATGGAAGAAATCTTTATGCCTTGCTCTCTCATGCATCTAATTTACAACAGCCTCCTAAACAAAACTGCAAATAAAAAAGGATGCACATTCAGCTCAAGAGACATAAACCAATTCACTTTTAATCATGGTCACACACTCCATCCAAGGTGTAAGTAAGCCACCTAAGCAAATAAAAGCAATCACAGAACCACAGAATCATTAGAGAACAGAAGGGACCTTGAAAGATCATCTAGTCCAATCCCCTTGCCACAACAGGATCACCTAGACTAAGCTGCACAGGAACACATCCAGGCAGGTCTTGAACGTCTGCAGAGGAGATTCAGAAACACTAATGCTTCACAGCCTTCTGTCTTACCACTGTGACATTTGACATGAACACTGAAGAGTCTTCACAGTTCCTAATTCTCAGAATATACAACCAGTTTTGTGGGTGAGAAGGCTAAGAAGGCAACAGAGAAGGGATGAGGCTTTCAGGCTCTTGAGTTTCAGGGCAGGCTTGCAAAATACAGAATATTAATGTTTATGAAAATGTGACACAATCAGATGGTGCCAAGAAATAATTTTCAAGTTTCAAAAGCACAACAAAATCAAAATCTGCTCCTCTGGCACAGATGAGTTGCTTGGGTTTAACACCAAACATCTTTACAACTCTAAACAACTCTTCCTAAGCTAACAAAAGCTACATGACAAAACCAAGTAAATAGCAAAAGATTCAAAACTTAACTCTCTCTCATCTCTTGTTCAAGATGAACACATATTTTTGGGTCTATTCTTAGTGTTCAAAACTGGCTACACTTGAACTCCAACAGCAGTCTCTTTCCCTTTCCCCTACTAGGCTAAACATCCAGTCATGATCAATCCTCTTCAGTATACTAGATATAAACCTCCCTAAAGCTGAACGGCAGAGTAACATGCAACAGCTAGTTCATAAGAAAGGCAGTGCAATGACACTGTCTTTGGAACACTTGTGAGGCTCAATCAGAGATGCTCAGACTGTACAGTGAAATTTTGATGGCCCACAGCTCACTACAAACTACTCCATTACAGCACAGCACTAATTAAAGCTCTGTCATTCTTTCCACTATAAACTCTAGTTTTCTTGAGTTCATAAATTTGTAAACATCTGCTCTGAGTGAAAACTTGGCATTCCAGAGCCTGTGCATGGGAACATTTTCCAGACAGTCAGCTCCTCAAGGTTTAATGAGTAAGAAAAATGTTTGCCAGCTTAACACAAAAGAAGTTAAAGAAAAATAAGCCACAGGTTGCTTAGGTTTCTTTGTAGTTTGAGGAGAGAACTTTTACCTGGACAAGTTTAACCCAAGAGAGACCAATGCCACCTCACAGCATAAAAGCTGAAAAACACCACACATTTGAAAGCAGAGCCTTAATACAATTTAGAGACTTAACTGTAACATGGACCTTGTCTCAATCAAACTGAAAATACCCCCAAACCAACCAAAGAGAAGGCACACTGTGTCCTCTCTACTAAACCCAACCACCATCTTGTTCTCGTGACTCTGCACATTCCTTCCTGCTGAACTGAACAGCAGCTTTATTTCTGACTACACAAGCTTTCAAAATACCTTATTCTTACTCCATTTTTCCTTAGAGTCTACCTCCTTCGAGGTCACACTGTGTCCCACATAGGGAGAACAGCAGTTGCTGCCATTTTCTGTCAACTTCACTCCATTTATAGTTGATATCCACCTACCCCCCATGTGAATTAGCTGCAGGCAGTAAAATATCCTTTGCATCAAGAGCTGCACAAGAAACTGTCACCTGTACCTTCATCAAAAGAGGGCACACTTTACCACAGCTTTCCATGCAGTTCTCTCACCTCAGATGGATATCAGAAGAGCAATTCCATACACAATAATTGTGTTTGGTACAAAATGCATGATATTTGGAAATATCTACCTACCCACTATGAAAACTACTTACAATAGTAACAAACAAAAACTTTACAGACTGTTTTTCATATATTTGACAGATTAAACTAGCAGACTGTATGAAAGATCTCAAGGGACACCACTGTAGAAAAATTATGTAATAAGGAATAATAACATACACGGAAAAAAAAAGAAGTCTTAACAGACCAGCAGAATTTCTGCATTATGTTTTTTGTGAATTCACTCACCAAGGAAGAACAGAGTATGTTCAAGTCTGGCTTTTCAAGGCCAATAAAACACAATGGCAACTAATCAACTAATCCATCTTCACATTTGTCTTGTTAAAATGGTAAAACTTTCTCCCATTAAAAAGTAACATTAACAGCTAGGTTCTGGCCCAAAGCTTTACTTTAAGTAACTGGAGTAACTGGGGGGGGGGGAACAGAAATCAAGAACCCTACAATGAAACACCAGAGCACACATACCTAACTTCAAATCAGGAGTAAACCATACTTCTATTGAAAGCAGAAAATTCAGACAGTCAGAAACTGCAACTCAACTCTCTGTTGAAAAAGTATCTTCATTTTTGTATAGCAAGTGATGACTGTGATTTCAGAAGGATGGGCAGTGAGTCATTAGCTATTACCTCAACCTTCTCTATACACATTTGTCACTCAGCTCCTGTGACTGACTATAAGAGCCAGTAGCATGTTGACCGATTTCTTTCATGAATTGAATAGTTTCACAAGTCTGAACTATCTTGGTTGGCAAGGCATGGGCGTGTTATGTTTCTGTCTGAATGAGAATGATAAACTCTTGCTCATCAGTGGTTTTGGTCAAGCTTTTGGTTTGCTATTGTGCAACACATACCCGCACAAAACTGCACTCCAGAACAACAGGACTATTTAGTTTTCTCAATGCAGGGAGTGGCCTTCTCTTAGACTTTATCAGCTGCCTATCTCCAAAAATCCAAGTTGACTCATATACTTTAGATGGTTCCCTTCAATTTCAGATGCTTGAACAAAAAAACAACCAGTCCTCCTCACACCTCATCAGGAATCTCATCCATGACAGATGGTGAACTTGTATTGAGATGAACAATGGTATCTCCACAAACTACTTTCATCTATGTTCAGTCCTTCCCATAATGTCACCCTCAATGGAATATGCCAACCTGTTAACACAAAAAACGTCCATCCGTCTCATCTGTACACACTGTACAGAACTCACAGCAGCTTCTTAAATTGCCTATGCAATTTCAGTAGCACTCCTTCTTACCACTGCACAAGACTCACATGTTTTGTGAAAGAGCTGGTTTCCTCATACTAACTGTAATATAAGCATCTCCCAAGACATCTATGAGGGGCATGAATAGGCACTTTCAGAAATTAAACCTTGATAAAAGGTCTTATAATTTTGCATGGTACGAGAGACACATTTACATCTCAGTGCACGAAAAGGAGGCAAAAGTTGGGTTGTTTTCAGTTATGTCTGTCACGTAACAGCCAGGCAGCCATGACTTTTCAATGCACCTGAATTAATGACTGAGCTAGCTCTGTATATAAATCTCTTCTACCATCTACCTTAGGTGTCTAAGTTATGTCCCCTGGCCCATTGCAAGCAGGATCTGACTCTGCTCACAGGTTCTGTCCAACTGTCCGAAATTTATAATCCCTGAAAATGATGCAACATTTTCAAAACAAATAAAATATGCTGCTCCTCCTACAAGAGGCTGCATAAAGATGATTTTATAAGTTTCTATGAGCAGGGACATCTTCAACTACTTTAGGTTGCTTAGAGTCTCATCCAGTCTGACCTTGAACATTCCAACGGAAGGGGCCTCCATTACATGGGCATCCTGTTCCAGTGTCTCACCAGCCCCTTATATCTAATAGTCTATACCAGTCTTCCTTATATCTAATCTAAATCTCGCCTCTTTTATTTCAAAATTGTCATTCCTGGTCCTTATTTGTTACTAATTTACCACTCTTGCTTGTCAGAGTGGGGGCAGTCTCTTTCATCTTCCTTTTTGGTTGAGGTACTCATAGAACCCCTTTTTCTTATTCTGTGCATCCATGCCCAAGTTGAGCTCCACCTTTGCCTTGGACTTCCTGACCCTTCTCTACATAACTGGGCAGTGTTCTATACCCTTCCCAGGATACTTGTCCCAGTTTCCACTGTCTGTGCAGGTTCTTTTAGTCTTTTAATTAGACCAGCAGGTCTTGCTCAGCCATGATGGTCTCTTTCCTCCCTTGACTGACTTTTTATACCTGGAAATTAAGAGCTCTTGCGCTCTATAGAGAGCATATTTAAAGATTTGCTAGCTCTCTTCTGCTCCCTTGTCCCTGCGGGCTGTTTTCAGGGTGGTCTTGTTGAGTAGGTCCTTGAAGAGATGGAATTTTACTTTTCTAAGGTTTAAGGTCTTGTTTATAATACTTGTCTGACTCTTGCCCCTTAGGATTGTGAACTCTACTAGTGCATGACCACCGCAGCCCAGGCTGCCTCCGATCTTGACAGCCCTGATGAATTTGCTTGCACTGATCATCATCAGGTCCAGTATTGCGTCCCCTTGGGTACAACTGTCCACTGCCTTGCTTAGGAAGTTATCTATGCGCTCTAAGAGTCCTGGATTGCTTTCATCTTGCTGTGCTACTTTTCCAGCAGGTGTCAGGTAATTAACTTCACATTAGGTGGCTTACAGAGACCAATTTTTTTCACTACGTAAGGAATCTGGACAAGAACAGGCTTCTTCATTGGAAACAGACGTTCCAATTGTTACAATTTACGAAAAAAGACCCAAAGCTAAGATCTCAGCAGTTTCAAGAGCCACAACAAGAAAAATCTGTTTAATGACCATAATACTCAGAAAATCAAAAAGCTTCACTAACCTTCTACATTCATAGCTTCCCTTAAAAGCTGCAGCTTCTTCTGTCTCTCTCTTATCCTGTCAAAGGCACTTGATATTGCTGCAGAAGTTGATGTCTCCGGTAGATGGCATGTTTGCTCCAGTTTTTGTCGTCCAAAGACATCCAGTGCTATGCTCCCATCAGAGTATCTTGTTTCTTTGTTTCTGGTGGTAGTAGAAGTCTGTAATGTAAGTGCTTCACACTGACGGTTGTGCCTGTGACAGCCTCCAGCATGGTCCCTCTCCGCTGCCTTATCAGTTATACAAAGCAAATCTGCTGAGGAAGCCCATACCTTCCGCCTGGGAGTGGCATCTGTATGAAGGTGACTTTTTTTCTCAAACTCACTGGTTTTACATCTATGAGAACAGAGAACATCTTCCTGCCCAGAGTTGTAATCTGCAGAAATGCCCCTGAAAAAGTCTTCTTCACCTTGAGTTCCTCTAATGGACAGAAATCCCATAGACTTGCTAAGTCCTTTGTTAAGCATGGTCAGTTGAGAGAAGTGAGGTTTATGTCCATTGGGTGCCTCAACCACCAGCGTTTTTCCTGGAATGAGGAGACATTTCATATATGCAATTTTGTACTTAATACACAAGAATGCAACACAAGGTACTTACTGTTGAAGTGCATATTGAGCACACATTTTGGCCATTATTTTGCCATGCAAAACATTGCAATGGCTACTTAATACACTGCCTCAGTCATCGCAGACACAACTCAAAACACTTCCTGTCAGAAAAGCATTTCACTTTTTTATTTCTCAAGTGCTGAAGAAAAAATTATGACCTACTACAATTCATCATTAATATTAAGAAACCCCCCCAACTATTACATACATACTGAATGCTGTTTTCCTATAAGTTTTGTTTTTTAAATAATCTGGACTATCATGAGAAGTCTTTTTTAATTATCAATCTGAAGTCAGCCATTCCTCTCACTTCTCATACCCAAGGACGCCACCTACAATTTTTAATGACATGTCCAGGTTTGTTCTACAGATGTACAGATGCCTTCTAGTAGTGTCAGTTGTAAAGATGTAACTGTGTCATTAAGAATTTTTAAAATTCTATATTTTCCTTTAATAACTATTTTTAATTACAGTCTCTCCAGATAAAGAATGCTCTAAAACAAGAGACTTCTAGGAACAAACTGATGCTACAAGTCGGCATGCTTCAAGTTCCATTACTAAATGGATCAGCCAATACAATACTAACACTCTTCTCTGTCTTCCTTGCCATGAAAAGACTTACAGAGTAAGACTGCTAGAGGTGGAATAGTATCAATGAAAGAAGTACTTTCTGAAGAATATCACATCATGGTGACTAAGATGATCATATACATCTCGGGCACAATATTTTCACACTGTATTAGTCCTATTTTACAAAATTACAAACATCAGTAAGTATAATCAAATTTAAATACTACCACATAACCTAAAAGTTTGTTTTTCATGTTCATAATCCTGAGATTAGAGTAAAAGATTTTCAAGAGTAACATCCCAGAGAAAATCTATTATTAAAGACTACCCTAAGGCTACTTATTTTCTTTTAGCAAAATAATTTTTTTTTAACAACTCTCCATTTTCAATTTGCAAAAACCCCTAAGTCTACTGTAGATATTACACAGGCAGTAATCCACTCATAAAACTCCAACTGACCAAGCACACTGCAGAAATTATTATGAAGGTTAAGCCTAACCTTTCTAGCCTGCAGCATACACACTGCATTACTATGGTAGTCTTGACCTCATCACAATATTCTTCATGAGAAAATTCAACTGAAAATATTCTGTGCTTTGTCACCTATGCAATGCCTGCTCCCCGCTGTGGAATGAGCACAACATGTGATGCTAGTACTAATACACTGTGCACTTTGCCACGTGCACCTTTCAAGAAGCAGTAGCACTGAAGACATCCTTATAAGATACAGAAGTCACAAGCTCAAAGTTACAGTACTGTATCTACTCTTCTCAGTTATGGCTCTATAGTGCTGCTTGCTGCTCTTCCAAAATAGTTTTTAACCAACTGCCCCACTTGCACTGTAGGCTTCTGCTGCTCTCACCTGAGTCCATCACCCTTCTGAATTGAGTTTCACAGAACACTCTAAAGATGCTCATAATTATAATCCAAAAACTTCAAAAGGCTACGGTTTGAAGAGGGTCTGTTACAGTTACCAGTCTCTATTTCTGCGATACTAAACTAAAAGCAGGTACTCAAAAAAAAAACCCCAAACCAAAGCCAAAAAAAGCCAAGACCGAAGCTAGCTGCCACCAAGGAGCCCCTTATTTCTTACCAACACTCAAACGTAAACTGTTAAGGATTGGATTGTCTAAAGCATGTTTTGTAAGAAATTACATAGTTCTCACATGTTCCAGCCATGAGAGTAAAGCAAAAACCTTTGCCAACAAGAATGAACTATGGCTTTAATCCTAAACTCAAGTAAACATAATTATCTTCGAGGTCAGGTAAGACTGATCTTATTCTCAGGCTAAACATACCTCATAAGGCTAGTGAATTTTGAATAATATTTTCACACACAAAAAACCCTTTCAAAAAAAGGCGTCTACAGTGAAGTTCCCACTATCTATCTAAAGCAGAGGGATGACACCCATTCTGCAAACACATATTTCTCATTCATGTGCATCCACACCAAGGACAGGCATTTCCAGTCAGGATATTAATTCAGTCATTTATGAGAAATAAAAAATAAACTACTGCAGTATTTAAGATGGCAACCAACAAAAGCAGAAAGTTCTAAGAATTAAAATTTAATTATAGGCAGAAAAAAAAATCAAAACAACCTCTTCTACAGACTGCAGGCACGTATTTTCTTTCATATTTAACACATTTACTGAAGAAAATAATGGCAAAGTAAGCAGAAAAAAAGCCCATGAGAAACAGACAACTGCAACTCCAATTTCAGATCATTCAGGTCTCTCTGCATCCTGAGGTGTTACCTTATTTCAGGATCACAACTACCTATTGTGGCGATAAAGCCACAAAGTACCAGTGGGTATCCCAAACCTAGCACACTCAGATTCAAATTTATCAACTGTATGCTGGTGAGAATCAGAAGTGAAAGAGTTCAGCTCCCAGAGAAAGAGTGCTAGAGGGGAAGAAACACCCTTCTCACCAAAGCTGAAGTTTCCATGGATTTACAGCATTTTGATTAGATGTTAACAGAAGCTGCTCCCAGCTCATTCAGAGACTCAATTGACAGGCTCCATGCTTCACATGCAAGTCATCTGCTTACCTGGGGCTTCCTCACAAGGAAAAGTTATGGCCAAGAAAGCTCTCTCATCAGCAGTGACTGGGAACATACTCATGACTACTGTCTTGCCATTTGTTCAGCTGTGTAGTAAGAAATGAACTGAGCTGTTCCATCAGGAAGGACAGAAGGCATTCATGTACATATTACTCTTCCACTCTGCAGAGTGTTGATGTCTACCAGTCTAACTCAAATACACATTAACTTATGAATTTTTAACACAGTACCAAGAGAAATCTATAAGCTGGCCTTAGTGTTAGGTCTCAAGACTAAAATTCTCTCGAACACACTTCATTTTTCCCTTAAAACTTTCTCCTCTCCCACTTCTGCTTGTCACCAGCCTCAGTACTTGTTCCTACCTTTGCAAAATTCATTCCTCCCTACGCAACATAATTTCAACAGGCTCTTCCAAAGAGGCTAACAGTGTCAGCGTAAGCTGTACAAGAATCACCCTCAGAGACCGGTAAGGAGGAGATTTGGGTTGCACAGCCTGCTAAAGTAGGGCATCCTGAAAAGCCAAGACTAACCAAATAAAGCAGCAACACAGAATATTCAGATCCATACTTTAAACAAGACAAGAGTGCATACTGCTTTTAGCACCAGAGAACAGAGGTGAATGACCTCTCAAACACACCTCAGTGCAGAAGCAACTCAGTTGCAGATACTTATGAAAGGAACTGATTAGACAAGCAACAATCGGTTCAGACCAATTCCTCTATTTTCAATAAGATAAATCTGTCCTCATTCTTCCTTATATATTATGAACTTCATAAGCTAAAGCACCAACTCTTAAGGTATTTCCACTTATTTTCTCAAAACCTTACCTCAGCATCACTTAGACGTAGTGTTTTAAATGACTGCAGCAGCATTCTTCCATCACAAGTCTAGCTTTTGACTAACAGTACACCTGCAGAACAGAGCAGGCTGGAATCATCTGCCTGTCTTCAATACGTGCATATTCATATAATACAAGAGTCTAAATTTCAGACTTGCGTAGTTTATCTACCATCTTTTTCCTATCTTTTATGATGAAATGCATTAGAAGACAAAGGCAAGAATGACCAGTAAAAAAATCTATATGAAGATCCAAGTAATGATCAAAAGGAACCTTTGGTGCCTACAAAATGGAACTTAGACATCTGTAAATTATAATAGATGGAGAAACTTGTGACCCTCATTTAAAAAAACTGGTCTACATTTGTAAAAGAAACTCTGGAGGCCTACCCAAAGTATTTTGGCTGCACTAAAGACATTAATTAGATTGCCAGAAACCACACAGAGCTACTCAATTCTTCAGTTACCCACAGGTATAATAGGACTGACAAATGCTGCTGTCTTTGTCAGTGATGGTGACAGGACAAGCTATTAGCGCTTAAGTTACCAAAGCACGTAAGTAACTTCAGTAGGCATGCCTTTCCCTTCCTCAGTTACTTTTCTACTGAACTAAACTTCTCTTCATATTCATCAAAATAGCAGCTGGGTTCCTGATTTTGCCCTTGGGTGTTTATCCTCTACTTGATGTTACATTCGTGCAATTATTTGTAATTACTGTAAATAATTCAAATGCAATTAGAATAATTGCATTATTCCAAGGCATAATATATAGTGGGTGAAAACACACTATAAATAAAAAAAAAATTTACCACCAACAGTTCACAACAAAATTCCCTTGTGGTGCTAGAATGACAATCCAGCTTTCCGAACACCTTCAACTGTCAGATATGGCATTTGCTAAATGACCCCAGACCTGCTTCCTTCTTCCTTTGATGTCTTCATCTGTGAATGCAACAAGACTGTGACACCAGCGTTATTCACAAAGCAGCATACACTCAGACTGGCAGTAATCTGGATGATTTTTCTTCGATTAAAAGCATAGTTGTTATCTGGTCCTATTCAAATTCAGTCTGTCTGCAATTACTTGTGTATCAGCTTGATTATACAGATAATTATCAAATATTAGCAACTGGAAGCGCAGTCAGTTTGATCACATACTGTATCTGGTTTTCCTGAACAAACTCAGGCCACATTCTTCCAAAGTCCTTCTGACTGACCACTTCTTTTGTTTGTATAAAACAGAACACATATTTCATCTTCTAGAAAAGATTTTGATATAGGCACACACACATGCAGTGGAGGGGTGTGAAGGCGGTTACAAGTGTGTGTAAGGGGAAGAAACGGACAGAGAAACGTTGCCTGCATGTATGCAAAAGCACACATAATCAGTGCCAGGATGAAAGGTCTAAAAAGAAAACATTATTATACTGAACTTTGAAAAAATCTCCCACATCATTGTTGTACAGAAAACAGAAAGATCCTTGTCCAAAGACAATGTGGTTAGTTTCTCAAAGACAAGTGCGTGGGTAGCTGACAGAGGAGTTGGATTTGCAATCCCTTTGGGGCAGGCTAAGAGCTAAAGAGAAGACAACAGACCCAAGTGTGGCCTGTAGGTTGATTACTATGAACAGCACCTCCTCTTTTCATTTTTTTAGATTGTGAAGAAAAATCCAAGTTTCAGATGGAAATACTCCTAAAACAATGCACTCTTGGGGAAGGAAGAAATTAACTGGGCACAAGGACTGCTGAGATCACTGTAAGGAAGAGCCAAGCTATAAATGCTGTAGAACAATCTGCATTCTGCTCTCAACACATCTCCTGTATTAAAAAAAAACCTAAATAGCTCCAGAAACCAGGCATTTTGTTCAGAGCAGTGGTAGTAAACCTTTCCAAGTAGCAATTTATAAATGCTGTTCCCTTCACCAGTACCTCTGCAGAAAACACACATCTGCACCATTGCTCTTTCTCCCTCAGTTTATGGAACAAAATGTTTTGGGTACATTTGTCAACCAAGCAGGAAGAAAGGGCTAACTAGCTATGACATTCCTGGATTTCTGTGTACCCCAGTGATACAGCTTCTTTACTGCTCAGAGAGAGCACTAGACATCTCATTTGGTTTCTTCACTCATCTGTGTGTCCATTCTTGTTTTGCCTTCAGTTTGTTCTCACCAATACTGTCAGCACTTTCAACATAACCAGGCTGAAAGCTCAGAAAAGCAGCAGCAATCAAACTTAAACAGCTCTATCAACAGCAATCACCAGTAGATGCAAAGAGAAACATTTGTTGGAAAAAAGCAGACATGGTTCCTGGAGGGTGAAAGAATAAAACATATTTTTAAAAATGCAACCCCCCAAAAAACCTTTATCTGGTGAAAATTTATTCTTGTTGAACCCTGGAAGCTATTATCCACCTACTCATTTCTTTTTTTCTAGTACTAACAAGGGAAAAAAAATTATATTTCTATATGAGATCTTTTCAAGGAAGTGGATTTAAGTTTACTAGATGATCTCAGAGGTCCCTTCTAACCAAAGCCATTCTATGATTCTATGTTTGTGTTCTATTTTTTAGTAAGTTAAATCTGCATGTATGGATGCAGCAAGTAAATGAATACATTGCTTCATTCCAGACATGGAGGCCATCACTATGAAGAATTTAGTTACAGACTACAAGCTGTATTTTTACCCAAATCAGGAACTAAAACATAACGCACAATTTCCTTGGAACAGAAGTAAACAGGTACATTTTCTTTTGTCCAAGAGTTTTTGCTGGGCAGCTACATTAGGAATACTTTGGACAGTGGTAACTAATGCTAGATTTTCTTGCTAAAATTAAAAACAACTTAATTCAGCCCCAGAATCTATAACTTAGCTTTCAACAACCTATCATTTTTGCTAGACCAGATATAGTGCAGTCTAATTAAAAAGCAAGTTTATCAGCATCTAAAATTTTGTTCAGTATTTCCAATTATTTCCTGTTCAGTTAAGGTGAACCTTAATGATCTTTATAATCAATTTCAAGCTTTTAGTAACATAGCATGCAAAGGTCTGTGGGTTGATGTTCGGACCATGAATGTACGACAGAGCTTTGTAAATAAACACACAAGCTTCAGGAATTTCATTGCTAGAGTGGTGGGAAGCAAGTTGCCAGGAATGTAGGAGTCATGGAGATTTCAAAAGGACTTTAAACAGACAAAGCATCCTTTTGAAGGTTGAGCTCCAGTTTGTGGCAGTGTAACATGGTCAATTAATTCTTGCTTGCAAATATGTTTTCAGGAATTCAACAACTTTTCTCTTTTGTCACATATACACACAAAAATCTACCAAACAACTTCCAGTAATATCTCTTGAAGCAAACACACTTAATATCTAAAGTGTTCTGAGCACAAGACTGTCATTGGTTCAGATTACTCACCAGGTTTTACCACTTTATTTCTCCTGGCTAAGTCAGTTAATAAATACTGCAGGCTGAGTGTGACTTGACTACAATGAATCTTACATTCTGTAAGACTCACTTAGAATAAACTGGTTCTGCAGTCAGCCCTGCCATAAAGCCCATTCACCCACATGGCCACAGAAAGTGAATCATGAAAGAGCAAAAATTACATTTAATTGGGGGAAAGCATTACCATGTAGCTATTTATTAATTTAGTAATTATCTGTGTGACACAAATACGGAAATTAGTAGCTGAAAATATCCAACCTTGACAAACAGAATGCAAAACACATAAGGCGGAAAAACAAGGCAAAAAATTGTCCTAGGCCAACAATAAAGCCCCATCAATTATTCTCCTGCATTATCACGGTATGGGAAACTGATCTTAACATTACTTCAAAAAGTCTTTGAAAGTTGTTAAACATTGTAGCATTTTCCAAAACTGGAAATATCTATGGTACTGTACTAGGAATAGTGTGGCCAGCAGGACTAGGGATGTAATTCACCCCTTGTAGTGGGCATTGGTGACACCTCACCTCAAGTACTGGGGACAGTTCTGAGTCCCTCACTTCAAGAAAGAGACAGAGGTGCTGGAGCAGGTCCAGAGGAGAACAATGAGACTGGTGAAGGGACTGGAGGAAAAGTGTGATGAGCAGAGGCCAAGGGAGCTAGGGTTGTTTAGCATGGAGGAGACTCAAGAGTGGACCTTACCATGCTCTAGAACTACCCAAAGGGAAACTGTAAACACATGGGGGGTTGGGCTTTTCTCCCAGGCAACTAGTGATAGGACTAGAGGGTAGGACCTGAAGCTGTGCCAGGGATTAGGTTTGATGTTACAAAGCCCTTCTTCATGGAAAAGATGATCAGGCACTGGAATGTACTGCAGAGAGGTGGTGGAGTCACTGTCTCTCGAAGTGTTTAAAAGGAGTTTGGGTGTGTCACTTAGTGCCATGGTCTGGTTGATGTGGTGATATCAGGTCATAGACTGCATTTAATGATCTTAGGTCTTTTCCAGCCTCAGTAATTCTGTGATTAGCTGGCTACTGTCCAATTAGGAACATCTCTCTTCTGCTGAACCATGCCCATATTCATGAATTTAACGTGATTTATTACATGTGTTTAATTAGATACTAATATGAACATTCTGATATTCTTAAGTTCATTAAAAAATGCCTTGCTCTATGCTGTATTTTAATCCATATGACAGCTATTTGGTTCACTGAAAATTTTCACAATGATTCAACTGAACTTCACCTCAATGTTAATCAGAATAGTCTTCTGCCATCTCCAAGAAAGATTTCCGCTTACTGTATTGACTTCCTTAAGTGCATCTGCAAAATTACAACAAGTCTTCAGGCACACACCCACAACTGTCCCAGTGTTAAACTGGTCCCAAAACATTGTCTTGGAGGAAGTTAAACCCAAACAGATAAAATATGACTGACCTAAGTTCTACGTGATTAGAATCACAGTTCACTTAGAATCATCACCTTGTTTACGAAAGCTTCCTATCTTTCCAAGTGTTTACCATTTTGCAGCAGGAATAACTAGAGTAAGAGATGTGCATTTCAACTATGAACAGCAGCAGAACAGTACAGAGTCAGGGATAAAAATGACCGACCGCTGTTCAGAGTCAGTTTTCTTTTTTTTTTTCCCCATTACCATTTTTCTTAAATTCTCATCCAGCTTTCCTACTCATGGCTCCTCAATTTCTGAGATCATCATGGATATAATCACTATACTCCACAGCTCGCTTTCCCAGCAATCCAGTGGAACTGAAAACACTCTAGCTGGTTTGGTTACAGGAAGGGGTTGTTTTGTTCAGTATCAGTATTTAATTGATACTGTATATGCCCTGAGGTCTCAGTGAAGTTTAGATCAAGGAATGTAATTAAGATCAAGATACAAAGAAGAAGGAGCTATTAAGACACACCAAGAAATGGGACTGGTAACAAAGAAGCAAGTGGAACAGTTCTGGGGAAGCTAAGAAGGTTGTAAACCCTGTAGAGAAAAGGAGAAAAATCACGAGTTTCACAGGTAACCAGCATGATACAAAGAAACTGAATTAGGTTAAGTGGAAGCAGGGTAGCAGAACATAAAAAAAATAAAGGATTGATCAGACTTTAAATTAACGTCTTTAAAAAAAAAATCCAAACATAAAACATGAAGAATATCATATAACTGAAAAAAGAAAATATTTGCTGGTGGACAGTTTGGCTTGACAAAATTAGGAAAAACAAATCAAGTATTCAAGAGCAGCTCATTAATAACTTGTATCTTGAGAATCAGACTTGGAGTGATGCAGAGAAAACTATACTTTCACTGGAACACTGATACACAAGCATTAGAATAATAGAATCATTAGGGATCAGAAGGGACCTCGAAAGATCATCTAGTCCAATCCTCCTTCCACAGCAGGATCATTGCATGTGGTGCCATGCAGTATCTGTAACAACTACACAGGTGCATATGCTTTCACAAACTAGAGAGACTCAGAGAATGAAGACTATTCAGCCAACAATATAGTATGGGGATTCTCAAGTCCACTATCACAAACATTGTTTCAGTGATTATGTTTAATTAGCTGCCTTCAGGCAATGCAATGTTCCCTATAAAAACAGAAACCTTTTGAGAAGTGATCTGGACTGAAGTAACCTAAAAGCTCTCAAATTTGCTAGTCAATAATAGCTGAGAGAATTTGACTCCTCAGTCTCAGAGAAACCTCAACACTATTTCACAAGCACACACACTGCAGGGAACCTGTTCTGCTTGGCACCATTGGATATCCTAGGCAGTGACAGAAGGCAAGCCAGCACACAGCAAAGTCAGCTCTGCAGTCCTTCAGTGATTCAGACACTGCATCCTAACTGTACTCTGCAGTAACTAAAAGTAGACTTCTCAAATGTCTCAGAAGCAAAGTCAAACATAGGAAGGATAAGAGGAAAGAATATTCTAATCATGACTTTTTTTCAAGCCAGAGGATACAACTGAATTGCTGTTTTTCTGCTGTATTATTGAAAACAAAAATAAAACAAGAAAGTAAGTGCTCCAGGTGGCACTGCCATGTGTTTGCTTTTTTCCCCTCTAACCTTTCATGTTCTCTGTTAATAAAACTTTTTATAATTTTTATTTGCTGTAAATGCATGCTGTGTTTTTGTATGTTTGAAGGCCCTGTGGAAAGAGGCTGATTGCCACTACAGTATGAACTAAAAAAAAAGAGTCCACAGGAAGGAGAGAACTAAGAAATGCTGTTTCCTCCTCCTTGTATTGTCCTGCCTTCAGGTGAAAATTCCTTTACTCCAGGAAACAACACTTTTAGTTAAGAACCTTTTAAATATGTTCCAGGACCATCAAGACTGAACTGGACAAATACATCCTTTCTTGAAATAATGATACTCATATTACCTTCAGGAACACTTAGCTAGACACTGAACCATCAGAGTTCTGTGAATGTCAGCAAGGCCTCCACTACTTAACTTACTTGGATGCAAAATCTATCTAGACTTGGTCTTGCCAAAACACTTCTGCAATGAAATAGTTACCTGTGAGAAGTCCTTTTCCCCTCAGTCTCTCTCGTATAGCTTGGCTCCTGTCTGACTGCAGTTTTCTATCTCCATTGCAAGAAAGCTGATCCATCTGCAAAACAGGCAGCAACAGGGTCAAACGTTTAAGAGCTCATACCACTACACAACAAGTGTCCATTACAGAAATGTGCAATGCCACAAGTCAGTGCCAAAGAGGTAAATTAAGTCTAGAGTGAAAGTTCAAACTTTTCTCATAAAAAGCAGATTCATCAGTGACTGCATTCCCTAGAATTTTCCTATTTGAATAATCTATGCGAATTTTTCCTATAGTGTAAAATTCACCAACATGCACTTTAAGTACATTCCAAATCTACAGCAAACTGAGGACACAACAATACTGAAAAACATGTTCCATGGTTGCAACATGACTGGAAGTTGTGATTGTCCTGATGACTTTTCTGTGTAACAGGAAGAACTGTCTTGTACCAGACAGTTTTAGTCTAATACCTCACATAACTCATGTAAAATATCAGGCATTTGTGAGGATTCTCTTCGTTAGCTCCTAAAGCATGTTTGTTTCATATGTCAAGCTTAACTACTGCCATTAACTTCTATTTCTTTTTTATCACTACTTCCACCTAAAATTACTTCACACGTACAATCATCCACAGAATAACTGTTTACTTGCTACAACAAAGATCCTTTAGTTAGGCTTTTGGACATGGTGGGACTAGGCATAACTTGGACAGTGGCTTAGCTGCGAGATGGAAAGGAGAAATCAACTGTAATAGTCAGAAGGCAGCTTAAGATGCAACTCAATTAATATTTAACAGATTGATCCAGTCTTGTGCCATATCACCCTGTACCAAGCATCTTAACATGGAATGTGAAAGCATTCAAACAGGACCTCTCAGCTGTGCTTCACATACCACCAAATAACCATTTATAGAACTGAGACCTATCTTGCCTTTGGTAAGGCACATCAAGATGCTGATCTTAGACTGTGGTTATGAAAAAAAGCATTCCAGAATGTGTCAGAATACAGAGCACCAAACATTATAAACAGTGGAAACAGGTAAGGTGCATAAAAACATAACAGAGCTATATCATTGTTCTGTCAACACTTGGTTCTATTTAGCTATTTCGATTTTGAATTGGCTTTTCAAGAAAACAAAAGGTTACTGGCAGAGGATATCGAGAAGATTAGCAAAGCTTCAGCACTGAATGGCTGCCAATAGTTCTGGTCTTTCATTACTGACACAAAACAGGAGACAGGAATACACTTGCTGGATTTCTCTAAGTGTATCTGGGACCACTACTGCTGTCTTTGGCAGGCTTACTTATGTTAGTCTATCACACCAGCTTCAGACTCCCCCTGCAAGTCTGCTGACAAAAACAAGATGAAGCGGAAAATTTGCTAAGCAGAAACGGCCATGAAGAACTGGGTGAATAAGTAGTCCACAGTATCTGTTTCTATAGCTCATGCCCCAATTTAAGACTTGGATCTTGATTTTAACAGCTTCACTGACTAAGGTCTTGTGGGCTTTATTTCATCACATTACAGACTAGCTCCACTTAGCAACTATTCAGGACACCAGACATTACAGCAAGAAACATCAGATTAATATTCATAACCTCACAGACTAGACAATACTTCGTGGAGCTCAGGCTTAGCAGTATTTCCAGAAGCCTCTTATAATCAGCTGCTGCCAAATATTATACAAATACGGAACCTCTCACCTTCTGCAAACCTTTTCAAGCCAGATTTATGAAGAAACTATCAAACTGATGTGTTGGGTTTTTTTTCTAAATAAAGGGAAGTATTATCAATTCAAACATTTTTCTTGTAATAGAGTGCCACCTGTCCAGACACCAATTCTCACATTGACATAATCTCTCTGAGATAAAGAAACCCAACAAAACCCCCAGAGTTTCAATGGTAAAAAAATGGATGAAATTCAGAACCATCATGGGATAGCATTCCAGCAACAATAAATCACCCAACATTTGTTATAACTAGGAAAGCAACTATTGGCCAGAGAACAATATTGATAATTCATGAACTAACTCAAAAGCCTTGAAATTATATAACTGTACTGTATTTATGTTGTAATGAAGAGGCTGTCTATCAGGAATAGTAACTTAGCAAGGTGAGTTAATGTATTTTCTTTCACTTCTGAAAACAGTTTAACTGGTTATCATCATCGCTAGACAATAACACCATCAATAACACATCCAAGAGTCAAGTGCAAATGAACTGGTTCACAGCCTAAAAAGTACCTCTTCTTGTTCATGAACAACTTGCCAAAAGCCAAGCACAACTTTTAAAAAAGAATTTGCAACAATAATTTTTAGAGCATTTAAAGTAGCAACAATCTAAAGCCTGATCCAGAGCTCAATCTGTTTCTCCCTACTTTTCTGTCAGTGAAGGCAAACTGTTCATAAAATTATCTTTGACAGAAGCATTTGTGAATGCACCTTCCAGAAGAAACTGTTAAATGCACTGCTACATGAGGAGAGAAGCAATTCTCTCATCACTCACCTTTATCAAAATTGCATAGTAAAGCAAGAGGAAGAATGACTGTAGGGTATCTCTCAGTTACCACCTTTGCTTTCTTCTTGGAAACCCTTACTTTTCCTCAAGTGCTGACACAGACTTACCCCAGACAGACTTCCCATAACCAGTCTGACCAACTCTTTTACATATGAGAAAGAAGGGGCACAGTTACTGTTCCTTATGTGGGCACTGCAGGCATCCAGAACTGTCCGCACAGATACACGGGCATAAATGCCATCTTCACACATGCCAAGGAGTATGCTGTTCAGATGATCTCCAAGCTTTATAGGCTAGTGACAAACAATAACAGGAGAGATAGGAAAATCAGTTTTAACAGTGATATGTGGCATACACAGGAACAGAAGTCATTCAATACAGTAAATACCTACTTACAAGACTTACTACCTATTTATGTGAGTGCCAGCTTGAAAGTTACCATCTAGGTGGTGAAAACAATAGCAGTTGTAAACCAGAGTACAGCACTGAGATTTGATTCCTCCTCTAAAACAATCTGGTCCAAACAAGATGCCTGCTCTATAAGGTTTGAACATGAATGCTTTCCTTTCTCAAGAGTTACTCTTTCTTCAAGACTAGGAAAAATGTTTAGAGGAAATTCTCTGCTGTTTTTGAACTTTCTGTCAGTCATAAGCATAAAATTAAATCCTCATTATGACCAATCACTCTGTAACCCTCTGTCTGCTACACTCATTTTCCACAGTCTCTCATCTTACCAATACTTTGCAAAAGCTGTTACCATTTCAGAAGTTCAGTGACATCATCAAACAGTATCAACAAAAAAAGTGAGGAATAAACCACCAAATCCACTGGTTAAGGAAGCAGATCTTCACAATTGCAGGACAACTATATGGTTAAGAACAGCCTACATTTAATTCTCCTCTACCCATTCAGTTAATCCAGCATACCACACACAGAATACCAGTCCTCAGGGCACGCATAGACAGTGATAACACTTCTTCTCAGATGCTACTGGTACTTGGGACTTGTGCTTTCTGATCCACAGCTCTCCCAAAGTATGTGGTTACCCACAAACTATAAGCCCTGTTGTGCTTTGGGCAAGACAGAGCACTTCAAGCCATTGCAATCTTACAATCTTCCCTTTGTTAGGACTCTTAAACTAAATCATAAAAAAAAAAAAACAAGACACCACAATATTCTAGATCGCCTCAATTTAATTTAGATAAAAGGCTTTTCTCATGTATCTACTTGACACTCCTAATTCTAAGAGTGAAAATCACAAAATCATTTATGTCCAAAGAGACTTTTAAAATCAAGTCCAACTCATTAATCCAGCACTAGACGCAGTTACCACGTCATTCAGACTGGCATCTACACATCGTTTAAATACCTCCAGGGATGGTAACCCCACCTCTTCTCTGGGCGACCAGTTCCAGGGCTTTACAAACCTTTCAGTTAATAAATGATTCCTAGTATCCACTTTAAACCTCACCTGGGGCTAACCTGAGGCTGTTCTCTCTTGTCCATCACTTGCTAGTAAGGAAAAGAGACCAACAATCTCTTTCATGTAGCTTATCTCTCCAGATCACAAAAACTCAGATGCCTCAGTCAATCCTTATAGGTCTTCTGCTCTAGATCCATCATCAGCTTTACTGCCTTTCTCTGGACACACTCCAGTACCTCTTGTAGTGAGGGGCCCAATACTTAACACAGTATTCAGGGAGCAGCCTCACCACTGCCAAGTTCAGGGGACCAGTGGCTTCTCTAGTTCTGCTGGCTACGCTATTTCTTATACACATCAGGACACCACTGCCTTCTTAGCCACCTGGGCACACTGCTGGCTCATGTTCAGCCACCTGTCAAGCATCATATTTATCCCCTGGTCTGTAATATTGTATGTGGTTGTTGCAACCCAAGTGCAGGACCAAGCACTTGGCTTTACTGAGTCTGATGCCACTGGCCTTGGCCCACCAATCCAACCCGTCTAGTCCCTCTGTAGTACTTCTACCTTGAAGCAGATGAACACACCTGCTTAATTTGGTGTCATGTGCAAACTCACTGCAGGTGCACTCAATTCCCTCATCCACATCACTGACAAAGACATTAAATAGAAGAGGCCCCAACACTGAGCCTGGGGGAACACTGCCTGTGACATCCAGATACCATCTAGATTTAACGCCATTCACCACCACTCTTTGGGCCCAGCCATCCAGCCAGTTTTTTATGCAGCATCACTCATACTTTCACATTACCAGCAGAGAAACAGCTCACTGACCAACAAAGGCAGCCAAATACAGAAAATAGGAAAATCCACACATGCAAATTAACACTTAAAAGTAATGTGATACACAGTTTACCGTTTTGCTTCCAGTAACACCACGGAACTACCAAATAAAAAACATTCCAAAAGCAAATTCTAGATTTCTCCTCTCCCTTTCTTTCATGGCATACATGGCCACACTGTGTTTGGAAAAATGTGGTTATCAAAAGGTTAAGCACTCCTTCCCACTGCATTACTGTGACACTGCTGCTACAATCCAATACCAAAGGAAGAAACAAAAGAAAAGGCTAAAATTTATGTTCATTTCCTTCTCAACACCTGCCTCTACCTGCCTTAAGGCACTACAAGTATTCTTGAAACAGTCACAGCTTCCAATTTTCCAATTTCTGCATTCAGGCTGCTACTTCCAAATCAGTACAGTCTAGAACCCAACTACTGATCTGCTAAAGAAAACACTGGGAACTGAACTCTAAAATTGCCCAGATCCTTTCAAAATTTCCTTCCTTACCTTCACAGATAACACAGACAAACAAAGAGCAGAAACAGACTGTATCCTTAAGCTGGACAATGCTCTGCCAAACCCTGAAACTGCAAGTCCGTCAGAAAATGCGTTTATGGATGCATTTCATCTTACTTGCACTTTTCAGATACAGACTTCTCAAAGTTTTGTTTGGAGCAGGAAAGGAGTGCCCAGCAAGATAATTAATGACATCATCTAGAGTCACTTTTGGGAAGAGTCTAGGAGTTCTGCTAAGTGTGTGAGAAAAACCAACCAACCATCCACTGAAGAGCACCCTTTGGCTCTAAGCAGTCTGCAACTGGCTACACTGACTGACAAGTCAATAGCAAGTCTACTCTTTGTTCCAAACAACTCATAAGCTTTCTTGGTCATTGTGCCAAGTACCTGTATGTGCCAAGTTCAGAATCACAGGAGTTACGGCAGCACTGAAAGTAAGTATGAGTAAAGCAACAATGCTACTACTTAATACTTGTTTTTGTATAACTCTAAACCAAACTGGGTAATTTTCTCCTTTGTCAGAAGCTTAAACTGTTGCCTTTCAGCATGTGACATTACAGGATAGGCTATCTCATATATATCATCACAGGAACTAACAGAAATGAGGTATTAGTACTGTCCTTCTGCAAGACACCACAAACATCCCCACAAAGCCACAGGAAAGAGCTTCAAATACAGTAAAGAAACCTTACTCTTCAGTGCCTCGTTATGACACCCTGTCACATTACCTCAAACACAGAGTCAGTCAAAATACCAAGTCTTAAGTGACAATGTTAAGCAAAACCAAATCTAACCTTACCTGACTTTGAGGAATTTCATAGTCAGCTCCCCAAAAGAGTGCCATACCGAGAGAATAAATATGGACCTACCACAAAATAAAGACATTAGTGAATTCACTGAACAGGACTGGAAACACAAAGCACAACTTGGAAGTAGAGCAACTAATTTAGAAACATTTCACCTATTCATGGTATGTAAGCTCAGTCATCTTCCAAACTTTTCTTCTCCTTTACCATAAGGGTCAGAGAAGTAAAACCTACTGCTGTCAAATTTACTGCATATAACCAGCACCTCTATCTTCTCTGTTCAATTTATAAGCTTTTATTTCATATTTAAGCCAGAAGGACATGTAATCCATGGAGTCAGTTTAGTATGGAGTCAAGACTGTATGACTGTGTCCAAGGATGCTTAAAACTTTAGTATGAAGGCTAGGCAGACCTTGGCAGCATACAAGCAGTGGGCTACTACTATCAGGAGATAGGGATCAAAGTAAAAAAAGAAATAGAGTGTCAATGTATAAAGCAGTCACCTTTATCTATTACTGATATTTTATGATACAAATACACTGATTAATAATTAATATGAACAGTAATAATATTAATATACCAAACTTACTAAGCTCACCAGCATAGTGACATGTGCCTTTAACCTCTGCAGAATTAAGAGCACAAACACACACTGGCCCTGTAACTGACCAGGAAAACAAAACAGGCAAAAGCAGATGTGCCAGGTTAGGAATATCCCAAAAAAGGAAAGGCATCCAGGTCTTGAGGGGGTCTCAGATACAATATATCAGGCAAGAAAAAACAGCTCCTGGAAACAAAAGGGTTTATTTAATTTCCATCTAAGCACAAAAAGAAGAAAAAGGCCCAAGCAGGTGACACAATCAGAAACTGTCACAATGTCATTACACACATTCTGAGAAAAAGAAATGGGGAAAGCATTTGTTAGCAGTCTCGGGCTTCATGTTCAGGTACCCTGGGGGGAACGGACACACACACACACACACATGTATCAGTGCAGCAGCGTCAGGGGAGACACACCTCTAGAAACACTTCAAACTCAAATTTTCTGACATTCTGCCAAAGGTGTAGGAGTTATTTTGCATTCAGCTTCTTGCACATTTCTGACCAGCTGAAATGGCAAACACCCTGTTTACTCCTGTAAACTCGAGCAGTCCTGAGTCTGAGCTGTGAAGAAAATTTCTTTTCCTGCGGTCCCGTGAATCAGGATGGCAGCAGGCTCCTGGCCCGGCCACATGGCGAGCACACAATGGCACCCGCAGCAGACTCCCTCCTCCTTCAGGCAGTTGGGCTTTTTTGTTCTTTAAGGTTAGAGCTCACCATTCCAGATGTACAATGATCAGTCCAATTGTACTGGTCAAAGCAGGGAGATATCAGCTTGGGGAAGAGCTTCTGCTGACATGGCCAGATCCAGAGCCAGCACCGGCCAGCATCACCTAGGACATGTTGCCACAAGCAGGGCACAGCACCAGGGGTGCTGCACACCAGCTTTGGTGAGTGGGGTCGGCTGAGACACCCCTCCCACCACCACCGACCTGGGGCCTCGCAGAGCTTCAGGAAAGGGGAAGAGCCGAAGAAGCTTCTTTTGTTGTGGTGTGGGGCAAACATGAATGCCTCCTGCAACTCCAAACCAAGCCTCCTCTAGAAATCCAAAACCTTTCAGTGCTGGGCATCCCCCCAGAGCCTCCCCAAAACCTTTCTTTCAGTTTTGGGTGTCTCTGGAGTCTCATCCTTTGTTTGTCCTAATGGCCTAACTTGTGAATAGGCCAAACTCCTCTGAGCAGCAAAGAGAGCCACATGGGGTGCGGGTTTCCACTGCCTCCACAGTCTAAAACAAAACATACACACACACACACACATATATATTGTTCTTTTGGGAATAAAAGGAAAGCAAAGCAATACAAAAATCTGTTTTTTCTAACCTAGAATAGCAGAAAAAAAACCCAGTAGTTTTTCAGCACTGTGCAAGTATGAAACAGCTACTTACTAGTACTATATTTGCTACTTAAAGCATGGTACCATGGAACCACAGAAATTTTCTGTACAACCACACTCAAAGGGAAAACAAGGAGGCAAATTTTGTTGCCAGTGGCTTGTTTGGCAGGATCGCAGTGGTGCAGTATGCAGGCAGAGATAAAACACTGCTTTATGGTAGATGCAAACATGCAGTCAGCACTGCACCTAATAAAGGCTCACCCCATCAGCCTCCTCTATCAGCAAGCAAGTTCTGGCCACCTCACTAAGGGCTCTCTGCTCTGTGCAATGAATGAACAGGATAGAAGACAAGCAAAGTTCTCAGTTAATACCATTGCCCTACTCATCCAGAAACAGAGTATCTCAAATACTGAAAAAATTGTTGTGTATTTGGTTTATTTGTTCTGTATTTAGTTTATTACTCATTACTCTTTCAACTGAAACACTAGAAAATTGTCATTATACATCCAGATATACAGCAGACAAAAAAAGGTAAGTATGCTGCCAGGTAATCATGCAAAAACACTTTGCAGAAAAAAAACTCCACACCCAAAACACCACACACAAAAATAGCAAGAACATAACGCCCTCCAACCCCCCAAAAGAAAGGACAACACTCTAAAAGTTGAACATAATTTTTAATTCTAATCAGAAAATTTCTCATGATGTGAAGTCTCATAGTGTTCAGGACTGTGTTTGGACTGTGCTCTTAGATAAACTTTTTGAGTTGCCTTTGGAGCTGGACTCAATAATCCATGTGGGTCCCTTCCAAATCAGGGTACTCAATCATTCTATGATTCTGAGCTTCAGCACGATGTAAAATATTTCCAAAACTGAAAAGTGCTCAACAAAAATATTATTGCACAGTCCTACAAAAGATCTCTAACTAAATGCTGGCCAACTAATTTATCTGAAAAACAGCTTTCAAAATAAAAGCAAAGTGAAAGTTTGTGATGCAGTATTCCATCAATTCCACCAATGGCATTTCAAGCCTTATATTAATCTCAGAACTTTTCCAAGTACAGCATTTCCAAGTCACATGACACTTGAAGACAGAAAAATGTATTCACTACATATCTGTTAAATTTGTTTTGTTGTTTTAACATAATGTCTGCGCACGTATCACAGAACTCCCTCCTATTTCATATACCCTACCTTACATAAAAAGTATCAGTCATGTTACTGCTTGACTAGTGTTTGACAGTTCCCCTCAGGAATTTCTGTTTATAGTTTAAGGAATTAGGTTGTATCAGGTAGTCAGGAGGGTAAAAAATCATAAGGGGTAATTCCAGCAAGAAAACTAGGCAAAAACTACCTACTGAAAAACCGTGTTGGAAAAACCCAAGAATTTTGCTGACCTGAAAATTGAGTAACTCACACTTTTGTACAGTACCATCCAATAAGCATTCATATGTACAACAGCCTTCTCTCTCCACAAGAGGAAACCTTTGATTTAAAAACATATAGAAAACATCTCCTAAAAAGAAATCCCACTATTCAAAAATTCTAGCTAATTTTTTTGTATTGTACGTCTAATATTTTTCACAATATAAAAACTAATATCCCAAATTACTAATAGAATGGATTAGGCTGGAAAGGTCAGCAGAAATCATGTAGTTCCAAGACCTCCACGTTAATTCACCTCACGCCCAAAGCCTCAGGCTTCAGCCTGATGTTAAAACTCAAGAGTTTTATTCAGTTTATATGCGACCATATAAGAAATTTGCTTATGCAAAGACAAAGCTTGGCCATTTCCTCATACAGTTGCTTCCCAGTGAAAACAGCACAACAGTTCTGAGGCTTAGGAGTCTTAATTTTGTCATCCGTTTCCAGCAAGCAAGGTTATGCTAGTATCATGAAAGAACTTTCCACAGCCATAATTGAAGAGGATTAATCAGAACTGTATACGCATACAATGGTGGTATTTGGTTTTCAAGTATCCATATGCTTTTGTGTTGGAGTTTAAAGGCCCATAGTGGTCCGAGCTTTTCCTTCGTAAAGGTTAGGAAACAGCATGGCTTTTACTGTTTTTCTAACGTTTTTAAAGGCCTGTTTTGTACGCAAACTTGAGAATTGGCCACAGAGGTAATATTAATGTCTTCAACAGTGTTGACTCTCCTGAAAGAGGCCAAACTGCATAACTTGGCATACTATGTAACTGATGCTGAATTTGCATTGATCATAGAATCATTAGGGATCAGAAAGGACCTCAAAGGATCACCCAGTTCAATCCTCCTGCCACAGCAGGATGACTTAGACCAAGGCCCACAGGAACAGATCACAGTATCACAGTAATGATAAGGTTGGCAAAGACCGTAAAGATCATCCAGTCCAACCCAAATCCAAATAAACAAGTAAAACCTAACATCAAACATCTAGATCATGCCATTCAGCACTTTATCCTGACTAACTAACAACTCCAGAGAC
Organism: Upupa epops; assembly: GCA_013397515.1. Lineage (NCBI taxonomy): Eukaryota > Metazoa > Chordata > Aves > Bucerotiformes > Upupidae > Upupa > Upupa epops. Next base: position 88,001 of record VZRI01007270.1, read on the forward strand.
AGTGACTCAACCACTTCCATGGGCAGCCCGTTCCAACACCAGATCACTCTTTCAGTGAAAAACCTCTTCCTAATGTCAAGTCTAAACTTCCCCTGACGGAGCTTAAGACTATGATCCCTTGTATCCCTTGTCCTGCCTCCAGGGACATAAGACTGATCCTTGCCTGACTATAACCACCTTTTACGTAGTTATAGACAGCGATAAGGTCACCCCTGAGCCTCCTCTTTTCTAGGCTAAACAGACCCAGCTCCATCAGCCTCTCCTTGTAGGGCTTACCTTCCTGATCCTTTACCATTCCAGCTGCCCTTCTCTGGACTTGTTCCAGTACCTCAACATCTTTCTTAAACTGAGGGCCGCAGAACTGAACACAGTACTCCAGGTTCAGTCTAACCAGTACCAAATACAGGGGGAGGATAACCTCCCTCATCCTGCTGGCCACATCATTCTTGATGCAGGCTAGGATGCTATTAGCCCTCTTGGCCACCTGACTCATGCTAAATTTACTGTCCACCAGTACCCCAAAGCCTCTTTCCACCCGAGTACTAAGAACTCCATTCCCAGACTATAGTTCTGCCTGGGGTTGTTTTAACCAAAATGCAGAACCCGACAATTAGACTTGTTAAAACTCATCCCATCAGAGTCTGCCCATCTCTCCAGTCTGTCCAAGTCCCTCTGCAGGGCCCTCCTACCCTCCAACAGATCAACACAGGCTCCAAGCTTAGTGTCATCTGTAAATTTGCTCATGATGTACTCTACTCCATCATCAATGAAGATGTTAAACAGGACCAGACCCAACACCAACCCTTGGGGGAACACCACTAGTAACTGGTCACCAAGTAGATGCGACACCATTTACCACCACTCTCTGGGCTCGTCCATCCAACCGGTTCCTGACCTAGCATAGGATATTCCTGTCAAAGCCCCTTGCTGCCATCTTAGCCAGGAGTATATCGTGAGAGACCGTGACGAATGCTTTACTGAAATCCAGGTACACCACATACACAGCCTTCCTCTCATTGACCAGTCGAGTTACTTGATCGTAAAAGGATATCAGGTTGGTCAAGCAAGACCTACCCCACCTAAAACCATGTTGACTGGACTTAATCTCTTGGCCATCATGCACTCAGCACTATCCATTCCATAATTTTGTCCCGAACTGAGGTGAGGCTAACAGGTCTACAGTTACCTGGATCATCGTTATGACCTTTCTTGAGTATGAGGGTCACATTCGCCAATTTCCAATCCTCTGGGACCTCACCTGTGATCCATGACTTCTGATAAATTATGGAAAGCAGTTTAGCAAGCTCATCTGCCAGCT
>VZRI01007271.1:1769-79504 GCA_013397515.1 Upupa epops
CCTGCTGTCCACTAGAATCCCCAGGTTCCTTTCCCCTACACTGCTCTCCAACAGGTCAGTCCCCAACCTATACTGGTGTCTTGGGTTGTTCTTGCCCAAATGCAAGATTCTACACTTGCCTTTGTTGTACCTGATTAAGTTTCTCTCTGCCCAGCTCTCTAGCCTGTCCAGATCTTGCTGAATGGCAGCACAGTCTGCTGGGGTGTTGGCAACACCACCCAGCTTTGTGTAATCAGCAAACTTGCTGACAGTGCCCCCTAATCGCTCATTCAAATCATTAATGAATAGATTGAAGAGGATTGGTCCCATTACCAATCCTTGGGGGACCCACTAGATACAGGCCTCCAACTAGACTCTGTCCCTTTGACCACTACTCTCTGGCTTCTATCCTGCAGCCAGTTCACAATCCACCTCACTACCCAATCATCCAGTCCATACTGTCTCAGTTTGGCCACTAAGATGCTATGTGAGATATCCCCACCACCACCATCTAGACCAGGGCACTAATTGCTGCATGCAGTCTGTCTTAAACACCTCCAGGGGTGGGAATCCACCCCTGCCCTGGGCAGTCCATTCCAGGGCCTCATCACCCTTTACAAGAAGAAACACTTCCTAATATCCAACCTAACCCTCCCCTGGGACAGCTTCAACCCTGCCCTCTAATCTTGGTGCTACTTGCCTGGGAGAAGAGCCCAACCCCTACCTGCCTACAACCTCCCTTCAGGTGATTAAAGTCTTCTCGAGGGTAAACAACCCCAGTTCTCTTAGCCTCTCCTCACCAGACTTTCCCCCCAGTTCCTTCACTAGTCTCATCACTCTCTTTTGGAAGGGAACAAGAGAGCAAACAACAAATCTTTGTCAGATGAGATACATCTCTAGCTGGAGGGCAGGGGAAAACCATCTTCTAGGGACATCTACAAAAATTGTATTCTGGCCTCTTCCCAGACAAACTGACCATTCATCAGACACTAAGTCAGGTTCCTGGGTTAACAGGAAATATCTTAAAAGCGATTAAGCTTACATATTTCAGAAGAAAATGGCAAAGGCAGCTCAGCACAACACACACAGGGCAACAGAGAGCTTCCCAGAGCCAGTCCTCACATACACAGTTACCTCAGTGACCACATACAGTAGGCGAGCTAATAAAACTGCATCTATTTGCAACCCATTCCTTGACTCTTGCCACTGTGTAGTTCCTTGTCAAGGTGTTATTTGTGCGAAGAAACTGCAATAAGCAACTACAGATGCTTGAGGGGTTTTGCCATAAACAGAGTTCTTCAACTTCTCTCTCAAGGGGTTTGAATTCTCTGCTATTGTAAACACAGAGCTCTATGAAACAAGAAGTCAAACAGGGAGAACTGAAGCCTTTGGTTCTAGTAATTGAGTCTTCCTAATGAGGTTTACTGTTTATGTGTAAAACTCTGAGAGATGCACATTCTATTTTTATTCCTCTAAGTTAAGTTCAGCTTTCAGATTAAGCAAAACATCACTTACTTTAAGCAAAGTAAAAGTTGACTTTAGGAGCAACAAGAAAATCGAAAATCATTTGCTACCTTTTCTCTTGCTAGAAGTTTTATTAAAGCAGATTTTAACCCTCATCTTTTAAGGGAAGCAAAGGTAGCTTGCTATTCCCCTTTTTGATCAGTTCAGAACATATTAGTAAAAATTAACTGAAACATGAAATCATCTCACATAATGTTCCGTACATGCTACGGTAGATTGAGGCTGGACAAGAAGAAAAAGTTCTTGAATCTGAGGGGTGTGGGTGGATCCTGGGAACAGTTGCCTAGAGAAGTGGTGGAAGCCCTAGCATTCCTTGAGCCATTCAGGATCTGGCTTGATGGGACTAAGCAGTCTGTTCTAGTTAGAGATATCCCTGCTTCTTTCAGTCCAATTCTATGAAAATCAGCTACTAAACAGAGAGATAATAGATACTCCAGTTACCACCACTAAAGGTGTTGTGTTTTTCCACAAGCAGCAGCCAACTAGCCAGTGAATTTTCCAGCTATTCAGCTTGGTGCGCACACAGTTTCATGCCAGTCAGCTCAGGCAAGGGCCACCTTGCTAAGGGACACTGAAAAAAGAGCTGGTTTTGTTAAACAGAGGGAGCTGGTATTAAGGAAGACAGAAGTCAGGCATTTGGGGAGTTGCAAGGTGCAATGCAAACGAAGGTCTACAGAAAACTATGTTTTGTTATCGTTTCAAATCTGTTTAGGTTAATCTTCTCATTCTAAATTCTTATACAATTTGTTTAAAACCATTTCCATTAACTATTTAGGCATTTTAACAGGACATAGAGGAGACAAAACCAGCCCAACATAGTTTTTGATCAGATGCCTATTGTCGATACTGGCACTTGTTTCAGACACTCACATCACTTGTGTCCTTAGCTGGTTCAGTCACCTGAATGGCTTGATGCAATTTAGTTAAACAGACACCACACCGAGAACACCTGAAATGTCTGAAAGCACTGAAAGGGCTTTAACGATCTGTCCTTTAACCACAAATGAGCCATCAAGTTTGAATGACCCTTTGGGAAATTAAACTGCATATTTAGATGACTTCGGGTAAATATACATAGCCAGCTTAGTCATGTAGTTAATGCTCAAGTTCAATCCCCTGATCATCTGTGACTTGTATTACTTTAAACTTAGGCTGATTTTTGATGTGAACACCTAAAAACTGAAACAAACGTAAAACTCGATCATGATTCTAGGGATCGTTCACTTCAGCAGCAGCTCTTGTAAATCCAGCCAGGAGGAAAAAAAAACCAAAACAAAATCACAGGAGGTTTGGTTCTGTGTACCTAGAGCCAGGCACCCAACGCAACACACCCTGGCTCTCAGATTTTCCCCCTAAACATTCACATCACACAACGCTGCTCTAGTGGACGGCAAGATATTGTTTCATATATTTAGAAGCATAAGTTAAACAATCAATTTCTGGTTTGCTCTAAGTAGTAATGCAGAAATAATCACATAATTCTTCAGTACATCATCTGGCTCAGTCCACAAACAGCTTTGTACCTTGTGTCAGATTATGTTGGGCAAGATTTAGCAGTCTAGAAATGCAGTGATCACTGCCAAATTAAAACGGGCTGAAACTAGCAATCATCTGCTCTGGCACCAGAAAGCCGCTTCCAGCCTACAGAATATAATAGTCATTCTGTACTTCTCAATGAGTAAACTCTACCCCTTGAGTTACATCAACGACTAACAGTCTTTTTCATTATCATTCACATTGAGCCTAAGGCAACAAGTATGAAGGCAAGTACTTTGCTTGCTTAGGTTCCTATTTCTTTGGCCTAAACTGTACCTAAGAAAATCTAACCAGCCTAAAGATGCAGTAGTTTGACAGAAACAGAGTTACTACACTTTTCACAATCACCTAAAAGCAGGATTTGCTTGAATCTTAATGCAGGTATTAAGAGATTTGAAAATTAAATATAATACTTTAGTAATAATAAAACACTCAAGTGTACTGGCAAAGGCCATGAATTCACGCACTGATTAAGCTTTGCATTTACGTATTAGGTAAAGACAGAAACAACAAAACTAAGTGGTCTGCACAACAGCAGCATGCTAATGAATCCTGCAGCTACTGCTTTAACTATTAGCTTATTTGGGGAAGGGTGGGTTAGTACAACCATCCCAACAGGGCTGTATTTCTAGGTACACCATGGAAAAAAGTTCTAGATTTTGCTGAATGCATTCAGCTCATCCCAGAATTCCATTACTGTTGCATAAACTATATAATAGATTCAAAGAACATATTAAAATCGGCACAGAAAACCACTAGCAGCTTCTCTCTTCCCATTCACACTTCCTTTATTTCTAAATATACTTTATATTTGCTAGTTCCACTTCCTTCCTGTACTTCCAAGGTCCTTCTAAAATTAAAAGCGAAAGCTTGCATTTTCAAAGCTACCATTTATGTGCTTCCTGAATTCCTCCATGACTTCCATCATTAGCATTCTTCCAGGTCCAAATACTCATAAATAAATCTTAACAAATATTATAATAAAATTGTAACTTAGGTGCTCCCTTCTTGGAAGTGTTTTTTAGCCATTTTTTGTTTAATGAAAAATGAAAACCTTATTTGTAGACTTCTGTACAAAAAAACCTGCCCTCTTCCAAGCCTTTCGCTTACTAAAGGGCAACTCCTTATTTTCTCTAGCCAGGCACCCTACCATTTAATGCTTTTTGCCTTTCCTCCCCCTCTTTTTTGTTTTCCCCATGATTTCAACAGTTTGCTTTATTGACAGTTTCAGCTGGCTGTATAACAGCCTAGAGCAGGAGTTCACATTCTTCACAATATCTACTTTGGTCTTTTAATAAATTAGACTAAGAAACTTTATAAACAGTTAATCTATCATAATTTTAATGTCTCCAGGAATTCTAGCAGCATAATCAAAGAGATACAGCATCAAATTATAGAGGCCATAACCTTAAACAGCAGCCATACAAGGAAGCAGAGTACCACTACTAACATCCAGCAGCAAAGCCTCTTCTCTGGTATGATTTTGTGCACAATCTATTCCAAAAGGAGCAACTAGCAAAACCAAGCACTCTTGTGGCAGAAAGGTCTCCATGGTGACAGTAACTACCAGAAAATACTGCTAACAAGATACCTGTACTTGATATCCCGTGTAACTTTTCAGGGAGTGTAAAAATCTCCGAAGACACACTACTGTCACTTTGCTACCACTACTTTCATCTGTGCGAGACAAGTCAACAGTACAGCCCCACTATAAAACATACTCCTTGAATGATGCGCTGAAGTGATCTTGAAAGGATAAGATCCTACAACTTCACCAGCAAAGAAAGCACAGCACTGTTTTCACAACGAGGGCAGTTCTAGGAAAGGTATCCAAACCAGATGTGCACACATAAATATCTGGCAACTCCACTGTTGTCACCCACCACTTACACAGAGATTGCTAGAAAACGTGCAGCCTGCTAATTGCCCATGATAATTCAGACTATTTTGCCAAATCTGAATTTTCAGTTGACAGTCATATGTTTCTGATCTTCCTGTTGCCAATATTTTCAAGACTTTCTAACAATTTTTCCAGGGAGAAATAAGCAATATTACAGATTTTCACACCAATAACTTACACATACTTGTTGTTTGTAGATACTACTAATATTTCACCCACATGTTGAACAGAAACATATAAAACAATGAGAAGCTTCTCTAGTATCTTGAATATCTATGCTACCTATTTAATAGGCCAGATCATTTGCAGATGAGCAAAATAAAAGTTGCTATTACTTTTGCAGTACTTCTAGGTTGCCCAGAGAGGTTGTGGGTGCTCCCTTCTTGGAAGTGTTAAAGGCTGGATTGGATGAGGCCTTGAGCACCCTGGTCTAGTGGGGGGTGTCCCTGCTTATGGCAGGGGGATTGGAACTAGATGATCCTTAAGGTCCCTTCCAACCTCAAGCATTCTATGAATGAATCTACACAAGTTATTCTATACCCTGTGAGCAGTGAAATCATAGTACACATAGTACAGCCATAGTAAATCCCCACCATGGCTAATTTACAAAAAAGGTATTAATAAAAAAGTTTTAGAAAAAATTCCTGCTTTGTTTTTTTTTAATTGTTTGTTTAGGGGTTGTTTTTCTCCCTCCCCCCTTCATACCACAGATCAAGAATAAGTATTCAGTATCATCAGGCTAAACCTTGATGAGGAAAAATATCTGATGCTGATGTGTTTCATGCTGAAAAATGAATGGTACATCCCTCCTCTAATGAGGGTTTCTTAGTTTTCAACAGCAAAAAAACAACTCATCGTAGCATGCAAGACAAGATATCTTAATAGCCATTTGGAAATGAATTGCCTAAATCCACTTACAAGTACAAAAACCATAACGAACTTCCACTGCTGAATATTTATTAATGTGTACAAAGACAGAGGAAAGCAACAGGACTAGGCGGAGTGGAGCAAAGATGGAGATTGGTAGATTTAGACTTGATGTGAAGAGGAAGCTCTTCACTGTGAGAGTGATGAGAGCCTGGAGTGAGTTGCCCAGGGAGGTGGTTGGAGCACCGTCCTTGGAGGTGTTTAAGGCCAGGCTGGATGATGCGCTGGCCAGCCTGCTCTAGGGTGGGGTGTCCCTGCCCATGGCAGGGGGGTTGGAACTGGATGATCCTATGGTCCCTTCCAACCCTGACCAATTCTGTAACTTCTTCCCAGTGAGGGTGACAGGGCCCTGGAGGGGCTGCCCAGGGGATTTTGTGGAGTCTTCTTTTCTAAAGACATTTGAAACTTGCCTGGACCTGGTCTGGGTGATCCTGCTGAGGCAAGGGGATCAGACTGGATGATCCTTCCAGGTCACTTCCATTCCATAATGTTCTGTTCCGTAACTTGGTCTGGATGATCTTGCTGTGGCAGGAAGATTAGACTAGATAATCTTTTCATCATCTCAACAGAAAAAGACTTGGACAAAAATTTATCTCAGCTGGCCTTGGGGAGGCAGGGGATACAATGCATCTGTGTTTGAGTAGATAAGCACCTCATTATTTTAATACAAGAATGGTGCTTAGTCTGTCCACATAGAGACCCCTTATCCTCCCATTTCAGACCTTCTCGAAGCTTTTCATCTGGTACAAACAAGTATACAAACAATTCACCTTTTTGTGTATCACCACTCTTGACATCTGCTGTAGGATTGTACCACCTCAGGATTACCAAAAAACTGAAAGATTTATTGTTCTACCAACACACATTGGAATGACAAAACAACACTTCAGAAAGCACTACTGCTTTTCAGAGTGAAATAAAGCTTATTTTGGACAGATCTGGGGTGCTGCCCAAATATAGGCAAAGGGTTAGATGCAAGCCTTTTCTGGTTTTGAACCCAGGGTTAGCCTCTCTTCTGTGGTTGCAATCCAGCAAAAGTTAACTAAACTTATTAAACATTAGGAAGTTTCTACGTTTGTCGTTGTGATGAAAGAGTAAGAAGTACAATATAGTCTGTAGTGTTCAGAGACTTCTGTGAAGGTGCTGTTTTTCAGTTTTTGGGGTGGGTTGGGGGGATTTGGTGGATTTTTTTTTTTTTTGTTTGCCTTCATTGGGACTTTTTTAGTTCAATGCTGACATCATTTACAAAAAAGCATTGTTATTAGATGTAGCACTGCCATCCAAAACACTATAGAAACTTCTCTCCTTACAGAATAAATTACAGGAACATGGATATGGTCATTTTTCTTTCTTAACTCAGAAAACATCAATGGAATAATCAGAGCTAGCCCCTTGCAAGTTCCATTTATTAAGTTATTACAGGCATTTACGGGAAAAACATCTGTTCTAATCTACCGAATTTTGATAAAATAAAGCCATGTTTTTTCAATCACTTAAGTACTGAAGTCAGAAATAGCTATGAATAAGGGAAAATTGATGAGGAGTCTATTAAGCGTGTACCTTTATTACTCCCAAGACTCCTGTGCATCCCTGTCTTGCTATAAATGCTTAGTTAGGGTGCACAGTTGCAGTAGCTTCTCAGACCACTGCAGTGTCATTAAACACTATTATATCATTATCGTTTCTTTATTTTTCAGTTCTATTCACACAAGACAAGGGCCATTAGCCACAGACAGCATTTATTTCAATAGAAGCAGCACCACACATTGTCCCAGCACAAGTCAGCAAAATATTTGCAGAATGACAAGCAGCTTTTACTCACCCAGTAGCACTACAGCTGTACACTAACGTTTGAGCTTTCATTACTCATTTCTTGATGAAATTCTAACCAATTTCAAAACAGCTACAGAAAAGAAAGCAATGAAAACCTCACTCAAACCATACCATGAGTTTTTCAATGAACAGTTATTTAAAGCTACCACAACAGTTATATTGTCATTGCATAGAAACCAGCTGATAGCAAGTTATTCCTGCAGGGAATTAGTAAAAGATATAGTACAGCAGCTGTATAAAGACTTATTTTATATTAAGATGCAACTTACTTACAACTTAAACATATTTAGATTAAACTGCAAACAGTCCCATAGTAGTCAAAACCTTTTAACACTGTTCTTCTTTGCCCTGCAGCCTGATATGGAACCATAAAAGAGTGGCCTTGGGCTTTTGTTTTCCAAGCATATACCACACACCTCTTTCCATAAAAAAATGGAATCCAATTTTAGGGATTGTATCGAAGGCTAAAGACACCTCCTAAAACTAAAGGGATATTGATAAAATGCAATCTGAATGCTGCTGGGGTGTCCAGGATTTCCCCAATAGAGTAGTTGGGCTTCAAAACTCCAACACATTTAGCAATTTTTCCCCAGGGAAAAAATTTTTAAAAAGTAAAGATGTCTTGGCAAGTGAAGCTGGTGCTGTGTCATTTATTAACTGTGTTACAGTGGTTACATGCCCCTAAACCCTAATGATACCCTCAATGCAAATAATGCAGCTTTGTCTCAAAATAATGAGCCAACTGAAATCTGAGTGCACTTGCAGGGAATCAATTAGAGCTAAGCCAATGTTAAATATGACCCACTGTACATCATTGACTCGAAACGGGCTATTTTATGTGCAATAGCTGCTGATTTTATGCTGACACTTTGCCAAGCAACCAACTTGGCAAAAATTGAAATGGTCTTTAATCACAGTTTCAGTTAAATTACATTCTTCAGCAAAACAGACAGCTACTAGCCTCACAGATTCAGTGTACAGCTACTCAAACAGATCCATTGCCAAAGAGGTAAACCAATTTGAATTTAAAAAAAAATGGCTCAATAATGAACCTTTTCCTTGAGCTGCTGTCTGCAGACCTGGGACACGAAGTATAGCTTTTTTAGAGCAGGTCTTTTCTCCAATTATAAGTTTCAATAATAAAAATGCATTCTGTTAAATTCAGGAAACAAACTGCCATAAATCTGTGTTGTGATGGAGAAAATAGTCAAAAGTCTCCAAATAATTATCTTTGCAAGTCTTAAGGCACTATGAATAACAACAATATGGTAATAAGGAGATCAGCAGCAGTTAGTGATCCCACTTTAACATTTTAAGCAAAATAGCTACTAAAAAGGGATGAAAGAGCAGATACTTAGGGCCTGTATCAATAAAACATACTAAAAAGCATTTGCTTAATTATCTCACTACCTTAGTAGAAATCAACAGGATTGAAGCACCGGGTACTTGAGGCTGATTTCAGGTGTTGGTGAACACATTCCAAAGGTCTTCTAAATTTAAAAGTACTGTTTCTATTTTATAAGCTACACTAGTCAGTCTATGTTTAAGCACACAACTCCAAATATTTCCCCTTTGCCTCTCCAACTTCTAAAACTTGGCAAAAAGTGAAAAAGTTTCACTCAACTCTCACCTGTTCACCAGCAGATACAAGGGCTCTGAAGTACGATTACAACTTCATTTCTTTGGGAAGCACATACCCTGACGTGAAAAATACTGCTCAACTGACAGAGAATTCTGTCGGTGAGCAGCAGCAAAGAATATCTATTTTTTTAAGGAGAAAGTTCTGTCTTGCAGCTGCACACTTTGTCGGATCTCATTTCTCAGGCTACATTACCAGACATCCTTCTCTTCCTCAAAAGCTGAAGGCTATGGGATAAAATTCTCAAAATAACGGGCACGGAATTATACCTTGAATTCCAGTAACAGTAATGGGGCTAAGGCAAGGCATTTCCTACTGTAGTGCTCTGAAAGCATGCTTCAGTAACCTGCTGCATGTTGTTATTTGAGCTTTTTTAATAAACGTCATCGGTAGAGATACAAAAGTGGTAAGTTATTTGATTTAAAAATCTCTTTCAGGTCATTTATTTTATTTGTTGTGATTGGCTTTTATCTGTAACAGTGACAGACAAAATAGTCATTTATGTGATTCAGACACCCAGAAATCTCATTTTCACACACTACGTGCTCCAAGAAAAGGCAAAGAATTACATGCAAAGTTGACAATTTATATTCAGCAGAGCCACTGTGTGTCATCTCAATCTGTTGAGATCTATCATACAGTTACCACTATAGGCCACGTTAAAATTATCCTACCTTCTTTCATAATGCTGTGGGGGGAAGGAGACATGCTGGCTCTTTTCAAGCTCTTGCACCTCTCCTCACTCTAAAGCCCTCTGCTGTATAAAAATATCTGTCAGTCTGTAGATTTCATTGTCATCTACCTTCAACATATTAATTTCTCCAGAGACATAAGTCAACCGATTTTTATTTTTTTAAGCTACCTTATACTTCAGAGATGCTCAAGTAACAGCAAAACTAGACTTTCAAGCTACATCACACATGAAACTCCCTACATGGTTCCACTTCCTTTATATTAATTAAATCAGCTCCTTTTTTCTAAAAAAGTCTGAACACATTAGACTAGACCTTTCTTCCAAACATGTCATAATAACTCAATGGAAGCCAAAGACCGACCTTAGAGAAACAAACCTGTTACCCAGACCTGTAGTAGACTAGCTGACTGTTCCCAGTATTAATGGGAACATTTAAGGGTTGCCTGCAAATAGCCTTCACACAAATTTTCTCAAAAATTTTTTCTTTTTGATTTAACAGGCACCATCACCAGGGCAATATCAAGCTTTTCCATTCCACCCTGCCCAGCCTATGCCCACCCAGAAATGAAGACCTTAACATACAATTTGTAAAGGAAAAAAATAAAGACTTGCAGAAAAAGCGTCTTTCTAAAACTACTGCTAGTCAATAGATTAATCTAGTTCTCTCAAGTAAACACTGCTTTTTTGAAGTTTCAGCAGTAGACACAAGTAAACAGTCAGCAGAACTGCAAGAACAGAAAGTACCTGAAAAGACCTATTTCAGTTTAGGTTTTGCATCCAACTATAAATAAAGGGGAAACTCAATTTTAAGAGGGATATATATTGAGTAAAATTTGACAGCAGAAAAATCTTGACAGACAACCATATTACTAGACCAACACATTTTCTCACGCACATAAGTTAGTCTGTGACCAGAACCACACGTAAGATTGTACTTGGGTTTTGACAGTACCTTCCATAGCAAGATGTCGTCACTGCTAGGAGTTTTCAAAACACTAATAAACACTATTACATATCTAAATACTTAATGAAAGACACTAAATAAAAATGAAAAAGGTGACAGACATCACAGGTGTGCGTAACAAGCCTGTTCTCAGTATTCAAAAGTTGGCGGGTTTTTAACATTTCTGGAGGAATACAGCAGAACACTCAGAACCTCAATGCTGCTTAAGGAATCGACCCTCAAGAGCTATCAGATTGCCAAAAACAACAAAAAAAAAAATGTCATTTAAACATTTCAGGCTGGAGCTGTCGACCACTGCTTTCACACAAAATAGTTAACAAAGCCCAAAGCATGTTTGCCATTAGTTGTTAACAGAGTACTGCAGGGGACGTAGGTATGGGAGTACTTTCTTCTGTGACAAATGGAAAGAAAAGCATGAGAATAAAAAAAGTAAAGGTAAGTAATTCGCTTCTTCGCCTTGAGGAGTCATCATGCTGCAAAACAGACATCCAAAATCTGGTTTTCTACATCACAGGAAGAAAATTATTTGCATAGTTCTACAGTTGTGGGCTATTAAGAAATCAATATATCCTGTACAGTTCACTCCCAGCACAACAGTTTATCTTTTCAGTCACAAAAGACAGTTAAGTAGTATTGGATCAAAAACTTAATTTACAATTCAGCAAACATCTATGGCAATGTAATTCCAGAACAACAGTTTACAGCGCCAAGAATTCACTGACGACTACTGACACTCCCTGGTTGACAGTTCGGGCGATGTGGATTCACAAAGTCATAAAGACTCCTTTAAGTAATGATAATTTCTGACTTCCAGAAAATTGCTGTGGCATAGGTAGAAATTAGATTGGTAGAAGACCTTACTCTCTTGGCAGAGAAATTAATGATTACACTGCATGTTTAAAAATAAATAATATAGAGACCTCACAATACAAAAGCATAGTTACAATTTCAGTCAGAGATCGAACCGAGTAATCCTCATCTACATTCACAACAGCGTGGAAAACATTTTCCTGAAGATAAAAGTTGCATGAAGAGTGCATTTTCAGCCTGCCGTACATATTTATTTCAGCGTATTGCACCATGAATTAATCTTTTATAATCCGTAGGATCATTTGGCACTCATTTAGATCTCAAGCCTTACAAAAGTGGTGAAGTTTTCTTCCCAGTTTTCCAAGTACTATTGAAAATGGAAATTGCAGCATTAGTTGCAATAACTGTTTTAAACCTACACCGCAAAGTCGCATTCCCTACCTTTAGGTGAAAGGCCACATCCTCACTCATAAAATCATTAACTATTAATATCATTAATTGAATCTCGTGTTCCATAACATCAAGAACCAATAAAGAACAAATATTTTCAAATAGTTACAGATATCTGAGTTCACAGCATGAGCTCGATCTTGCTCACTCCTCAGTACAAAACAGAATCATAGAACGCATTGGCTTGGAGACCTGTAAAGGTCATTTAGCCCAACCTTTTGAGAGATATTTCGAGTCAGACTAAAATCTTTGTCCAAAAGTCTCTTCATTTATTTATCTATATAACAGCCATAATACCTGATTTGACTTTAGTCCCCATCACAGTAAACTGCGTCTTATCTGGACGCCAGAAGAGTCCGAGTACCTGCCCACATTTACTGCGTTAGGAGCTCAGTGGCACAGGGAACTGTGAGAAAACTCCCAGACAAATACTAGAAAGCAGAGGTTCCAAGACCAACTTTTAAACAAACTTTATGCAAGTCTGCGTTACACATAGCATCAATGACACAAGACTCTCATTCATTTGTTCCATTTGGGAAACCTTACAGCCATCATCACCAAAATCTCCTTAGAAAAAGTAGGAGAGACAAAAAAGAAAAAAAAAAGGACTAAAATTGGATCGTTGAGTGGCACGACTAGTGTTTTACAGGAAGAACAATTAGTACTCATGCTTTGCGCATTTTAAAACAGCTATTTGTTGCATTATACTGACTGAAGGGCTCTAAACGTCAAGAAAAGTTTTAGCTTTCTTACTGATTTTAAGCGAAAGCTCTAGTTCTACTCAAATTGGTGCAACACTAAACGGTACAGCCGAAAGGGGGTAACGCATTCCAGGCACAAGCTTTGTTAAAGGATTGCTTATTTTTAAGAAAAAAAGTAGTATTTACAGTCCTAAGAGGAGACCTCCCCTAGCAGTACTCGACTGGTTATCACAGCGTTGTTCTGAATGGCACAAGACAGCAAAAGACTGAAAACAAGTCGTTCACTACACTACCCCTTAACCAAGGCTGGGAATTCACTAAAAATCAACAGGAATAAGTTGTGCAATTGCCGAACCCCACACCAAAAGCAAACATACCTTCACCATGGAATGCTCTGGGGCTCAACTCCTAAAGCATTTTTCACCGAAAAATCCACTCAGAGACCCCCACTGCACAGAGAGCCTTCGGGCTCCTACAAGGATAAACACACTTCGGTCCTCCAGAGACAAAAGCAGAGCCTTCAGGCACAGAGGAAACAAAAAGCCCAACAGAAAGGCTAGGATGTGCCCCTCCCTTGTATAGCATCACTAAGAGCACCTGGCAGGAGCTCTTTTATCTGAAGCACTCACTGGTTTTGTCTGAAGGCTATTGGTGCCCCACCAGAGCCGTTAATGGCTCGGTGAAACTAGTTATGTGTGTGCAACTGGGATGTAGCTTTTCCTTTCTTGCCTAGTTTGGTGTCTAGACTGTATTCTATCAAAAGCTGGCACTTACATTTTGAGACTGAGTTTACCTAATAAGGTAATGTTTGAAGAACAGAAAAGAAGGGTTGTTTTCTGATTAATACAGTAAAAGTATTTCTAACTATGTAGTCTAAGTTCTCAGGAAGCTCTTTGCTTATTTCTCTCTGTATGAGCAAAATTTGTGACTACTGGATGGTATTTAATGTCAGTGAGCTGGGATGTGTTTCTTACTGTAGCCAACAGCATTTCTTTGAATAACAGCCTTTTTCATTCCATGCGAAGTACACAAGTTCAGAGCCTCAGTCGCCTTTTAGCATTATTCATTAGACTTAAATGAAAAATACATATGAGGGCCTCTAAGTTCTTCTCCTTTTTCATATTTGCTATGTTCTTTACTTCTATTCAGGACTTAGAGTACACAAGCAAGTAGATCTTTTCCTGATATCACTGACATTAAACTTTATATCTTGGCCTCTGATTACAGCAAAGCTCGAAGCACACCCAGCACTCACTGTAGGCAGACTTGCTGTAAGCAGGGAAGCATCAGAGTATTGCTAACTAGTGTATCACAGCACTAGGTACTCCAGAATACACTTCAGAAAAATAAGAGTTCACCTACAAGTGCCTTGATTTCATCAGAAGAGAAAGTATTTCGGACATGTTGTAAGCTTGAAGCATATCTATACAACGCATTCAGTATTATACCATGATGAGATGGCCATTGACTACACTATGTAGTCAATAGTGTGCTTCTAACAAACAGATGAACTCTTGATCAGTTCTAATATCAACAGTGACATGGAAGAGTTGAAAGCAAGCTGCATTCTTTCTTGCATTTTTATTTCTCCTTCTCTTTACCAGTATTTTATAAGATCTTAAAGAAGATCTCTAGAACCCCATTAAACAGCACTACATAGGTTCAATCCATTACATATTGTGTGCTGCTTCTTTCACAGAGGTGAAGCCTGAAAACTGAGACACTTAGACCTAGCTTTACAAAGAGGTTCCTGAAGAGTGACTCCAGCAGTCACCCAGGAGCCCTTATAGTAGAGGACTCTAATTGTGGCCAAACTGAGGCAGTGTGGACTGGACAATTGGGTAGTGAGGTGGATCATGAACCGGCTGCAGGATAGAAGCCAGAGTGTAGTGGTTAATGGGACGGAGTCTAGTTGGAGGTCTGTATCTAGTGGAGTCCCTCAAGGATCAGTACTCGAACCAGTCCTCTTCAGTCTATTCATTAATGATTTGGATGAGGGAAGTTTGTTGACGACATAAAGCTGGGTGGTGTCGCCAACACCCTAGCAGACTGTGCTGCCATTCAGCAAGACATAGACACACTAGAGAGCTGGGCAGAGAGGAATGTAAAGAGGTACAACAAGGGTAAGTGTAGAGTTTTGCATCTGGGCAAGAACAACCCAAGGTACCAGTATAGGTTGGGGAATGACCTGTTGGACAGAAGTGTAGGAGAAAGGGACCTGGGAGTCCTAGTGGACAGCAGGATGACTATGAGCCAGCAATGCGCTCTTGTGACCAAGAGGACCAACAGCATCCTGGGGTGCATCAGAAGAGGATGGTTAGCAGATCGAGGGAGGTCCTTCTCCTCTTCTACTCTGCACTAGTGAAGCTGCATGTGGAGTATTTTGTCTGGTTCTGGGCCTCTCAGTTCAAGAAGGACACAGAGCTGCTGGAGGGTGTCCAGCTTGCAGCAACAAAGAAGATGAAGGAAGTAGAACACCTCCATTATGAGTAAAGGCTGAGGGAGCTGGGTCTCTGGAGCTTGGAGAAGAGGAGGCTGAGAGGTGACCTCATTCATGTCTATAAATATGTGAGGGGTGGGTATCAGGAGGATAGAGCCAGGCTATTCTCAAGGTCACTGGTGATAGGATAAGGGGCAATGGGTGCAAGCTGGAACATATTAGGTTCCATATAAATATCAGAAGGAAATTCTTCACAGTGAGGTTGACGGAGAATTAGAACAAGCTGCCCAGGGGGATTGTGGAGTCTCCTTCTCTGCAGATGTTCACGACCCATCTGGATCTGTTCCTGTGTGACTTGGTCTAGGCGAACCTGCTGTGGCAGGGGGATTGGACTACATGACTAGATGACTGGACTAAATCCCTTCCTATCCCTAATGATTCTATGATTCTAATTAAGGGTCTAATAAATCTAACTGATATCTAGAGATATCTGCTTTGAGAAACATCATCTCCATAGTTTAGTTTGGAAACCTGCTCAGAGCATTTGTTTTAAAATCTGTTTGTAGAAAACGCAACTAACCTCTTTTGTAGTTATTAATTATTCTGTCCGGCATGCAGCACTGTCAATGTCACTAATGCTATCAGTGGTTATTTCTTCTGAAAAGGAAAAGACTCCGGGGGCGGGGGGTGAACATTATAGCAACCTTCCAATACCTGAAAGAGACCTTCCTACCCAATACATTCTATAGTTGTGTTCATTTACTCACAAACTTCATATTCATTATAGAACTTTTAGGCTTTTACTCTTCAGTTCAGCTAAGAAAGAGATCACTGTGCCTGGATCAGCATGATTACTGGGAGCCTAGCATGTTTGGTATCTGTTTCTTATCGGCCTTAAGTTGGACAAATCATCGTTTGGCAGTGTAATAAGAGTGGCGAAGGCCACTTTTACACAGGTCTGGCAGAGGTTCTACTGGTGGACACTTGAGAGGTGTGTGTGCCCAAACAACCAGCTTAAGTTTTGTAGGCTGCAGTGCCAGTTCCTACCTTACTTTGCTTATGCACATGCTGTCTCTGCCTGCCATCTGTTTGTGCAAATGAGGTTTTGCGGTACAACTCCCCAATGCTGCATGTTCAGACTTGATCTTCCAGGCTCATCAGCAAGGACATCCTCTTCTGCTGCTGTGCTGTAGGATATCACTTAATCATTTCAAACACATGTGACAGCTGACCAAAGCAGTGCACAAACCTGGCTTCAAAACCATTGAAGTATCCTTTAAACAGTACAAGGAAAAGACACAAGTAAGCAAAGACTTCCATACATGTTTTGTTTAATATATACTAGTAACTAATGTGAAAAGTCCAAAATCAGCCATATGTAAAACACATTTAGCTAGCAGTCTCATTTCCAGGATTCAGGTACAGATTTCAGTGTGGAAGGCAAAGTTATTAGAAAACATCTAAACAACTTATTTTCAAATTTGCTTCCAATCTGCTGTCGAATTTCTAGAAACAGGAGTTAGGTATGTCATTATGACTGCATTCTGCATGTCATGAAATCTATGTGAGAAGTTAAGTCAAACAAACCTACAAAGGCATTTTAGAAGCTTAGAGTTCATTAGAGTAAATCATACCTGAGAGCTTTGGTGCAACAAGAAGTGCATCAATTTGTCGCATTGCAGTGCAGAGTAACCTTTGAGTGTTAGAAAAACAAGAAAGCAACACTGATGCATTTTACTATGTGTATTACAGTATGTGTTTTATCTGAAGCTTTTGTAGCTCCACCACTACTATATGGACAGCCTGAATCTGTAAAACATACCCGTTGGAATAATATCCAAGACAACAGTTTTAAAAGCTTCAAAACACACCTTTGCTATTTTTGGAAATTTGAAAGTCACAGGATTGTCTGCACTCTGGAAATTGCTTCAGCAATGCTTATAATTACTGAAAATGAGAATTCGAAATGTGCAAGTGTTATGAAGCATTCTAATGACTACAGAAAGCTGAAAATAGTTGTAACACAGGGTAGCATTTTCATCAGAAAGTTGTATTTAATGGACTCAAGTCTGGAATACTGAAATCACATGAGATATCCTACTTTCATATTATTTCATGGCAACAGACCTAATCACTTCCCTTGACTTGATGAATCTTATAGAATTACTGTCAAGTTATATTTGGCTGAGAGATCTGTTTATATGAAGCTGATTTGTAGTTTTGCTGCTAAGTAAAAAGATAAATCCATCTGCTGTCTTTCATCTCACCTTTTTATGAAAGCCTGAAAGATCAAGCCTGTAGCATTTTTTTTAATCTTTCTTTGGCTGTTCCATATTCAAATATCAAATGAGAGTTTTTCAGCACAACTCACTGCAGTTTCTCTCCACTGAGGTTATAAAATATCCCTAACTCTTAGCTTTAAAACTTTAACGTGCAAGATGGTCACATATTCAAATACTCATCAGTCTTTTGCTTCAAACAAAGGTTGTAGTACGAGAAATATCACAAGCAGGTTTTTCATGCATTGAGTTACTTTAACTTAATTCCAAAGAACTTGTTACTTAGAACCAAAGGAAAGAGGCAGGATGTTTCACTTCTTTAAAACAATATTTTGAGTCTGTTTAATATTTGGGGGCCTGGCTTCCTCTGCTAATCGATTATTTAAATTTAGACTGGCAAAGCCTTCAAGCTGAGGTTAAACACCTTCCTTTGTAAGCAGTACCTGGGTGGTTTCCATACAGCATGGAGCCACCTGTGGGAAAATGAGATGATGTTCTCATTAGATGCCTAAAGACATCTTCAGTTGCATAGCTTCTTAAAGCAGCCTCAAATTAGGGACTAAATTAAAACTCAACCTGAAATGTTGATTTGATAGAAGACAAGATCTTTGCCTAGTGCAGGGGCAGGCATACTGAAGCTGTCTAGAAGCAAAGTAATCACTCAGCCTTGCTAAGTATTTGATTGCTCCATTTTGCAGGAGTTCTGATAGCATTTATGGATCCAAAACAGCATTGGTGCTCACGGATACTCCATCCTCCCAGGCCAATCATGCAATGCTACTTGCGGAAATAACACTAACTAGAAATTCCACCTTCAGTGTTCCTGAAGAAGACACAAGCACTGACATAGAAACAGATCTTCTGTGAAATCTGGGAATCCATCACAGGAAAAAAATTACAGTAACATCTTGCAGTAGGAAGCAATTTAGAGTTTATGTTTTATTCGGAGTACAGAAGGTTTGGCATGAAGCTGTAAAGCCATAACAATCCTAAACAGTGTCACTAAATACTAAATTCCGGAGTCAAAACACATGCATCTTGCATGATAAAGTGAACAATTGCACCATGAGTTATCACTTGTTGATGTTTAATTTAATAGGACATTGAGAACAAGGATGTTTGTATTGCTGGAAGTTTATATCAAGAAAAAAAAAATGTGAAAAATTTCTTCAGTCAAAGACACAGTCAAAAAAGTGTAAAGATTATGATGGTTTCAGTGCAAAGAGGTGGTCCAGTGTACAATGACAATGATACTCAATAATGACTGTTAGGAGGGATGGATCAAGTGGGCTTCCCCCTCCACTAATTCACAGTGTCGCAACCCTAGGTACTTACTGTCTGGGGAAGGACACAGAGGAGACCCTTCAGCCTTCAGAGTTAAAGGGGGAAGAGGCAGGAGTAAATAAAAGGGGTCTAAAAGTCACTATTGTGCCCAAAAAAGGCTTCAGACAGGCAACATTTCTATGTGCTTTGGGATAGAACAGTTGAGTTAAATCCCTTTGACTTGTGGAGGCAGTCGAATAAGACATAAGACTGATGCAATGGAAAGACTAGTGCTGTCTGACAACAGTGCACATAACCAGTGAGATAGGAAACTTGGAAGTCCCAGTGACCTTAGAAGGCACTTAGAAACGAAATTATATGAGTTTGCTTCAGTCTGGTTAAAATGCACATGTAATACTATACCATATGTACATGGGCTGATTTTTTGTCATGTTAACATTAGCTTGGAAGGCAGCTCTTTGTGATACTGAAGACCATCTTATAAAATGCGCAAGTAACTAAAAAAGGGACAATTAATTAAATATATCTTTGCTGAGCATCTCCCATCAGGGAGATATGTTAAAATTACAGAGGAGACTACACGTTCTGCTTACTCTGTCCTCTGCATGGATAAGACTTGATGCATCAGTTCTTTCACTCAATGTCCTTAGTGTATTTCTGTATTTCTTTTTCTGTTTATCACTCATAAAACATTCAGCATGAGCATAGTACTGCTTGAAAAGGGGAAACCAGGCATGGATCTCCCTACTATAAAATTCAAGACACAGCAATTTTTAACAGAGGGGTGGAGCTGCAGAAAGACTCTTTTGTGATGATCCTAAAACATCTTTGTGATGATCTTGAAACATCTTTTAGAAACAATTGAAGGATCATATGTTCACAGACCATTCCCAAGATGCTCTTATATTTATTTCAATTACAGGCTGTACACATCTTGGAGGTAGAATGTGAGACAAGACCTACGTACTTCAAGTACTTCAAAATGCAGCAACCAGTCTGATAACTTGGGGAGACGCTGACCCATCATTTCAGTGTTCTTGCTGGAAACTGATCTGCAGACAAATGGAAGCCTCTACTTCTAATCTAGGTGTTGAGCTTCATAATTTCCAAGGACTCATATCACTGACTATTTTCAAGCCTTCTCTCCTATCATGAACAATTTTTCCCTGAGATTTTTGTAATTTGTTAGAACAATGAGTCTGTCACTGGACAGGCTAAGATCACTTAGTCTAGAAACTGCTGGGCCCTCAGTTTAGGAAGTAATTTTTTTTACCTCAGAAAAGATGATAGAGAACCTTTCACATTTCAGAAGTAAAAAATTAATACAATTCCTCCCACTGCCAGAACACTGACAGAGCAGAGTTTCTGAACAAAAAATCAAGTTCAGTGTATATCTTCAGAATGATAACACAGACACATTGTAAGCAGGTGTAATACTGGAGTACTTAGGATTAAAACAGATAAACACAAGGCACTAATGGCTCTTCTTTTGACCCCTACTGTACTGCGGAGTCTCAACTAGATACATTACCTCCAAGATACTTTCTCTCATTATTCTCAATTCTGCATTTTCAATGGCAGCTTAAAAAACATCGGATCCATTCTTGCCAGGGAACATTGGAGATGCAGTTCACTCTACACAGAAAGACAGTGGTGAATACACTAAAAACAGAAACCATATAATCCAGGAATTTAGAACTCTACCACAACACAAATACTTGTTCATGGTCTGGCCATTGTTCACCTTGATTTGTTCCACCACAAACATAACAGTCTGCAAGACCACTGTTAACCATTTGTGGGCCTCCAGGATACTGAAAGTCATATTTGCTTTTTCAGTATCTTTTCTAAACCAAAACTGCCCATCTAATACTCTTACACACTATACAGCTTGAGTTTTTTCAATTACCAGCTCAACAAGCAGGGCATATGATGCCCTGCTTTGATCCTTCCCTTGTCTGTATGACATGATTCATATGGAACCTAAATTAAAAACCACATTTCATTGTGTTCATTTCTTGGTTTGCCAAGTGACAATTTTATTGGCTATGTTGGTGATGTCACCAATTCTTTTTGTATTTCACTCATCTGGAGTGGCATTTGGAAAGGGCATCTTCTACCTAAAATCAATAGCTTCTCTAGCTGCTATAATATTTCTTCTTACTTAAAAATATCACTCAGAATAAAAGCAATTTATTGTAGACAGAAAATATACTTGCCAATTACTGATGGAGAGGGGAAGAATACAAAGTGCCCTCTAGCTTAACTAGGACCAGCTGGTTCTGACACACCAGTACTAACCAGTTCATGTGTTTCACATGTACCAGAGCCTTCGCAAGCAAATACTTGGTTTTCCTTCTTACAAGTTAGAAACCAAAATGTGATTTATTCTGGTGAAAACAGAGTTTCTAATGTTTGATTTCTTAGAGATCTACTTTTACAGTAACCAAATCAGAATATTTTGTTACTGAATTAAGGTGCTGAAAATGCAAGCTGACTTTGTATAATTTCTATGCAAGATTTCCAGTAACTTTACAGTATTTCTACAGATGAAGATATCAGTGAAACAGTTTTGAAGTATTGGAAATGCAGCTTTTCTTTTTTGGACTGAAGTTAACATGAATAATAAACTGTGCATTTGATTGTGATGGGCTGTGCTTCCCTAAGAATGATCATACCAGTTACTATACAGTAGAATATCAGTACCCAGCAAATAGCTCCAAAACCCAGTTTTCCCCTTTGTCATCTCACCTCCAAACCCACCGCAAACCACTGCAGCACTCATTTATCTTTGTAACTGTAACTGACTGCAAGGAAGTCTCACAGATTTATGTGGTACTTCTGGTCAGATACTGCTCCTTCTCCTGCTCCATGTCCATGCAGTGCATATGGCCAACAGTGTGTCCTTGCTGCCAAGAAGTCCAATGGTATTCTAGGGTGCACTAAGAATTGTGTGGCCAGTAAGCCTACAAATATCATCTTCCTCCTCTTCTCTGCCCTGGAGCAGCCACATCTGAGTAGTGTGTCCAGTTCTGTGCTCCCCAGTTCAAGAGAGACAGGGAAGTACTGGGGAGAGTCCAGCAGTGTGCAACAAAAATGACTGGGAGCCTGGAGCATCAGTCTTACGAGGAAAATCTGAGAAAGCTGGGACGGTTTAGTCTTGAGAAAACTGAGAGGAGACCTGATCTGAAGAGGAGATCTGAAGGGTGTCAGAAACAATGTTTCTATACTTACACAGTTTAGTTATGTAAAGATATAAAGTATTTGATCAAACTGATATTTGTTGAGATCTAGAACCCAACTCCGAGTCTCTTTCATATAGGTTGTTTCCTTCTGCATTTCTATACACTACGACTTCATGTACATTCCATATATTTATTCTACCTCGGTTTGAAAAAAAGAACTTTAGTGTGTTTTTTATACCAGCAAAAATACTCTGAAAAAGTGCTTAATTAAAGAAAACAAACCCTAAAACAAGAAAATGCTTTGGCCAGCTTCTCTTTGTAACTAATTCCCTCTTTGATATTACACGGAGTCGTTAAAGCAGGCAAAGCTTTCAGTTACCACACCCAGTCAGTTATTTACATTGCAAAAGGCTGTTTTGGAACATGCTGGATTCCAAACAAGCATTACATAAAAGTTGATATTATTCATGGGGCAATACTGAACTCTGTTTGACATGCTGCTTAAACAAAAAACAAAAAGCCTACAGCTTCATACTTCCTTCTGTCTATCAGGGAAAGCTTTTCACCTTCTGTATGTTGCTGTAGTTATAAAAAAACAAAGAAAATAAAAAAGCTACCTCCAATGTAACCAAAAACCCCACACAGGACTGTGCTTCTAACCACACAGTATTTTGTTTCAAAACGTCATGTATTAATTTACAGTGATAGATAAACTAATCTACCTCTGTAAGACAAAGTTACAGGACAATTTTTAGTTTTAGTGTTTTAGTACGATTAAACTAGGAATACTGAGATTTCCCTTCACTGCTAACTTTAATGGCATTTCAGTCTGGCTCTTACCAAATAAGTTAAGTGACACAGTCCTGTTCACATCTGACTGACCAAGGAACACAACAATGCGTTTTGTTCTAAATCCATCATCTGCTCAGGCATAAATCTACTCTTGTCTGTTTTTTTAAGACAGATGAAAAGGAGTTGTCCATCCTCCATATTAACTGTATTCAATTCTAAATATGTCTAAGTACAAAAATATATCCTACTACCTACTAGACTTTTAATATTGCAAATGTTGTGCATAAAATGAAGAGACTACTAGGAAGATAATGCAAATAGATTCATGTGGGCAGAAGGAAAATGAAGAAAGTGCTGTCAGGAAAAGACTCAATCAGTGACTTTGTGCTTCAGCAATTTCTAGGTAGGGCTTAAAATCCCTTTACTCATATGGCAACCTACCAAAACGTGGTTTGTCCAAAATTCATTATAGATCAGTTTCTTCTGTTCCCTGGCAGAGAACTTAATAAAGCTTATCAAAGTGAAGAATTAAAGGGACTGCCACTTTAGGCATCCCTTGTATCTCAGGTTCTTTTTCTCAGTTATCTTACTTATCTGCTCTACAGTGCATAACCACTGTCCAACTAGATAAGTGCTACAATCAGCAGCTTTGCACTTGATCCAGTGGGAATCTATCATACTGTTGCAGTTGAAGAGTCACTGTTATTTCTGCTCAGCCCAATATAAAATGTTGTTGTTTCTATCCTGATATGCTTTTGTTCTGTATTCTAGCCAGACCCAGAAGCATAAACAGAAAAATCTACTGTTGCACACTACTTTTTCCTAGTAAAGTGGGAATAAAAATTATCAGTAAACCCTGAATAATTCTCCACAATTTCATCTTTATATTTGAGAATCAAATGCTTTGAGAATTTGGCATATTCATGTAAACCCAGCTGATTTGGGGCGAATCTATGAATCTATGAACATACTCCAAAGGTGAGGATCATCCTCAGGAACAGCACTTGTACCACTAGTTAGGATTTCTTCTGACACACCACTTACTCAAAAGCATTTTCCATGTTGTCATTGTCCTAAAGAGTCTTTTCACAGTATTGGTAGTAGTGGCATCTGCAGAGGGGAGCTCCAGCCACTTGAAACTCATTAAAACGTACTTGAGATTGACAATGATTGGAAAACATCTGCCAGACTTGACCAAGATTTCAATCAAGTGTGATGTTGCCGTGTTACTCTACTCCATTGACTTAATAAATGACTTGGCTGCTGTCAATGCAGGGAAAGCTGGGTTCTAATTACTAGCCTGCTTTTCTTCCTCTATCTGAAATGTACTCACTTAAGGGTTCATACTCTATGTGACATGCATTAAAATTAATTTGCTGCATCTAGAAACTGAGGTCAAGGACTACAGACTCTTTTTTTTAACAGTTAATCTATAACATCTAACATATATATAGGCATGTGTATCACATGTAAAGAGTCTCCCACTGGAACTAAGCCATGTTTCTTCCAAACAGCAGAGCAAGAGTAAAGAAGTGACTACGTGACACTTTCAGCCACATGTTTTTAATTATTAAACTCCACAATTCCAACTAACAAAATAACCCTGAACAAAATCTTCTAAGAGCCCAGTGTCATTTCAGAAAAATTATCTCCAGGTAAACCCTTGAGCTAAAGAAGTTATTTTTCAAAGCAGCTGGACAAGTATAGACCTAACTAAAGATAAGCCAAACTAAAATCAAAGGGCTGTACTACTATTTCCAATGGAACAGGAAGCAACACACAGATAATTCTTACCTCAAATCATAGAATCATTAGGGATTGGAAGGGACCTCGAAAGATCATCTAGTCCAATCCCCCTGCCACAGCAGGATCACATCCAGGTGGGCCTTGAACATTTCCGGAGAAGGAGACTCCACAACCCCCCCTGGGCAGCCTGTTCCAATGCTCCATTCCTTCTGATAAGACAGTATCTTCTTTGGGATAGAAATGAAGGGAATGCAACCTAGGGAATGATGGGCTTTGTGTGATCTCTCTACTTTTTTTTCAGCATTCATTTCATTCAAAGATGTAACAGGGATTTCTTGAGGTCTCCTTTCTGGGAACAGTTCCATAAACAGGATGCTTTAGAAAGCCAAACAGTTCTACACAGAGTCAACAATATGACCACCTTGGAGTATAGAGAGACATTATGATATGATTTGGATTATATAAAAGTGTTGCATATGATGATTACATTATATAAAAAATCTGTAGGTGCACAGAAACCATGTTAATGATGGGTTAATATTGATGTTAACCTGCATAATTTTTACTTTATCATTCCAACATGTTCTGATATGTCTTAGCTATTTTACTAAAGGGATTATTTTATGATGTCCAATAAACAGATGTATTTGATTTGGCCAGATTTCAGGTTTTTTTTAAATTCTTGTTCAAATACTAAATAAAAGATCAAGTGTGAAAAAGTAGTCAGACTTACTAACTGTTCTGGGAAGCTTCTGCTTCCACTAAATCCGCTGTAAAGGTTTGCCTGAAACTGGTACGACACATGAAAGCCAATGAGAAATGCTTTTAAAGGTCCTAGGCAGGCTGCACACAGACATATGAGAGCTTTAATTCAAGGTTGCATGTGTGGGTAGAAAGAGTGAAAAGTTAACACACAGTCCTTGGTCTTTAAGAGCCAATTTGTCATTCCCTCTCTCAAGAACTGATATGCTCACATTGTGTGTGCACCAACTCTGCAGCTCCAAAGAACGCTTCTGTTGCTGGTGGTTCTGTTTTTGATACTCCAGTTCTCTGAAATGATGGAGTCTACCTGAAGCAAGAACAAAGCCTATATTACCTATTATTTTAGGTATAAATTATTACCAGTTTTAGACAAATATATTGAAAAACTGAAGTTTTACTTAATGGGAAATTTCATATATTCACAGAAAATCTTTTCTTTTGCTTACTGTGCTTTACAAAAGCAGGCAAATGTTATCACCTGTGGCCAAATCAAGGCATCCTTTTCCCTAACTGTACTTTGAAACTGCACACAAAAGCAAACCCCACCATTATTTCAAATGATGAAATGCATTTTATTTTGCAGTATGGAGCCCTCTCACATGGATGGTTCCTCTGAAAGGCTGGCAGACAGCCTTTTTACAGCTGCATTCTTATTCTGTAAAGTAATTTTTATGTTTGATATATATAATATATGAAATAGTAATAATACAATTTAAAAATGTTTAAATACCTATAAATTATATTACTATTTTAAAAATATTTTTCACTTTTTCTAAGATTTTTTTCACTTCAGAGGAAGACCTCTACTTACACTAAGATTAAAGCATGAAGCAGTACAATAGATTCACCTATTCTTCACATGCATATGGAATATTTTTAGTACATATTTTAAGTACACAATATTATTGCAATGACTTCTCCTTTCAGTTTGGTTTAATGACCACAGCAGGGGGTACTCTGCTCCAGAAATTTCCTCTTCTTTTTTACTGTGATGTAAAGATATGCGAAAGCTGCAGTTTCTTGGGTGGGGGAAGGCGGTGAGGGTCAAGGGCCAAGCTCAGACTGTAGTTATAAGATACTTCTAACATGAGGGCTACTCATAATTCAGAGACTAACTCCATGAGCTCCAAGCTAAGAAATCAGATAATTACGTGCAGTATAAGGTGAAACCCAGTTCAGGTAAAGATGGCAAAAAGCTAATCTT
This sequence comes from Upupa epops, assembly GCA_013397515.1. Classification (NCBI taxonomy): domain Eukaryota; kingdom Metazoa; phylum Chordata; class Aves; order Bucerotiformes; family Upupidae; genus Upupa; species Upupa epops. The sequence continues at coordinate 28,419 of VZRI01007271.1, forward strand.
TAAAATACTTTAACGAAGATCTTTGAAGCTTTTTAGTCCATACGTTTTAATAATAAAATTCACTGACAGCTCAGCCATTGAAGTCCTTGGTGGTACACCAGCGCTTTAACAGTCATCCTGAGAGAACGTCTGCTTCTGCCAATTCCTAAATGCAAATTTGTTTTAGACAAGGCATGGATAATCCACTCATTCATCCTCAAGTACAAGCAGATGAAAACGCATGTTCGGAGCATCCAGCCTACATTATTATTTGTTGTGGATCTGCTCTATCTTCATTAATTTCTAGCCCTTTTCAGAAGACACACGGACAAGATGATTAAACAGGTGTAGTAAATGTCAAGATTGGGGTCAGGAAACGTATCCTTATTATGGTAAGTTCTCTATAAACACTTAGAAACCCACGTTATGTATGGGCTCTAAAATGCTATTGATTTTCGCTTCTCAAAAACTGTCACTTGAAATGCAGGTTAGGTTGTCATTTCTAGCTGATACTCTCTGTTTCTCATGTAAATCAAAGAGAATTGAGTGGGTGAAACAGAACAGAAAGTCATTCTTGTTTTTCCAGCCCCCAAGCTAGGAGAGACTATCAATGGATTGCTTCTCTTACGATGAGCATTCACTAAACCTTGTGTTGAACTAGTTTTTATAGTTTTGTTATCTGTGCAAAGCAGTTTTGCAATGAAATATAGGGCTTTATTCTATTTTAAGAACACTCTACCAAACCTTTCAAATGTATTTGCTCTATATGTCCAGGGTACTGCAGAACACAGTTCTGTTGTAAAGCTGTAGCCCCACAAATTAAATGTTCTATATGTGACTGAAGCACTGAGAATTAAAGCTGACACACAGGTGAGTCTCACAACCAGGTGCAAGGACCAAGGCTAGCCAGGCACCTCCTACCATAATCAAGGGCAAGACTGTGTTGGCCTTCGTGTTTGCCACCAAGAGGAACCTCTAGCTCCAATGCTGGCTGCAATCCTGTAGGCCTTCAGCGGTGGGGACACAGACCATACCAGACCTTGATATGAGGGATGGCCCTCTCTGCTCTAAGAGGGCCATTCAGAAAAGAAGACAGAATTGGTGAGAAGCTCTTGAAGATCCCTAACAGCCCTGAGTGACCACATTGGTGCCCCTCTCAGTATAAAAGCAGCCCTGCTTTAGAGAGGGTTGTGAGTGCCTTGCAGGGTTTCCTTGCTGTCAGAAGGACCACTGACTAGCTCTCTTGCAAGCTGAGGCAGCGGGGATTGGACTAAGGTGAGGAATCAGGTTGTATGTTTCTCAGTTATTTTCTTTAGTGGTCTCTGCATGGTTATGGCAGAACTTGGGCTGTGCTTGATTTCGCCATTGTTGAATTTTTGAGTCAGTTTGCTTTCTATTGCCCCTACAGTGAGTGGGTTTATCATTTCATTGCAGCTTCTGTTGCTGACCGCCATGTCTCATTTGTACTCCACATAGAGATAGATAATAAACATCTACCAGTGTTTTCTGCTGATGGCTGATATGTTATGTAACTGGCAAAATGATGACTAAGTATTCTGGTTGTATTTTGACCGTAAGTTTGAATAGTTAATAAAAATAACACAAAAGTAAACCATTAAATAATTGGAGCAAGAAAGCTAGTCCAACATTCATGTAGCAACAAGATAATTTGCACTAATACATACAGTTGCAATGGCTATATCCTTACAGGCAGCTAAAAAGAAATGCAACAAATTATCAGGAAAGCATCTAAGTCTTGGCTTAGCTGCAGCAAAAGGACAATGTCCTGGAGCTAAGATATTCCTTTTTTTTTAGAATTCACACTGTTTTACCTTATCTTCTTATATCATGCCTTGACTTTTATTGACAAAATGTTCAACTCTGTGAAACTACACTGACTTTTATCACCTAGCAATGACTCCTCTGGAAAAAAAACCCAAACATAAACAAACCAAAAGCCCAAGTGATCCTAACAGATATAGAAAAAAGACAGTAGTGTTCTTTAGATATTGTAAAAAAAAAATACATACCTCAACAGCAGAACGTACAATTAAAAAATACATAAATCCTTCCAGAAAAAAAAATAATACACATTACAGCATCACCCCAAAAAATAAGATTCCCAAATTAAATCTATACAAGATGAAGCTCTCCTAAATGCATACAAATCTCCTAATCCTATGAGTATCATGTTTTATTATAAAGTCCACAGAGCATCTTGTATCTGCTCTAGAATTAATTTTAATTATTAAAAATCTTCAGGAACACTCTGACCTCAAAGTCATCTTTTGTACTTGTTTTGATCTGAAAAATGAAATCTTGAGGAAATCAAAGTCTTTCTGCATGGCCTCTCTGTGCTTCAACACCTCTTACCACTGTTGTGTAACTAGCACCTTTAGTCTCATGCAGGAGTAAATTTAGCATCCCACGGCATTCCTCAGAATAAAAGGAACATCACAGTATGAGCCCCTGAATCACTTTCAAGGCAATGCCAGCCCATTTTCTTGTCTCTGCATTCTGTTGAAGTTTGTGAATGTCAAGGCAACCCTCCCTAAAGACAACACATCTTCGATTAGAGATGTAAAAAAGGGTTGGAGTACAGTTGAAATCCTGCAAACTGACAATCTTCTCATGAAAACCACGAGCAATTACTTCCATTCTCGTGCATCAGTACTCCCAATTTACTGTCAGTTTTTTGTTACATGGATTGATCCTTAATTTCCATGACTGCTCATTTCTGACAGGGATTTGCCATTTAGTCACCACACACAGTCAAGCCTACACTGCTAGCAGTTTAAACTATGTGACCAAATATTCTTCTAAATTTGTAATATTGCTCATGGATTCCCACTCCACCCTCAACATAAAAAGTTAGTCTTTTCACATTTTCCCTACTAGAACAATATAGAACTGGTTTATGAGCATTTAAACTTGGACTAGATGATCTTCGGAGGTCTCTTCCAACTCCAATCCATCCTGATTCTGTGAAGCTTGCGAACCTGTACTCTCCTCTGATGAAACCTCACTAGGAGGTGAGGCTGTGGAGTCCTTAGCAGAGCAAAGACATGAACGTATTGTAGAGGGTACAGAGGAGGCCCCAAAAATAATCAGAGGACTGGAACACTTCTCCTACAAAGACAGGATGAGAGATGGGGTTGTTCAACCTGGAGAGGAAAAGAGGAGGCTCTGGAGAGACTGTATTTTGGCCTTTTAATACTTAAAGAGGTTCTACAAAAAAGAAGAGGATAATGCTTTTAGAAGGACCTGTTGTGATAGGACATGGAGTAAAGTGTCTCTAAAGTAAAAGAGAGGAGATTCAGAGTAGACACAAGGAAATTGTTGGGGCTTTTTTAATGATGAGGGTAGTGAAACACTGGCCTGTTTCCCACAGAGGTGGTTTCCCAGAGAGATGCCCCATTCCTAGAAATATTCAAGGTCAGGTAGCATGGGGATCTGAGCAACCTGACATAGTTGAAGATACCCCTGCTTACTGCAGGGGAAGTCAGCCTAGGTGACCTTTCAAGGTCCTTTCCAACCCAAACCATTCTATGAATATTTTATGTTGAATGCTTAGCAAATATGCTACCATGCAGCAAATATTAAAGATGTACATTTAAAACCACTAGAATAGCATAAGAGGCACTGGATTTTGATTTAAATATATATGGCTGTGTTCATGTGAGGCCAGATCTTCAGTTGTTCAAATCGTTACAGAGTCACAGGGATCCTGAAAGATCATCTAATCCAATCCCCTTGCCAGAGCCTGCCTAGATAACACAGGGGAGCTGTGCTAATCTAGATCCCAGGTCAACACTGGAGTCAGTCTGACTGTATGCAAAATTCGACAACAGTGTAAGGACATTGCTGGTACCAATGCATTGCTGAATCACAATTCTACTGTGATAAAGAATATGAATGTTTTCTTCTAGGCTACTCAGTACCCGGAAAAACACACAGAACTGAAAATTAATGGGGAAATGTGTCAATTCAAAAGAAGCTGACACCTGTCAATGTGCTTTTAAAGAGAAATGTTCTGTTTAGCAAAAATTGTAGAGTACTGATCTGATGAGTACTCATTCAAAATTAGGACTCTATTCATTAAAACATCTCTTTGATTTTTATTTTTTGTTTGTTTTTTTTTTTTGTGGTGGAAAATCAGAAATTCTGTTCCGTTTCAAAAAATAATACTCCCAAAAAAGTCCCAAAAAGGTAGCTTTTGGAAAGTTATCGTATCTCTGCTTTAGACTCTACAAATCTTGTCTTTCCATTTCTCACTGTTAATCCTATTGAATTCTGATTGATCTGAAACCGATACATCAAAGGCATATGAATCAAACCGAGAAAATCTCTTCACATTTAGCCCACAAGCACTTAGCTACATGATCAACAAAACACTACAGAAAAAATTTGTTGCCAATATAGTCAGGGCTCTCTTAATTTCATGCACTGTGATTTCAACAATTTATTAGTTTCTCATTTTATTTTTCTAAAAGTGGCTTCATTTAAAAGAAGGGAAACCACATTTCATGCTCTTCAGTTTCATTAAAGATATACAAAAGCTCTTACCAAAAGAAGACTACTCTAATTAAACCATTGTAGCTGAAGGAAATATTGAAATGATGAATCCAAAAGGATTCTGACACGCTCTGCATTCTCTTGCACATCATTCCCTATGGTATATAATAAAGAAAAGTAGATCCTCCCTTTAAAAAAAAAGGGTTAGAATCACATAATGAAATGTGATTCAACTCAGAGCAACACAAATGGACCAACTTATGGACTTTCTGAAGGGTGTCACTGATTACTCCTTCAACAGTGTGAGAATATAATGTTACACCCTTGGAAAATCAAGGTGTATCTGCTTGATGTGAAAGGTATAGTTACATCCCCTGCTGCACATTCATTCCATAGGAAATGTGATGTAAACACCATATGAATTACATATGACAGCTTTATTTGATATATATTGCTTAGCTGGCACTTGGAATTAAAGTAATATTGAAAATATACTAGAAAAAAAAGCAAAACCTTAGTATTACTCCTTCCCTCAGGGACTGAAAAAAAACCCCCCTTTTTATAATTTATATTTTTCTAGGAGCCAGAAGAATGGCTATGACTGTTCTGAGTGACACCGGGAAACAAATGAAGTGGGGCTCTGTTTGACTTTCAAAGCACGTTAAAAAATTGGCTTTCCAATGAACATAATTTTATGTTTGATTAATTAATTGCTTCAAATTCCAACTATATTTAGGGATCTCTTAGTTATAGGACAAACACCAAGAGTTCATGTCCACATGGGTAAGCAACCATTTCTGGGGCTGGCTGGAACCAAAGCAGCAGCTTATATTTATTCAGATCCTGTTTCATAGCATATAAACATCCTTAGTGCTCATTTAGTATTCAAGTCCTGTACAGATAACCACAGTCTGTTGGCTGTTGCTTCAGATGAGGCTGACAAATTTTTTTCACTGAAATTCCCTGTTGGTGAAGATCTCTATCACAGTCTCTTCCCTTCTCCTTTTTGGGCTGATCTGCAAAACAGCTTACGAAGAAAACTGAAACAAAACATGTCTCTTCTTTCTTTCTTTTTGAACTGTGAACCGTCCAAGGAAAGAAGACTACCATAAGCTTTCGATCAAAGAGCCTCCTCCACAAACACACCTGCTCTCTTCAGTTCATGATGTTCTCTACCTCCTCCCTCAAAGCTGTTTCCTGCTATGATTCCTGTAGCTACAGCTTCCTGAAGAACCACTCCTCAGGTTCTTCCTACATGCAAAGGAAATACAGAGGAGATGCATATGAATATTCCCAGACCTGACAAAACCTTAGCCACCTGTAACACATCCCCTTCTCATGTATTTTCTGATACCCAAAGGCTTCCTTCCAGCTCCAAGATGACAAAGTAATGGTGCTGAAGCAAAGATTACCTTATCTTCGCACCGTGTGTTTTTTTCACTCTGGAAAGAAACACCTTCATAGACCTTTTGGAATGTTCTTAGATACACAAAAGAATGAGCAAAAGGAATACCAATTCTGTGCTGGTTCTTATCGACATTGTCACATTAACACAGTGTCTAAGCAAAGATCCAGGAAATTATTTCCAGTACTCCAAACCCCACCTATAATAGGAGAGAGGCACAAGGCAGCAGATTCCAAGAAAGGGAGGACAACAAAATGTTGAGTTTTGTCATAGCCCAAACAAAAAATCATAGAGATTCATAGAATGACCAGGGTTGGAAGAGATCCTGTAGTTCCAAATCCCCATGGGTAGGCAGAGACTCCTTCACTAGGTCAGATTACTCAGGGCTCCATCCAACCTGGCCTGGAGCACTTTTCAAACGTGAGGATGGCACAACTTCCTTGGACAACCTCTTTCAGCATTTCACCACCCTCACAGGAAACTATTTTTTCCTAATATCCAGTCTAAATCTCCCCTCTTCAAGTCTGTAACCCTTACTCCTTGTCCTTTCACTACGCACCAGGGCAAAAAATCCTTACCCCAGCTTTCTTGTAGGCCTTCTTCAGAATAAAAGACAAAGTTTCCAACTGGAAGAGCAGATGAATTGGTGAGCCTTGTCAATCTCATAAAAAATCTATCAAATTAAGACCATGAAATATTTATTCTCTTACTTAAAATTCACTTCCGTTGCTCTCCTCACAATCCACTAGAAAAACTGAAATACAAGGAATATCTGGTAAACACACTCTCATAGCTCTGTCCCTACTATCAACAGCAATCAAAGCAGTGAGGAGTGTGAATGCATTACTGATGGACTCTTGGGAGACTTTAATCTTTTCTCACACATCACTTCTCTCCAGCTACATGATCATTTGGATTTCAGAATAAAATGCATGTTTTCAGAAAGGTTCTGACTGATCTAAGTGGCTCACAAGTAGGACCATGAGGAGCCTTAAATGGTAATGGCCACATGCCATGCTGTTTTCTATGCATCCATTCAGGTAGATTGCCTAAAATGAGCCATTACTATTGCAGAGAACTTTAATCTTTTTCTTAGCTGGTATGGTTTAGACAAAGATGTATAAAATATATATTTCAAAAATATTTGCTAAAATATTTTTGCTAAATAGACTCTAAAATCAAGTCATCTAAACGTTTGCTGCACACATTCTGGTGAGAAAGTGGGTTCCTTAAAACAAAACACACTGGGAAACTGTGGCCTAACATCCCTTGCCAGTTTTGCCTGGAGCTGTTTCCATCAACAACAGAGAAAAGGAGGTATCATTGATTTCAAGGGATGCTGGCTCAGATGCAAAGACAGTATACACAAACAAAGCTTTAGGGACTGGTTTTGATCACCCAGGGTTTTTTCTTTATTGTTACTCATCTCTGCATTTCCTGATTTTGCTGAAATAAAGAGCAGCTGTTTTCACAAGTGTACCAATTCAAAGCTGTGAAGACAAAAGTTGCATCCAAATTTCCTTTTTCTTTAATACCAGAGTATAGATCTTATCTCATTTAATAGAGAAGAAAAGAAGTTAAAAAAAGGGGAGTCAGTCTCACAGTTTTGCTAGTTGTGGGGTAATACATCTCCCAGCACAAGAAGCTACAGACACATTGCTGTAAGTTCTTGCTCCCCAATATGTGGTCAACAGAACAGACACTGTGGTGAAACGGTTCATACCCTCAGGACTCTTCTCCAAAACTGCTCTACAATCATTACAGTCACAAACATGAGTCAACACCAGCAGAGCTGGCTTTTGTCCTGGACACCACGCGTGACCCATGCACTGGGCTATGATACAAAAGCAGATCAGTTGTAGACACTAATGTGAGCATGTTCAGTGGGCAGGTGATTTGCTGCACATTCAGAACTCCAAACAAATATCCTTAACCCTTGTGTTCTGCCTCAGCAAAATCTTTTGCAAAATCAGTGGATACATCCAGAGAAGTAGGGACATCAGACTAAGTTGTAAGCTAGGCATGACCTCACACCAGTACCTAGCTCAGCATGCACCACAAAACCTCATGAGAAGGTTGGTCATGTGTTTTTCTACTGCAGACACACCACCAAAATAGCCCTACATGGTGTTGCCCAGCTCTCAGACTTCTGACAGCTTAAATCAGCCCAGGGAAAACACTGCATCCATGCATCTGCCATGTTTTTAAGCAAAGCATCTCAATTTGGATTGGTCTGTGCAATGTAAAGCTACATGCAACCTCCATACTGTCTATTTAGCTCAAGCATCACCACACTACAGTCAGTGCCATATAAAACCTGTATGTATGTTCCTAAAGAGGGACATAGTCCGTAGCTGAGGAGCAGGAGCTCCCTATTTGACCCTTGCTTCCTTTGCAAACTCAAGGAAACAAATTAGGCACTGTGCTTCTATGCCTTTCGCTCAGGGGCTGGGCTGCCATGCTTTTCAAACCACAAGGACAAAGATCACTGCCTGCTCGTAGGTGAGGGCAGACAATTAGCGCACTACAATGTGCACACTCGGCACTGGAAAGAGGTCTGTGTCTCTGACACAGCGGCAAACAAGGGAGCATGACTTCTAGGTCCAGGACTTTTTTCTGTCTTTCTCTGCTGTCTCAGGCAATGAAATGAAGCAGGGATGACAGCTATCAGATAAGTCACTACTTACCTGCAAGTCAAGTGCCACACACAACCAGTTGGCAGTATAGTCTCCCCGCACATATTTAGGGCCCATTCAGAATCCTAAATAATAATTTACCTCACAAGAGTTTGCTCATTATGTGCTTTGCCTGGCCCTTGTGCTCTTGTAAAACCCTCTTTGAGTAGGTAGGCATGAAATAATCTCCTGCTGCCTGTAGCACTGGCCTTTTTTCTTTTCATGTGACTGCAAACAGAAACTCCTTATTCAAAAAGCAAAAGGTTATTAAACTCAGCAGAGTTATTTTAGAAAAGATAGAAATGAACTGTGACTACAATCTTAAGTGTGAATCTTGCCTGGAAAGCTGTTCAACACAAAAAAAAGGCACAGATTCAAGTCAAGTCAATCCGCTTTCATGTGGATTTTCCATTTTTCATTTTTCCATTAAGCTGATGAGGCAGTAATTTGCTACCTTATTGTGTTATGGATGGTCATTTAATTTGGGGTTATTATTACTTTTATTAAAGGTTCTTCTAAGCTGTATGCTCTCTTGACAAGACCCTCTCTTTTCCAAACAAGGCACACATCTGGAAAGGATTTAGACACTGCCTTTACTTTACAACTGGTGAGTTGGCTCACTGATGTCAGAGTGACTCACACGAGTAACATGAAGGCAGATAAGTCTAAGCAGAGCTGGAACACAATCTGATTAAATATTTATATCCCTAGCAGTTCATCTGTAAAACAACATCACAGCCATGACAGGAAAAGTCAGAAGCTGGTAAGCCAATGTATCAACACCACATCCCTCCAAAGGCCAAGTTCAAACTTACCTGCTTGTTTTAAATAAGGTGATGAATGATGGGGAAAATGGCACTTACCCTTCATGTCTTTCATGCCTTCATTTCTTTAACAGCGATCTGCCCAGCTACAATATTTCTTTTACATATAAAGCTTATTAAGTGCACTCCAAATTTGAAGGTTTTTGCTGTTCTCTGTGCTAACATTCGCCTTATGCATAAATCTGCACAACGGTCTCGCGGCTATGGTGATGACAGTACAATGCCTTGAAACAACAGTCTTGGGATGGTCAGAATGATTATTAGGACCAGTCACACTTGACTGAAAATAAAACAGATAAGCTGTATTAAAGCATCTCATTGGTAACCATCAAGAAATGAAATGAGCTAATTACTATTTCATTTCTTTTCCCAGTGATCCGCAATCCCTGGATGAATGCTGTGTAAACCAGGAGGTTTTTGTGGCCATCCTTTAGTAATTGACCTTTAGCTCTCCCCATTTCGTTTGCCCTAAGTGTTAATTGACTTTGAAAAAGCAGTATATTATCCTTTTAGAAAAAAAGAAGTCTGATTTGTGCCCGCCAACATCTTACAGCATCAAAGCCCTGTTAATCACAGTGCAGTACAGCTGGACAAGAAATGGAAAGAAGGGGGGGGAAGGCAGCAGATCCATCACTGAAAGAGCTCCACTGCCATCTAGAGAGAATCTGCACTAGCCAATTTTCTGAAAGGGAAGATCAGGTTGTTAGTCAAACTACTTCCATTCTGATGCTCTTTTAGGGGGCGGTAGGGACTCCATTCGGATTCACTGCACCTACACATTTTTTTAAACCAACTTTGTAGCAATTGGCACTAAAAATAACATATCCTGGAATATAATCTACCATAAATTCTAAGGAAATCATGGGAGAGAGCTTTAAAGGCTCACTTACGAACTGTGCTACAATGAAGTATGATATCTGTACAGTTTTGTTTGAAACAAGCTTCTTTGAAGAAGTAGGTGCTGTATCTTTGCAGAAGGATGCTTCAGTCACAAACAATTTACATTTTGACAGGCATGCTCTGCTCCTGGCAGCTGCCTTTCTCATATTGCTTGTCACTTAGACAGAAAGAATGTGCTATTTCAGGCTATGAATTATTTTATCTCTTTCAAATATATGAAATTGTCTTTTCTGATTGTTTTATATACAGCAGCTCACAGAAACCAAATGAGACAAAGACTAGGAGGCACACATGAAATGTGTAACTAGTAACAGTCTGCTTTAAACTGACCACCTTTATTTACTCTGCCTCTGACCAAAGAGCACTGGAACTCCATTTAGCGTACGTGATGGGTCAGCTGCTATGAAAGCAGAGAGGCATTCCTCACCATCAGCACCTAATCCAGTTACGTTCTCCAGACAGGCAACACACAGGTACACAGCTAACTGCATCTGGAACAGAAGAAATTAATTTGTAGCTTAGGGTAGAGTCAGCAAGTAATGAAACTGCACTGCTAATGCACCTCGAAAGGGAGAGTTCATTACTGCTGTCTGACAAAACCACTTGCTGTGAATTGTGGTTCTCTTGGTCTCCATCACTGTTATTTACTTGCTAATTAAAGAGCAAGATGGGACTTGTAGCAGCTAACAGGAGCTCACAGGATCCTGTGTCTACCTACTGATGCCCTGAATATTTCAAAACCAAAACCTGTTGGAGGACTAAAGACTGCTGGTATAAACATACCCACGACCATGAAAATACTGCCTGGATGGCTTTCATTTTTTTTACAGTGCTACTCTTGTTTGCTTCCTTTGTGAAATCCTATCGGGCTGAAATATCTTGAGATCACCAAAATTAGTATGTGGCCAGTTTCTTACAGCTAACCAAGGAGGTGCATTTTGTTGGGGCAAGGTGCTGCCCACTATGGCAGCAGTGTTGAATTAATATTGCACAGAATATGTAAAGCACACTGCATTATACTGCTATGAGGGGCAGTATCTGAATTATTTATACTTTTCATTCCTGACAAATAATGGCACCTGGAAACAGGATTAAAAGGGTATTACACCCAGAAAAAACTTTCTTAATTTTCAGTGAAACGCACCAAAATCAGAAGCATTTGATTCCACATTGCCCTTCGCTTCTTGACATTTATCCTGGCTAGATGCTAAATAAGACCGTTCCAAACCTTCATTTTACATGGGCATGGGTGGCTTCTCAAGGTGGAAGCACTGGAGAATTGAGCCTACAGAAGTGATTATGCAAACCATAAGGCTCACAAAGCCAAGAACTGATCTCGGTGAGGTGAATGGCTGCCTTCTCATTCATATTAATGGTAACACTGATGATCCCTGAATGGAAGAACTTAGTAATTTTGAGTGATGGGTTTATGAGAAGAGGAACCCACAACTTCAGTGGAGTATTGGGAAACAGAGTACAGAAGAATGAAGTGGATGACTGACTAGATAGATCTTCCAGTTCAAATGTGTTGCAAAATGCAGGAGGCATTGCTTCCATTCATTACAGCCAATGGATTTCTCAAGGAAAAACCTCAAGGTGCCTTTTATACCAAATTTGTCCTTTTTGCTGACAAACACAATCAGCTGTACAATTCAGGGAGAGAACAACAGGCATAGCAATAGTTAACATGAAAGGACAAGCATTTAAACATGGCTAGACTGCACTCTTTGATATTATCTTGACTCTTACCATGTCCAGAAACCTCAAAGAGCACGGAAATAATGACAAAGAAGAGCTCACCTTACAGCAATAAAGTATTAAAACTGAGTCAGGTAAATGTCAAAAGCCAGACAGCTGTGGACAACACACTGATTCTGGTGAAGCAGAAGTATTGACTTTGCTCTTCTTTGTTTTAAAGGAAAAAAACCCCAAAAACCAAACCAAACAAAAAGAGGAGCACATATGCTTGCAACATGCAGACCAGGCCTTTGTCTATTGTATTTTACACCAGAGGTAGTTTTAGGCATTATTGCCAACAGACAGTCCTGGTAGTGTCAAACACAGGTCCAAGAAGTAGAAGGGACGATAACATTCATATTGTGGAAATGAAAGGATGGCATCTGTCGTGTCTGGAATGTATTGTGAAGTCAAAGGGCACTGAAGAAATTGTTGGATTTGTACGTGACACTGGATACAATCAGATTGGCTTCATGAAGATATGAATCCCTCAGCTGTTTTGAAGGCTAGCTTAAAATATATTATTTTTCAAGGGATACAAATAAAAATTCACTAAAGCCACTTGCTTACAGTGTGACTGTAATCAATTTATTTCACACCTCAGTGCCTTCCTCCCCTCACTTCCAGACACTGTCTTGCTTATTGAGACTATATTTCTAAGGGTTGACTGTCCCTCACTATTAATTTTTCTGTGAACTGATTGGTACAAAGAGACCAGATGCCCTCTCTAAAGCTAATTGTCACATCAGGTTCCAGTCATTGCTCGTGAGTGGATTGATAGTTGGACTTGAAGGTTTCTTTCAAACTTAATGATTCTATGAAGTTCCCTGTAACAGATTCATGCATGCCAGCCTGCTTTATGTGTTTTACCAAAGAGAAAGGCATACAAGGATCTGCATCTTGCTTTCACAAGTCCTTTCCTCATGGGTTCGTTGACTAATGAGTCTCATTCCAGATGGAGGCTCATGTCCAGACCTCTCATTAAATATCATCAAAAATATGACATAGCTGGCATGCTGCAATGTAATATTTCATGTCTTTGTAAATACATGTTTATCTTTGTATTGATTGTAAATATTTTGGAGATTAAGCTGAGTCTGCTCTGGAGAAAGCAGAAGCTGCAGTTTAGTGTTCTTTGTCTATTTTTTTCAGTGAGCAATGCATGGAATTTCTACAGCCTATTACTCAACTGGAGTTAACAGTTGCCCTTCTTGCACAAATATCAGAGACTTGCCTTCTTGGTATAGAGTAGCTTGAATTTGATCATGATGGAAGATTATCAAGTACATGGGTAACAACAATCCTTGATATCAACATCACAAAATCATATTCAGGGAGAGCAAATATCATCATTAATGTAATTCATCACTTAAACAGCCTGAGCCAGATGCTAATGAATTATAAATCACCATAACACCATTGAGACTAGTCAAGCTTCACCAATTTTCACCAGCTGAAAAGCTGCCCTATCATATAATGATATACAAGAGAGCCTCTAACACAGAAACAAGAAGTGGCAGCAGACACGAGTGCTGTAGAGCATTTCCGTTCTTTATAAGTAACCTCTAGGGATAATCACTCTGCATTTGTTTGCTTTTTAAAGAGCTTGCACAAGTTTTTGGTCAGCTTGTTTCAGACCTGATTGGCAGTAGTGTTCAGCTTCTGATGAAGAATGCTGTAAGATGCTCTGCGAATCACTGCATATTCACTTTAATACCTGAGGTGCTTGAGTGGATAAAAACTAGCTAACACACTAGAGCTAGAAGGTACTTATGACTAGTTTCAAACAGAAGGAGTTGACCCATGGGATACTCTAACATTACTATTGATTTTGTTTACCTTATAAGCCTGAAAGAAGGTAAATGCAGTAAAGTGATGAAATGTGCTGATGATACAAAATGGGCAAATCAACACATACACAATAGGGAAGCAATAAAATTCACAGGGACTTGGCTGGACTAGAATCATGAGCAGATAAGTGGCTTATGCAATTCTGCTTAGTAAAAGGTAAGATAATGAATCTACAGATAAAATACCAAGAAAAGGGAACTCTATCTTCAGTGGACAGAGAGGCAACTGCTGAAAAGGTTTGCATTTTAACATTCCAGTGCAGAAAATGGCATGCTATAAACTCAGGTTTCTCTCAAATATCTCCCTTCCTGCCAGCCCTCCCTCCTTTTTCCCAGTAGTTGCTGCTGTATGGTAAAGGGCTAGAAGACAGAACTGAAAAGGATATATGAAATTCTTCAACTTTTGCCCAGCTGAATCCTTTTTTATATAAAAAGGGACAACAAACAATGTTTAAACACAAGAAACAATGTGTAAGCATGTAGAAATGAAAGAAGATTATTCTAATAGGTACATCAATCTGATTAATACAATGAAACAGAGCTGGGAAAGGATGTGAAGAAGATGACAAGGAGAAATATATATAGGATAATACAAAAACTTATTTAGGAAGTCTGAGAAACAGGGGATACATTTGGAAGGCAGTAAGGAAGATTAACCACATCCCTCTTACCGGCTTTACGGAAGCACAAATCCCAAGACATTGTTGTGAAAGCTGTAAACATACTATTATGAGGAAAAAGGAAAAATCAAAACCAAACCCTGACATCTGAGACAGGATTTACTAAGGAATTCAAAATCCCAGAGCTGTCAGGATTATCCAAGTCACTTTTGTACTACTGAGAGCTCCCAAGCATTGCTAAGACAACTTTGACCCCGAACGTTCTGTGCTATGACAGTAATAGTAAGAAGCCGTTATTGTTGAATATTTTACTCATGAGCAGAACAGTTTTAGCTGCCTGAAGACTAATTTCTTTTCAACTTTCCTTTGTGGCTTTGGATGAAAAACAGTTCTGGAGAGATGGTAGGGAGGGTTAAGAATTGGAAGACAGAAAATATCAAAACTCTTATGAAAAAATAGCAAGATGTGGAACATCCCTTTCTTTCACAATATTCCATCCGGCAGGAATTTTACCTGCACTGTGCAGTTTACATCTGGATCCCACGCCAAACTTGCCAGGGCTGAGTTCTTCTGTCCCACTTTTCAGAAGACCATCCTAAATGCCCCATTGCATGATACTCTGAATTTTTGTTGGCCATTTCTGTAACAACCTTTCTGCTTCAAACAGAATATCTGAATATTTGTTAGAGGATAGACCTCAAGTTTTTGGTCTGTATTGTACCACACCTCAGGAGAAAATCAGTCAATTCCCCGGCACTAGATAGCAGCAGGCATTTCACAAGAGTGAAGATAGTATTCACATCCATTATTTTCACCATGACAGGTAAAAGTTAACACCCTTTAAGCAACTTCTATGTATTCAAAAGATGCCTAGGACATCCCAATCCTCCATTTACATTACAGTCCTTATGTGACAGATCTGTCGTCATACACTTCAGGTGGCACAAAGAAGATTCACACCTTTGTGAAATCTCTCTGGTTATGAATGACGCAGATGAGTATGTCTCTCATTCGTTTCATGCAGTCACATGAGGTGAAGGTTGACACTGTACACACACACAGAGAATCACACGTTTTTAAAATATTTTGGGAATAATTACGGTGCTGCTAGAGGCTGAATACAAACTGCCTGAAATCAAAGTAAAATAAAACGCAAGGCTCATAGCAGTCATTTGACAGTTGGTCATTTCCTCAAATCTGATAGAGAATCCTTGGGCTGAGCCAGCATTTAGAACTGTGTAAGGCATATTCCTGTAGGAGGCAAAATAGCAGCAGGGCTCAAGGAAGGAATCTGATCTTTATTTAATAAACTGGCAGCTACAAGAGAGAACTCCAGCATGTTTGCAAATGTGCCTTGTAGCTAATGAGTGCATGTGCAGTGCAGAAGGGTTACACATCTCCACACAAAACCCTGACCTCAAGCTACCACTCAGTTTAGAATCAAATTATGGGGGGGAAGTGTAAATAATTCATAAGGATTTTAATTGACATTTCTTTTCTGTGGCAACAAGCCCATTAGCATTGTGGCTGATTACCTGTTTTTTAATCACTCTTTGTACTATAGCTGTGCATTGTGGAAACTACTGAGTCCCGATACGCTAGAACAATCTAATGACTGATTCTGCAGTAGTCACACAACCAGTCCCGTTTTGTTCTGTGGAATCAGACTAGTAAAAGCAGCTTACTGGCGAGAACCAATTGCACCATACCTTAACTCTGAGACAAATGACATCAACAGTGTATGTACTCTGAAGTCCAGCTGGTTTCCATACCACAATTACAAGGTTTTATAATATTTAATTTGGGGGCAGCTGATCTTAGTCCTTTTCCAGATACCACTGGTGTCACAGCAAGAGTGAAGGAACAGTACAGCGTAGTACTTTTATACATGTTCTCACCCACTCCAACTTTTCAGAACAGTACTGTACTAATATTATTAAGCCTACTCTTTAAACATCATCCTGTGGAGATATTATAACGTATCAATCTCTTTTTCTTAGCCTATGTTTATTTCTTTGCACTTCAGAAAACACAGTTTTGGCAGCTTAATGCTATGCAAGGATTCAACGTTGAACCAGTTTGAAGTGAGGTAAAGCCACACAAGCTGTAAAAACTTTGGCCTTGGGATCAGCTTGTATCAGTTCATCAGGTAAGCTTATTTGCTGCTCACTCATGTTGACCACCTCATTCCAGGAGTAGCACGTCAGTGTAAATACAGCAACACCCAGAGGATCTCATTAATGCAGGCCACCAGCTTTGCCTCCAGTGTAAAGTCATGTCTAGAGAGAATGGGAATTGATACTAGAAGAAATTTAAGATACAATTATTTTTTGCCCCCAATGCAATCAAGCTCCTTCTGGAAACCTCTGCCAGCACCCTGGCACATTTGTTTCCACTGCTCTACACAAGTTTGCACTGGGAAAAGCTGGTGAAAATGACAACCCAGGAGATACTGGGTAATGATACTGATCAGCCACAGATTCCAGAATCCGCTGACTTCCTCTTTCTTGTCAAGAAAAATAACACCCCTCAAAAGACAAGGTCCATGCTGCTGTACTGGAAGAAAGCCGCACGAGAAGCATGTATGGGAACACCAATAATAAACAAAAGTAAAATAATAATGAACAGTTCAAGGCTCGAGATGAGAATTGTCTTTCTCTTTGAGGACTCTTAACTTATATGTGGTGGCTATATTGAGTCAGAAAGGACATTTTTCAGTAAAAGGATGACAACCATCACTAATATAGCTCTTTGTATCTAAAAATACCTTGATCTTTTCTACATGTTCACTACAGGCAATGCCCCAATCCCACCTAATGCCCCAGTAAGTC
The DNA here is from genome assembly GCA_013397515.1 of Upupa epops. Lineage (NCBI taxonomy): Eukaryota > Metazoa > Chordata > Aves > Bucerotiformes > Upupidae > Upupa > Upupa epops. The sequence goes on from VZRI01007271.1 coordinate 45,755, forward strand.
TAGAGAGACCAAAATCCATGAGAAATTCCAACTGCTAAGAGAACAACCACATACCTGGAGCTGTGCATGTGCTTAAGCGGTTGCAAGAGTGGGGCCCTCAGTTCCAAATTCCATTGCTTATGCCTCTGTGATAGAGCTTGGCAGCTGGTTTATCTTCCTACATCAACATGACACAACCACTGAGGCAAGAGAGTGGCCTCTTGATACCACAGGGAGGACAGCAGATAAGGTAATTAAAATTACTCAGACAGAATAAGTTGTAAAATACAACGCTGATAAATTATATAGCCTTGTCAGTGTCACAGGGACAAACTTCCATACACCTGCACATATTTCACACAACCATGGTTTGGAGGTGAAATTTAAATCCTGGTACTACAGAAGAGATGGCACAGGGTGGGGACAACCTGCCCGGTAAAGACAGGAGAGAAAGAAATAATCGGGCTAAAAACATGCCTTCTAGCAACAGCATTCGTTGCATTAAAATCAAAACCAGCATTTTGTAATATGAGCAGAAGCAAAGTCCCGGACTGCCATCTGCTGACTGTGCCATGCAATAAAAGCACAGCCACTAAACGCTCTTCTGGAAGTTCCTGCAGGACTTGGCTCTTGGCATATCTGCAAGTAGTGGGTTGCAGTGCCAAGGAACAGGCTGCCTACAGCAGCTCCATGAAGTCCATCATATTTTCTGATATATATACTGGAAGGTGTCACAGGGACCAGCATAAGTTTTTACTGAAAACCAAGCGTAAAGGTCTGTGCAACCTGGAAAGAGGTTCTATGCCAGACAGTACACAAATTCAATACCCGAGGAAACTCAAGAGAAAGAGGAAAGTATTAATCAGCCTGAAGGCCATTCCATCTCCACATCAGACATTGGCTGCAGCCTTCATCTCACTGTTTTTTCTGAAACAAAGGATAACAGCCAGTGTATGCTAATGTTACTGTAAATTCATAACCTGTTTTGATTAAAAAAAAATTCATACCAACAAAATCAATACTGCATACATTTTCTAATATGCCCTGAGGGTTTTCCCTTAACTATAAAACCATTTATGGCTAAAATTAAGCTATCCAGCTATTCCGTTACTTCCTCATTCTCATTATGTACCAAAACACCCATTCAGCATTTTTTTTCCCTCCACTAATGTAACAGAAACTTATCTGCTCAAAGAGATTTATTGCTTGCTTTTTTCCCTGTGTTCACAAGAGATTGTTGTGCATTTTGCAGTAGGTCTTTATTATCTAGTAATGATAGCTTGAAAATTAAATTAGTTTTTAATGGCACAGTTAAATTCTAATTTATGTTTCGGAGCTTTGTTTAATTCATTTAGTTGTAATGTAATCGCTTTCTCACTATTATCTTACATTACATAGGAAGAACAAAAGAATAGTGACTCCTCACATACGCTTGTTTTGCTTTTATTAAATCTTGTTACTAATTGCATTTCCCTGGGAAACTTTTTAAATTGTCAAGGGCTTTTCTGAAAGGATTGGGAGACAGAGGCTTGAAGGAGTCAAATGGAACACGTACTGCAACACAGCAGGGTCTGGCTGTACACACACATGCACTTGTCCGCATGGCTACAGACTTTTGGCAACAGCTATTCAGGAAAACAGGGCAGTAAAGAAAAAGTAACAGTCCTTTAATTTTTTCAGATGTGAAAATCTGGAGCCATTTTGGAAGACTGAGATGAGACGTAAGGACTGATCATACCTCTAGGTCTGTCTCAGAAGAATGTTCCTCCCATGCGTTCCCACCAGGTCACGCTCTGCACTCTGAATCTTTGCTCTTGTGATAACGGTTTCTTATAGGTGTCCCACCTGTTCAGCAGGAAGCTAAAAGCAACGTTCTTACTCAGTACCTTGTGGAAGATGTGGTAAATGTATGTAAGGAGTTTTGCAAGTACTCTGCACTAAAGATGATTTCATCCAGGAAATTAATGTAGCCCTACAAAATAAACTTGAGAAAGATGTTTTGTTGGGTGGGAGACTAAAACATCGAGGCTAAATAACTTCTGGAAGATTATACACTAAATAGCTGATAAGAAAGGGAACCTACACTTCCATTCTGTTAGTCTTGCATCAATAAGGTTGATTTTCTCCACAAAATTCTGTAAAGGAGTTAACCTTGCAATCAATTGTGTGTATTTCTCAAGATCATCATTTCCACATTTCCATAATCTTTGCTTCCCATAATTTACATAGATAAACGTAAACTGGTTTTTGTTTACACAACACAAATGTAGACTAGCCTGCACAACACAAGCAAGTACATGCAAACCTAAAAATGGTATCTTCTGTAAGATGTGTGCCACAGCACTGGAGGCTGCTCAGGCTTGAAGAGCAAACATGTTCCAGATGTCAAAGGCACCATGAGCATAGCCTTCACAACTCTACTTCCCACTAAGGTGACAACTCCCCAAATAACCCAACAGAAGGCAGATAATGTTTCAGTTCTCCACAACAGGTTTTACACTTCAGTTTTACAGTTCAGAAATATGGTCCAATTCTTTTATAAATGGATGATTAAATCTATTTAAGTAAAATGAAAATATCTGCAGGTGTTTAAATTATCACTACCACAAATTGGAATCAGTTATGTATAAGTGGGACTGCTTAACTGTAAAGCAAGTAGAAACTTTCTGGATTGACACATACTGGTATAGATTCATCTCAGCTTCAATGTCTTCTGACATGACATTTCTAAAAAGTGACCCTGGAGAGCTTATCAAACTGAATTTTCCCTCTGCAGTCTGCTATTTCTCATACTCCTCATAAACCAATAAAAGCTGTTTCTCAATGTTTGTGGTATAAGAAAAGGCCCTGAAATTAATTACAGGCTTATATTCAGTCTAGGGACAGCTGTGTTATACATGTGTGCTGTTTTCTGATGTTACAGTCCTTCAGAGAACTCCTTTTGTGGGTTATAACTCATAGGTGTAAATTCAGTTTTGTATGAACCATGCATGTTAAATATCACTCAAAAACATGGGTCATTTTTTCTGCTGGCACGTAGAACAGCAGACTTCAGGTTTGTCTCCAACTCTCAAATAAATATGGGCATAGCTGTTCTCATGGGAAGCATTTGTATTTTTTGAAAGAACAACCAACATTCATCTCTAAAAATAAATAAATGCCTCTCTTGCTGTTCGTCTTTAACAATACTATCAGCAGATGACTAAATATCAATAGTAATTTGATGACTGTAAATATTAGAATGCTGTCAGAAGCAAGAGAACCTGAAGTGGTGCTGTGAACACATTTTGGATTAATGTTTCATAAAATACCCTCTTTTACCTGTTTTTTAAGATCTAGGAGCCAACACTGATTTGGCTGGTTTTGACAGCTTTAAATTCTAACAGACACTCATTTCCCCTTTGTGCACCTTGCTTAGCATTTTTCAAAATTAACAAAACTATCCAAGATGAATGTGCTGAAAAAGAATCTTTTCCACACAAATGTTATAATTTGGGTATTCAGCCCATAATATTTCTCACTGCTTGCTGCCAAAAGTAACAGCTAAAGATTGCTTGTTACAAGGCAGCCATATAATTAGTATGACAGACCACTACAGATTTCAATTACTGTATCATGATCTGTGCCTAGAATAAAGAGGGGAATTCCGTAGAAGAAATCCATAGGAAATAAACTGGACTGACAACTGACTAGAATTCAATTTCGTTGAAGTGATATTGAAATACGGAAAAGTAGCAGTACATTGATTAAGTTTCAAACTGCTGCATTACTAATACTGTCTCATGAACCTGTATGCTCTGTTATCACCATGGCAACATGATCATCAGAGCAATCCAGAGAGTATGCAACACTACAGACTGTTCATTTACATTTGTGATAGACGCTGAAAAGACTCGGGATTTAATAAGCCCAAATTTTTTCTACTTCCTGGATGAAAATGAAGACCAAAACCATAATTGAACTTTGTAAATAAAAGAAAGGGGGGAAATGTTCTCAGTATTTTAAATATATTGATTTATTCTAGATTTTATAATAGAAATTTCTGCCTTTCGAATTGCTCATGAGCCACTATGTTACTGGAAACACTCTACTGCTAATACCTTGTGCTGCATCCAAACAGAACTGTCATTATTTTAATCTACACTGCAACTGAAGTGGTCTTCAGGTTTTTGACTTTAATCTTCACCTTTAAATTCTGAGTATTTTGCTCAAAAATTCAGATTTAGTCTTCCTATTAGTCTTCTAAGAGTCCCTAATTTGTGTACCTTTATATCTGAGCTTTCATTATGCACAGGTAATAAAAGCCTACAAAGACTTTTTTTTAAACATTAGAATTTATGTCTCCAGGGTCATAATTCTGAGAAAAATATACAATAGGTCTGTATCAATGCCCTACCTGCCTTGGCTCTCTAAGCATGTACAAAGTTGCAGCCAACAGGATCCTTTTTTGAAGGAGGATGTTCATATGGTGTTCCAGTTCACAGCACAGTTCCACAGAGAATTGTTTCAGTGCAAGTCACAGGGCTACAAATTAAAGTAGGAATAAGTAACTAAGAAAAAGTGTATAGAAATTATAGTCTATGCCAGAACAACCAGAGACTAACAGGCTTAGATGTGCAGTATAACAACATACAGAAACCTCTAACACCAGTGATCTTTAGGTTTATGAGTGTTATTTCACGTTCAGTAATGGTGGAAAAGGGATGCAGGATTCACAAGTAGAGTGATTTTCAGAACATCATTCTGACAAAAAGAGTCTGAGGAATATCACTACAAACATCACATTAAAAATATGGGCTTTTTTCTAAGTAAAAGCCACCCAAAGCAGGGCCATGAGCTCGGCTGAAATTGTTGTCTGAATGACAGTTCACAAGGACAGGGAACAATAGGATGAGAAGTCGTGGTTTTAAGCTGGATAAGGGTAGATTTAGGCTGGGCATTAGGAAGAGGGTTTTTTATATGACAGTTGTGGATCCCTGGAACAGGCTGCAGGGGGAGACCGCACCATCATCCACCAGGAGCCATTCAAGGTCAGGCTTGTTGGGGCTCTGACTAATCTGGCCTAGTTAGAGATGTCCTTGCTGTAGGAGGTTGTACTAGATGACCTTGGAGGACTCTTCCAGCCCAATACATTCTATGATTCTACAATTTTCTGAGCATCTACATTTTCACAACTTTTCCTGTAAATCACCTCTTTTGACATATTTGTAGTCATGCTACTACAAAAGCTGTTTTAATGGAGAAAACTTGAGAGAAAGAACAAATAACTTTTGAAAACATCAGAAAAGTAGGTTTTCATTGTGTATATCTTGTGCATTGTGGTGTGTTCTACATGTGTTTACTTTACAAGTTGAAAATTAGAGAAGCTTCTCCATAGGTCACTATAGAAACTCAGCCATTAGACATACACTAAATGTCTTCTGGACTTCTCCAGTTCTAGAGCATGTCTGAGAAAACATGAAGCTTGTTGGTAGGGTTGGAATGTTGCTCCATGGAGCAAGACCATAACAGAATGGGTTTTTCTCCAAGTTTTTTAATGGCAGTTATTTGCAACTCCTCACGAAACTGAGATGCCACTGTAAATCCTGAAGAGGGATAAAAAAGCAGGGAGTAAGCGAAGCAGTCAGGGGCAGAAGATAAAGACGTCAAATCCATTTCAGCACCACACACATGGTATGTAAACAGAGATGGGCTTTTATAGTGCATTTATATACACAATAGCCCTGACAGGCAATTTAGTAGTCTATATATGAAGTGGGATTTGAAGCCAGGACAAGCAGACATGCCCAAGTTATAAAATCCATCAAACTGAACTCAAGCAAACACTTAAAAATTAATAAAAGTAACAAGACCAGATAAAGCAGCATTGAAGAGCAAACACTGAAATGCAATTCCAAGCCATTACAAGGTACTTCTTGTCTATAGTCATCTGTTCTTTTGAACAATGAGGAAAAGTTAAATGCTGTCATTTTACAAATGTATAATTACAGCAGTTCACAAAGCTAATTACAAATGAATATCACCAGCTCCAGTTTCCTGCAAAGGAGAAACCTCATGGACAAGAATGTAATTATAATTTGTCAAGTTCCTATGTCATCGGCTGCACTACCAACAAAATCCGTGTTGCAGAATGCCTGCGCAGCCAAACCTCAAGCCCAGATACTACCGTAAAGGGATAACACTTCCAGCACAACAGTAGAGTGCTAGTGATGAAAAAAATGTATGTGTGCTAGAGGAAACCCAGCGTGTAAACATCCAATCAGAGGCAGAAAACAAAAGAAATCCTATTGAAATCAGCCTCAGGCTATACTTGACATTTATTGTCAAACTAGAAAGGGTTTCTTTGCTTCTGTAAAACAGTTCTGAACGGATCCTCTGTTTTTTCAACCAAAACCTCAGGAAAATGTGACATCATAAGAATCAAATGCAAGGTTGGCTGCCTCACATAGTTTTCAACTTCTCCTAGAAGATGAATCAGAACCTTAAGCCCCAAATCTTGTTTCTAGGACTCAGGTTTATGAAGTCCTTCTCTCCCATTTTCACACTTTTCTATTGTTTCCCACAAATGCTAAAAAAAAATGAAGGAAAATCCGCTTCCTTACTGGGATTTTGTAAGCACTAAATACAACCCTGATATTATTGTACTGCTTTAATTAATCTTGATGGCAATTTCTAAGCCTCTGCATATAACAACAGGTAAGTCACTGCCCTTTTATTCATTCACATCTCCTGCTACAGCAACCAAAACACTTTCTACTTACAGTAAAAGACCCAACCACATGCCATCAGATATTCAAGGACTTTTCAACGACAGAATTACCCTTAGTAATAATTAAAAAATAAAGCTACATTTTGCCAATGTGTGCCATTAGTTTTCCTCAACACATTACCAACTTGCAAGTGTCAAGGGCCTGCTATAACTTAGCACCAAAACACCATTAAATGCCATTTCCTTTGACTAATTGGTATTTTGTCTTAAATGATACCCTCTAATTCTACTCCAGGATGTACATACTTGCCATTCACTGCAGCCATTAGGAGTTATGGTTAAGACATGTGAATGGAAGTCATCTTGGGGGAAAAAAAGTCCAAATAAAAATTAAGTGAATCAGTATTGAATGTCAGAGTTAAAATCATGTAGTTAAAGAAATATGCACTAGGACGCTGAGCTGAAGGAAAATGAATGTAAGGACTGCAAGATGATTTTATCTCAGTAAGACAAAGTATTTATAGGGACGTATCAATACGACGTTTAACCAAGTAAAACAAACCCTAGGAGGGAGACTGGAAAAATTTTCTCAAAATAACATCCTAGTTTGTTAAACACAGTATGGCATGGCCCCATTCTCACGTACCTCAGTAAAGAATAGATACTAGTAGCAGTGGGAGCTACATTTATCTCTGTGAGATGCCCAGCTTTCCTATGAGACTTAATATCACAAGAATCCAACATTGTACACACTTTAACAGGGTAAACTGTGTCCCCACAGCCTCTGCAGCTCTTCAAGTGCTATAAACCTGCATCTGAAAAGACAGTATTTCCCTAATGCAAGCACACTATTCATCAGCCCAAGTGTGACCACCAAGATTAAACAGGCCAGGTTCTGAAAACATGGCTTTGAAAAAAAAATATAAATAAACATGTGTGCAGTCAGAAGCTCTGACTGTGACAAGGATATACTAAAGCTCTGTTCCAGTCACACCTTGGGCTCCAGAACTGGTCTGCATACTACCTCTTTTCCAAACTCCACTCTGGTCAGGACCAGGGAACCAGAAGCAGGTGTGAACCAATGTTCTCCTGAGACTAGAAATGATAACAGATCTGAACGTAGAAGACAAGTTTTAGTTGAACAAAGATGGCAACAGCAAGCTTTCAAATAGCACATGGACACCTCTGTAGTTAGGATGCTTTTAGATGCAGGGCTGGCTAGCAGAGTGCTTTCCCATCACATCCCCAGCTATGCTCTCAACCCTGCAATCAACCCACCAAAGGCAGGAGCTCCTAGGTGACTGTGTGCTTTCCAGTCATCCCTCCAAGTCCCAAGGGAAGATGCCTCTTCCCCTGCCTTCATATCAGGTGTCTACTGGCCTTTACATTCGGCACAATGGCTGCCAGTAGCTACAATTAGCCCATTGCAGGGCTGGTGACTAACTGAAGCTTCCTCTAGCTAGCCCTTTACAGACTGCCATGCTGAAAGACAGGACTTTTGAAATTCAATTTCTTGGCATCTGCACACTAACCCTGCGTGAAGGCAGAGAGCATACATACAGGAATAGTTATTCCATGAGAAGCAAGCAATGGCTCACAGGGATTCCTTTTAATACCTCTTCATGTTAACACAGCATAATGAAAGACATTAGCTGTAAGCTTTCTAATAGGGAAGTACACACAGCTGAAAGCAAAAATAACAGACTTTTCCAAGCAAAAGTCAGGGAACAGAATAGTTCTTATGTCTGACTGTTCAACAATAGCCCATGCTAAATTATTTCACATAAGAAGTAGAGATGTTATGACAAAGTTCTCTGCATGCACAGCATGTGCAAATGTTTCGGGATAGCATGAAGCCTGTGTCAGTTTGAAGAGAGCAAAGCAACTGGTTTTGCTAATTTTTATATTCACAGATAACATCAGAAAGGGCAGGCAGTCATCTTCTTTGTTCTATATAGAGCAGGCAGCAATTGTACATTTAAGACATCTAAGCAGTACCCAGTCATTTCATATATACAGCTGCTTTTCTAGCAACTGTGCCATGCACTGGTTGTTACAAGTGTAAGGGACAAAATGCAAGGTGAATCCATATTTTCACTTCTAGGGGAGCACTGCTGTTGTCAAAGTGCTTTCTGTCCATTTGTATGGTTGCAAAGAGACAAGAATTTCTATGTTCGCCATTTCCTACAAACATATAAGGTTTGGACTTACTTCTCTATATGCAAATATCCCATCAGATTCAGTCTTAAATATGCAGAATAATTCAGTTATGTCCTTATGACTCTGTCCTGAGATGACTATTTCCCATTTGGACATGGTTCAGAGAGGAAAAATCAGTTAGCAAAGAGAAAACAGCTTTAAAGTGGATTGCAGTAAAACTAGAAAATAACATCTCAAGGCAAAATTATATGAATATTTGACATCTTTTACAATAGAAATAAGATCACTGAGCAATAACCCTATGTCTAAAATGAGGGAAATATTTTCCCCAATGTAGTCCATCTACAGAAATTCACTCCCCCCTTCCAAAGCTTCAAGAGTTCAGTAAGATCCATTTGAGGAGAAAGGTATTACGGACATTTGCAGGCAAAACATGGACAGGAGGGAGGAAAAGCATAGTCACTCCTTTCCATTCTCCTTCCATCTGCTAGTAGTTAGCACACAGTTTGAACTACAGAAGAGAATTTAAAGCAGGAAACAGTTATTTTGAGTGCTCAAGGTCAAAAAATCCTTTCTCCTGAACAGTCTACCTGGCAATCACTGGCAGCAACAATAGGTGCAATTCTACCCCTTCATCCAGTCAGGCTTCTGTGGAAGAAGTACCACACAAACAGCCTTCTGATCACACTCACCTTGCTCCAGTGATATTTCTGCTGCCTGCATGTGTCACAAAATTCATACAGATCTCTATTTATGTATGTATTTCAAGCTGTAACCGCTGGGTCATTTACACTTCTATCTACATTACACCTTATATCTCTATCTGCATTACACCTTATATCTACTAGACATTCTAGGGAAAGAGTTGCAAACGATTATTCAACAGTTATCAAACCAGACTACTGAAAATCCTAAATGTGACATTAGCTAACAATTTAAATGGAAAGAAATACTCTGTAATAACTACAGGTTTTGACTGGCAATGTGTCAAAAAAGTCGCATTTTTCCCTATTTGGGTCTATTCCTCTACTGCTAACATACATTCACACTTTTACTTTAGAAGCTAAAGGATTTTCAAATGCTTAAGTCATTCTTACATAGTGGTGTTCTATTTTTCACAAAAAATGCCTTTATCTGTTAAGGAGCTGATTGGAATTTCAGCAGTCAGCAGCATGATTCTTGCTGATGTCAGCAGTCATGAGTAGAGCAAATCAACACAGCATCCCTTTGAACCTGAAACAGAAGATGGGCATCACCTGATGAAAATTATTTACAAGATAGAATATGCAAAATAATTATCAACAAAGTAGCTTTCATTTGATATTAGTTTACAATTAGCTAACTAGGCAGTCCTAGAAATTCCAGACCTGCCAAATGTTATTTAAGTGGCCCCTGGACTGATAACTATGGACTCACAAATGTTGGCCTTTTTCACTTCTGTTCTAACTCTTATAACCATGTATTCTTACCTTTAGAAGACTTCAGAGGCTACTCTTTATTTTTGTTTGGTTTTTAAGAAAGTTTTACTGTGGTCTTCACCTGAGAGAATTAAGATACAAATAAAAAAACCCTAAACACCAATTTTTAAAGTGCTCATGGGAAAAATTTCAGTTCCAGCTGATTGTGGGTTATCTTACAGAACTGTAGAATCATTGAATATATTGAGGTAGGAGAGACCTCCAAAGGTCATCTAGTTCAACACCCCTACAAAAAACAGGGACATCTCTAACTAGAACAGATTGCTCAGAACCCCAGCAAGCCTAACATTGAATGGCTCCAGGGATGCCTCTACCACCTCTCTAGGCAACCTGTTCAAGGGATCCACCACCCTCAGATTAAAGAAATTTTTCCCAATGTCCAGCCCTAAATCTACCCTTTTCTAGCTAAAAACGATGACCCCTCAGCCTATCATTCCATGACCTTGTGACCAGTTCTTCCCCAGCCATCTTGTAGGCCCTTTCAGGTATTGGAAGGTCACTGTAAAGTCCTCCTGGAATCTTCTGATCTTCAGGCTGAACAAGCTCAGCTCTCTCAGCCTGTCTTCATAAGACAGGTGTTTCGGTCCTCTGGCCATTTTTACTCCCCTCCTCTGGACCTGCTCCACATCCTTGTTCTGCTTGTTTTTGAGACATAGCCTTAAAGGATAGTTTCCGTAAAAGAGACGATAAACAACTGATCTTCCATGTGTCCCAGGTTAAGAACATTCCAAAACAGAAAGGCAGCCAGGTCTTGAGGTGTGTTGAATAGAATCTATCAGGCCAGAGAAAACAGCTTGGGGAAATGAAACAGAAGGGCTTATTGAGTCTCTATCTAAGCAGAAAAAGCACAAGCAGGTGACACAAACAAAAACAGAAACTCCATCACAATGCCATCACACACATTCTGAGAAAAAGAAATGGGTAAAGCATTGTGTAGCAGTCTTTGGCTTCAGGTCAGCTCCCCTGGTGAGAGGGACACACATAGCACAGTAGAGCAGCAGGAATAACAGGGAAAACCCACCCCTAGGATACTTAAATCACAATTTCCTGACATTCTGCCAAAGGTTTAAGAGTTACAACACCTTCAGCTTCTTGTGCTGACAGTTCTGCCAAGCTGAAACAGCAAATGCCCTTCCAAGCTCCATACTCCCCCTAACTTGAGCATTGTCAGTCTCTTTCTCAGCGGCATGCTGTGACCAAAGCTTCTCTTCCTGCTGTTCCATAAAGCAGCAGCATGGCCCACCTGCATGGTGAACACACAATGGTGGTCATGCCAGCAAACCATGAGACTTCCCCCCCTCCTTCAAGGTCTCAGGTTTTCGGGGCTTTTCCTTTTTAATGTTAGCTCAATACTCTGGCATCCTCAGGCTTGTGATGATGAGTGTAACTCTGTTTCACTTGATGTGAGGAGGTAGCAGCATTAGTGGTTTCTCTCTGTGCCTGCCTGCTTCGCCATGTAGGTCAGGGAAGGGCTTTCTGCAAGCACAGCTTGGAGCCACTCTCTCCGGCACAGCACAAGCAGAAGCTGGCCGGTAGCAGACAGGGCATGCTGCCACCATAATCATGCCGCTACTGGAGCACAGCTCCGGGCATGTTTGCAACATCCCAGCGCCAGCAAATGGGGTGGGCTGGGGCCACCCAGCCACCCCACAGAGCTCTGGAAAAGGAAAAAGGGAATAGCCCAGAGACTGTTCACCCTTGAATAGTGAGGTGCAAAGTAAGTAGGAATGACCCCCACAACCACCTCTCAGCTCCAATCACCTCCATGGCTCTTGCCTGGAGCCTCCTACTTTGTCCACTGAAAAGGGCCATTAGCTCTTAATGGCCCCAGGTTCTCTGAGCTGCAGAGAAACCATCTGGGATGGGGGTCCTCCCACCTCCCCCCCAGTCCAAAACAGATACTATTTTTGGCAACAAAAAAGGAAAGGCAAGGCAATACCAACATTTCTTTTTCCTAAGCTAGAACACGTCTTCCATCAGAGTTCACAGGATTTTCAAAACTAGCACAATCTTCAACAAGATTTACATGTTAGTGCACAATAACCAAAGTGATTTAAGGGAAGATTTCTTTCTTTCTCTGACCAAAAACTGAAATGCACTCAGCTCAGTTGTTGCCTTATTTCTAACAAAGGAAGGGCAACAGCGTACACACACTCCACAATACAAAACTGATAGCATTATTTGCTTTAATGAAAGCTTGACTGCAGATGCTGGTGCCAGTACTCCAGCATAAATCCACACCTGCTTCAGCCTGACTCTAGGAGCTTTACATCCAGAAGTTTTATGCTGATAAGAAAGAGTTACATAAATATGGAGTCCTGTCTTAGCAATTAGTTTAAAAAACCTCAGATATTACACAGACAGATCAATCCTCAGCATCTCATCCCTCTTTTCAGCAACTTACCATTTCGCAGCTTTCTCAATATTTCTCAATAATTGAGCCTTCCAGATAGGGACATTACCATTTTTCCTCCCTTGTCTGTAAATGACAATACAATTCCTGGTGTTACAAAAACAAAAGTAATGTCTTGATTGCATTATATTGCCATTATTTGCCTAGAATAGAATGAGACCCTCCAAAAATGTTATTTCTTTTTGAGGCTGGAAGATGCAGAGTGAGTTTTAACTGTATTTGATAACGGCCTGTAAGCCCCGTAACAACATTTCAGAAAACTCTGGATTCAATTTGGGCTGAGGCTTTGCTCTTGCAGTTGCAGTTCCTCTTTTATAATTCTGATTTTTCTGGGCTTCAGATTTACAAATATAAAGTTTCTTCCACATATAAATGGCACAGCAATCACAGCTCCTTCAATCTCTATGCTTCCCTTTTTTCATATGGAAGGCAAAAAGACCCCTCCCTCCTTCATGGCATGGAGGCTGGAGTAGATGATCTCTAAGGTCCCTTCCAACCTTACCCATTCTGTGATACTATTTTAAGCCAAGTTGTCCTTCATGCTTCACACCAACCACTGTTTTCCAGTCTGAGAAAGTTTTAAGTTTTCCTTTGTATAAACTTAAATAATAAATCTTGTCTTGTAATGCTTTACCCAAATTTCTGAGATCTCCTTTTAATCCTAAAGTGTAAGAGTATGTTGCTATTTTACCAAAGATAATTCTTGTTCTCTCAAAGCGTCACACACATTTCTGTCATTCCAAGCTGCCTTTCCAAACGGAAGTGGTTGTTTACACACGGTGCTGATTGCACTTAAGAGCACATAAGAGGTGAAGCTTTTTTTTTTTTGGCATTGCCTCAATATTTTAGGGGATCAACCAGTTTTCTCAACAAGATTGATCTATACAATTAAACTTGAATATTCCTTTGCAGCCTTGTACACCAGCGCTTCCAGTAAAAGCTCCTTGTCAATGTGCAAAGAACTTTAAAGACATGCTTTGCTTTGACTTATTAACTTGTTATTAGCAAACCAGTCACTTATTTACTGTTATATGCCAAATGGATGTAGGGTTTGATAAAACTGCAAACAAATATAGACATTACATTCTTTAAATGCCTGAAACTTTGACTCATTTGCCTCCAGTTCCAGAAAAGAACCCAGGATGAGAGAAGTGCACAGGACTCTCTCTGTTGTAAAGGTAGCCACAGCCCTCTTTTGCATGGGAGCTCAAACGCAGAGAGGCCAGAGGCTAGCCTGCAAAATCCCTTCTGTGTGGGTAAACCCTTCCCTCTTTCACTGAGGGCTCAGATAGAAAAGCCAGTACCAGCTTGTTCCTTTCTTTTTCAGTGGGCCAGAGTAAGAGCACCTCCTTCAACAGAGGTGAGCTCTTAACCCTCTACCTCCCTTGGTGCCTGACCACAGGGGAGAAGGAAGAAAGGCTCTACATAAGGCTTGTGGAAAGGCCTTGGACGAGACCCTGAAAAGCCTATTTGCCATTAACCGTCAATCAGTGTCATGTTGACTGTCTCCATCGGTCTGGCAAAGATCCTGTATAAGCTGCCACTGAGNTACCAGCTTGTTCCTTTCTTTTTCAGTGGGCCAGAGTAAGAGCACCTCCTTCAACAGAGGTGAGCTCTTAACCCTCTACCTCCCTTGGTGCCTGACCACAGGGGAGAAGGAAGAAAGGCTCTACATAAGGCTTGTGGAAAGGCCTTGGACGAGACCCTGAAAAGCCTATTTGCCATTAACCGTCAATCAGTGTCATGTTGACTGTCTCCATCGGTCTGGCAAAGATCCTGTATAAGCTGCCACTGAGAGAAGCCTCTACTAAGAGAGAGAAAGAGAGATCACAAGTACTGATCTCCTAAGCCTTTGGCAAACAGTCTGGAATTCTGATGTATCCTCTACATTTGACACTGCTATAGCCTGAAAGAAGAGCCCTGAGCTGACAGGAGCTAGAAGCATGCCAGAGATGTCACAGAGTTTTCATGTCTGCATGAGGATCAGGAAAAGCAACTTTTCCAGAAGCACCAAATGTATATTTTGTGCTGTATTCCTGTCATCCCCACACACACCTTTCTCTTCTGGAAAGTGGGATGTGAGTGCGTGTGTGTGTGTGGTGGCTGCTAGTTATGAATGTTTGTGTACACTGTCTTAGCCCAGACCTCTCATCCAAGGCCAAAACCCAATGTGTTAGTTGTCTCTCATTTCTTTCAGTGTGTAAAGGCATTGCAATACAGTTTCTGTTTTACCTTTCTGATTATTTAACTTATTTGGTTTCTTTCCTTTTCTTATTGGTGATGTGTTCAATAAACTGTTGTCTTTCTTAGTAAAGTCATTTCATTGCCTGTTGAGCTCTTCGTGAGATCTGGCTGTTGTGCTTGAATGACAGGCACCAACCCAATCCGATTTAGACCCTCTCCTTAAACCATTATGAACTCTATAGAAATCAAGAGAATTCCACAACTGGAATATGAAAACAGTTATGAGTCAGGCAAAAATTAACAAGTCTGGAACTTCCTTCCATTTCCACTCTTGTTCCCTCCTCTTTGCAGTGTTCTGTTTGTTTTGTGAAAAAATTAGGGGATAAAGCAATTCTTAATAGGGCAAAGGACTAGGCACCAGAAGAAGCAGGTGCTGTTCTATCACTTTTCAGTTCTCAATTCCACAGCAGTAAAACCATTCTACTGTCTGTAGAAAAATTAAAATACAGAACCCCTCAAAACCCAACCCAACTCAAAGTTCTCTATTTAAACTTCAGTATTTTTCTCCAAAACTAAATCTCAGCAAGGCTTTTCTTACTGAGGTTGTATCTTACCTGGATAGGCCAAAGAAATCACACGATATCCATCAATTGAGGGGGAAAATAATCTTCCAAAATAAAAAATATTAAAAAACATCATATGTCTGGGGAGGATAGTAACTCCAGTGTTTACTCATGCTGATAAACCTTTCGATTAAAGCATTTTAAACCTGTTCATTACACTCAATTCAACAGAAATAGCTTTGATAACTCCCAGCAGACTGTGCTTTTAATGTGAATATCACTTTTTTGAAGCAAAAGATCTTTGGGTCTAAGTTGCATGCTCTACCCAGACAACTAGCAGAGCAAGGGAGTTGTTAGGCTCTGAACGACACAGTTTTATGTTCACTGTCAAGTGACAATTTTCAGGCTGACTAGTGGGCTTCAGTTTCATAATATAGTAATCTTTCACTGTAAGCACCCCCGCCGTGACATCAATAAAAGACAATTCATTATTGCTTACTCATAGGTCCCACAGAGCAACATATTGTCGTCTCCATGACAAATACAAAGCATATGCTACAGAGCTGAAACACCTTGCCACTACTGCCTGCTGGATTTTACATTTACTAATGATGGATACTGAACCATGTACTGCTGCAAAGTCAGGGGAAAGCACTGAGTTAGCCATCTCACTGTGACTGTTCACAAGAGAAGACGACGTCAAATTAAAACGTGTAATCCATTCTCTTCACAGCATTTTCTACGGTGACATTTGTACAGACCTCCATGTGTTAGCAATCTATTTGCGATGTTTTACCATTGGTTCAGAAGCAGTTTTGACTCTGCAGAGTGACAGCAGCAGCGTGATTAAACGAAGCAGGAATGCAAGGTCCTGCTGTGCTTCCCCTGCTAGGGAGGAATCAAGCCACTGTACTTGGGAACTTTAGGGCGCTTCTGTAGGTTTTTTCTTGTTTCCCTTGCCAATTTGTGATTTGTTCCATTTGACTTGCTTCGCCTTTTCTTAAGACTGTCACTATCTATGATGAGGCAATTATGATGTAGTCATTTCCGAATACTTTTGGAGAAATGTCCCAGAATGTCAAATAATGTTGTAATAGAGATGAAGGGGAAACAGTAGGTTCTTGACATCTAATTTAGAGTTGCCAGCTTGAAATAAAAGAACATACAACTTGCACCATGCATATATTTATTAAATCTCTATATGCCTGCACAGCAGAGAACTGGAATTAACTTAGGTAACACATTTCACTGTTATTCTGTATCTCTCATCTACTATGCATTTAGAAAGAAGGAGGAATGTATTTTGGAACATTCGTCTTCTCTGTGACTATTAAACTGCAGATAGGTAAAACAAGCAGAGCTAGGACTCAAAACCAGGATATTCCCACTACATTCAGTAGCAGCTGAAGCTGTACCACATACATCTCACAGAAGTGGCATCGCACTTTTCAGCAAGATGAGCATCAGCTTATAATTATTGCTGACACAACCTTGAACTATCCTGCCTGTCCCATCTAGGATGTTGGGTTCTTATAGGAGTGAGGCATTTCTAACAGGAACATGAACTAAAATGCAAGTTCATGCAAGATTTCCTCTTATCCCTATATCTCAAGTATAGTGTTGAGAAAATCCTTCTCTGTTCACCAGATCACAAGCTCACAGACAGTAGCAACATTAGTGGGTTTTGGGGAGACCAAGAAAGTAATAGGAAAGGTTTTAGGTAGCAAGAGACAAGCATTCTTATCATTTGCATTGCTTTTATTAATCTTCTAGTAGTACTTGAATTATTTTGTCATTTTAGTGCTTTCTTATCCACATCACTGTACTGCCTCTCCCTCTAGGCAGGTATGCAGAAGAGAAGCATGAGCTATAAAGATCCTCTCACAGGTTTTTGACTCTCAAGGCAAGGTCCTGTCTTGGATCTCAGCTTCCTTTGAAGATGATGTGACTTCATGGAAGTCCAAGCAATCTCACCGGAACTTAGTGTAAGTTCTATCCCAGAAAGGGAGCCAGTCATCAAGCATAGAGCAGTACCATATTTTCCTATGAGGATACTCCCTTTCAGACAGTTCCAAAAGTGTCCTTGGTTCATTGCAGTTTAAATTTGTTTAATGCTTTTTTCCACTGGAAGAAGTTTAGAAGAACTTGGGTTTATTTTACTAGCTTCATTTCCTCTGATAGATATTCATTTTCATACAATTTTATATAGCTACACATTACAGGTACTCTCACAATGACTGGATGTTGAGGTTGAGATTTACTGAGCAACATGATCTAGGAGTTTATTAGTCTGAGCTTCACATAACATTAACAATACAGGTAGAGGAGCTAAAGCATCCTCTAACTGTGACTGTGTTGTCTCTCTCCATCTACTTTACAGGAGTTTAGAAGCTCTAATCAAGCAGCTGTAAAATTATGCGGCTAAGTAGCTCTAGCTACACAGAGTGGCTATAGTGAGACATCAAGAAAAGAGTGTGATTGTATATTAACTCTGCTTCACTGCAGTTACTCTTTCTGTAATTTCATGTGGTTTATACACTGGCAAGTAGTGGTAGGCACTCTGGTTGAAACTGGGTAGGCTCAAAATACATCTAAGAGCAATCAGTCTAAGGCTAGCATTCTCTTTCTGTGACCACTTCATCACCGGCCCAATGTATGTCTGATTTTCTATGACTGTAAAAAGATAACAATTATTTTGACAAGCAAAAACAAAAAAGTGTGTTTCACCTTGATATCTTTTTCAGCTCTTTATCACAAAAGGTACAATCCACCTCCTGGTAAAACACAAAGATTAAGTATTTGTAATGGTATAGAGGACAAACCTTACATTTCTATAGCTGGCACTCTACATATTCTCTATAATATCACTGATACCTGTAGCAGACTGTACTTCTTAACCACAAGCCTCGGACTGTTCATGGTGACCTCAATATATTAATGCTGTATGCAGAGCTCAAGTCAAAATTCAAAACTGGGCTTTGTCTTTTAACAGACCGTAGTGACACCAGTGTGCCATGACCCAGGTTGGCTGTCTGCTGGTAATCAAATTATTGGTCTGAAAATTTAAAGCTATGGGTTCTATTTTCTCTGCTAAAATGGGTACCCTGTGGGGCTAATCAGTCTGGACAGAGGATTAGATAAACAGCACAACATTTCTTCTAGAATCCAAGCTAGCTGTCAGCATACAAGTGCCTGTTGTGTAAAAATACTCCAGGCATAACATCTTAACTGCCAGGTAAGATTACAGCTCTCAGCATTCAGAAAGGACCCTAAAGATCTAAACTGGTCCATGTAGAAGCACCAGGTTTTCCAATCTAAAGAGAGATGTTGGGTACATTTGCTCCTATGCTAGCAGTGAAACTTGCACCTTCACCTTCACACCCAGGAATATGTGATGGAGGACATAAGAAGAGCAGCCCATGCCCTTCACTGCACATTTCAGGACCAAGACCCTATGAGACACAAGGATTCACCTGTCTCTCAGCATAAATGTGGAATCAAAAAGATGGGGGGGTTGCTTTATGCAAGATGAACTCAGCAGCATTTTACTCTCTCTTTCAGACACTTTAATAAAAAGAGTTATTACTAATGTGTTCATTTTTAAATTGTGGACAGTTTTATACTTGACTTTCTATGCATGAGTTAAATCAAAACTAGTGAAACATTGCAAGCCTTAAATATGACTCTTCTCTGACCATCTTCCTTGTTTCTCATACTTACAGATGTGAAACAATGAAGTGTCATTTGAAACTTCTCTGATTATCCTTTCAGTTTCTGGGAATGTTTCCTCTCTGGAAGAACATTTTCTGCTTTATCTTTCTTCTCACATACTTGCTTAGTTCAGTTTGCTTCTGATACAGGCAAACCTTAAGGTTGGAAGAGACCTCCAAATTCTAGTCCAACTATCAACCCAGTGTCACCACACTCGCTAAACTATGCCTTCATTCAATGCCAGACTAATAGGTCAGAGCTTCTCAATATAGCACAACACAATAATCTGGTCCCAACCATCACTTGCAAGAAAATAGTTTAAAGGCATAGAAGTTAGGACTAAGGATAAAACAAGGTCTCAAACCAACCCTGCCAAGTACTCTCCCTATATTCTGGTAAGGTCTAAAGCTGTCAAGCATGTAAACAGCAATGTCTTGGGAATATATTTTCCTCTGAGAAACCAGGTACATTCAAACAGAACATTTTATAGGAGATTATGAAATCTTTTGTTGAGAAGGTCTTGGATTATCAAATTGTAAATTCATCCACCTCGTAATGTTCTAGAGGTTATGTAATAGGCATTTTGTGATGCAATTGCAATCTCCTGCAAGCTGGTTGTCTTAACAAAAACTTTAGAGCAGTGGTGCTTATACAAATCTGAAAATTACATGCAAAGAAATCACCAATAAGGTTTCACAGTGGTCTCAAAGGTACCTTATAGTACAGAAGAGTTTTACAATAGTTTACAAATTGCTCCCTTGCAACTGGCACAAATGACCAGGTTGGTCCAATTAATCTGGGTCATTCATTTTAAGACAGTGAAAACATACTTCCAGACTACAGTTAACTTTGGATCCAGCCCAACCACTGGAATAATTTCAACAAGAAACCCCAGCCACAGTAGTGAAAAACTTATTCATCTACAGGTGGAAAACATCAGCAAGCCCAATGTGCTTTCTTATAGTACAAGTCACTATGAAAGAGCATACCCCAAGTTTAGATTGTCAGAATAAATGTAGCTGACCAAATAACCAACAGAGGGTTCAACAGCTGCTCTGTGCTCCACTAAATGCATCGCACTGTCAAAAGGTTTAAAAGAAACTGTTCAAAAGCTTTGGTAGGTTTTAGTATGTGCTCACTGTACCCTCCTGCCTTCTCACTTTTCTCATACAGTCTAATAAGCAGTTTGCCTATTTCACTGAATCTGTGTGATGGCACCACATTTTCAACAGTTTTTTCAAGTGATAATCCCCAAGTCTTTTTCTTGATCACTGTGCTGGAAGATTGTTCCATTTAGCAGGTATTCCCCAGATTATTTAGTTCTTTCAACTTTAATTATCTTACATTCCTCTACATTGAACTCTATTTGCCATCTGCTAGCCTAGTTTGGAGTGAAACAATTCCTTGTAATTTCGATTGCATTACTCTGCATTATTTGTTCTGCCTCTACTCCTGGTATATGCAATCTTGGAGGTTTTGTTTTCAATATTCTTTTTCAAGTCAGCTTGATAGGTGTCAAGAGAAATGGCTCAGCCAGTTCAGAAAAGAAATAAATGCTTTTGGAAAGATATCTCTGCTTCTATATGAATTTAAGTGTTCTTCTGTAACTCAAAATAAACAAAAGTTCATGTTTCATATAACAGGAAATATAAATTACACATTGTCAGAAATCACCTGTGAGCTGTATCCTTCACTCCCTGGGAAAGACCTAACAATCAGGGCTTGGAATACATTTTTTTTCACCATTCCACAGATTTCTCTGGGTTTATGGAACTATTTATTCTTAAAATTTGACTTAAACTGTGAATTATCTGATTCATCTCCCCATTGCAAGTTGTGTTGTATTTATTGGCACCTAATAGCTGCATTATGCATTTTGAGAGAAACCATGTCAAAGCCTATTGCACGTAGTTTAGGTTCCATTGGCTCCCCCCGTCAGCTCCAGTTAGCTTAGTTACAGACAGAACAATAATTTCCTAATATTGGAATTGCATATGTTAACTGCAGTTTTTATGATCAGCACTAGGTTTTGATCGTGGCTTTTAAAAAATTAAAAAGGAATTGAAAGGAAATTATCAGTAGCACAGGGCAAGAATTCTCATCACAAATAGACTAACCAGATTACTCTTTATTCCACATTAAACTGTTTTTCAGTGTATTCTTGGGAGAAGATGTTACCTGTAGTTTCTATCTGAAGACTGTGAGGTTAGCTCACATTCAAATTAAAAATCATTAACTTTCTACCTCAGGTATTCGGTAATGAGGGATTTTTTTTCTATCACCAGAAACAAAATCAAAATATAATAAACCGATTTTCTATTTCACCCACTGAGCACCAGGTATTGATTTTATCTGTCACTGTACTGACATCCTTCAAGAAGTACAAAGAATCAGGTTTTCTAAAAATTGAAGATCCTAATGACAACTGCAGTTAGAAATAAAGCACCTCCAATTCAGGTCCCAGTAAGGATAAGGGACGAAGTATTCCCACAAGTTTTTCTCTGGGACGGATGGATGGATGGATGTATGCTCAAGTTTGACTGGAGCAACGTGTTTTATCTGCACATGCTCGTAGGTACCCTCCAGACTAGGTTCCATGATCCTAAGTAAGGGGAAATAGATCTGCTTTGCACACACCAGTAGTCTTCCTGAAGAGACATGCAACAAATCTTGGTGGTGATAGGGATTTAAGACATTTTACATCTAAATTTTAGAAGATGCTCTTGCATCTTATGATGATTTCTCATGAGCATCACTTAATGATATTGTAAGAGATTTAAGGTACTAGAAATTTCAGCTGTTTGTAAATACATATAGTACATTTAAGAAAATACTTAATTTTAAAAGCAGCTTGCTTTCAAATGCAAGTTTTCTGGACACTCACAACATTTTCTTTTGAGGGGGACTACTCCATCTGAACAATTAAGTTTGGAATTCATCTACAGACATGGTCTAATAAACTAAACTCTTTCCTTAAAATAACAACTGGGTCTACCAACAATACCTCAGCAACTTTTAGGTTACTCTTGGGGGCTGAACACTTTGTATTCAGTTACTCTTCTATGAAGAAATAGTTGCTCTCATCTAATTTCTGATGGCTCAGTGACATCATTGGTAACGTATAAAATTATGAATTATCTAGTGTTACTGCTTCTGAAGTGGCATCAGTTACGAGTTCAATTTTGGGCATCCCAATGCACAACAGATATTGTGCTGTTGGAGTGAGTCCAAAGAAGCTCAGCATTGGCCAGGCGTCTGGAGAACAAGCCTTATAAGAAGCAGCTGAAAGAGCTGAGGCTAGTTAGCCTGAAGAAAAGGAGGCTGAGGGCAGACCTTAGCACCGTCTACAACAACCTAAAAAGGATGTTGTAGAGAGGTGGGGGTTGGTCTCTTTTCACAAGAAACAAGTAAGGATAAGAGGAAATGGCCTCAGGTTGCACCAGGGAAAGTTTAGGTTTAACATTAGGAAAAATAATTTTAATGGAAGGGTCATCAAGCTTCTGAACAGGCTGTCCAGGAAGGAGGGTGAATCACGGTCCGTGGGTGTGTTTAAAAGTCATGTTGATATGGAGCTTAGGGACAGAGTTTAGCAGTGGGCTTGGCAGAGTTAGGTTAATGGTTGGATTCCATGATCTTAAAGGTGCTTTCCAACCTGAATGATCATCTTCATATGACATTAGGGAAGTCTCTCTGGCTGCTCTATTTGTTTCCACAAAATGAATACCTTTACTAAAACACTGTCTTTTGAAAAAGAATAATCGGTTATATGCAAGCTCATTTAAATTAGGTTTTGTAAATAACCTCAGAAGTGTTTATGCTCCACCAGGCATCTTAGCAGGGACTTAAACTAGAAACAGGAACCACTGCCCTAGTGGTACACAGGAGTTGGCACAGAAGCACATCAGTCTCCTCCTGCTTTCCCTTATCTGTCAGCCACCCCTGGCACTGTTTTCCTGTGGAAGAGAGAAAGTGAGGGCAGTGAATGCCACTATTTAAGCAGCTCTAAAAACTCCATCAGCTTCCTGCCAGGAAATTGGCAGGGTCAACAGGGAAAGTTTTAGGGAGTCACAATTCTCATGGCTTGTGTTTTAAACTTCATTGTAACTTGAGCTTTATTAAACATTTAGAACACCTTAAGAAATACATTGCAAGCACTGATATGTGGCATCTGCACCATACAGAATATTCCTCTCACTCCACCAATAATGGACTCAACCATACCTTGAAGAGGTGTGTTCTTGCACTTGCTAAGAGGTGCAGTTATGCAAGTCTCAGGGCTTAGTTTTTTTCTATCTCAAATAATTTCCTGTATTTCTATTTCTAAATTATTATTATATGCTGCTTTTCTTGTGAAATCTTATTTCATAATTTCATTTTGCCCAGCAGCCTGATACCAAGCCACTATGGGTCTTGTTAGACAAATTAGGGAATTCTTCCCCTTTCAGTGAACTATACATTAAATTTACAACTATATAAATGAGTACCTACCTTTATCATGCTCTGAGAATCTTTGAAGCCAGTTTCTTTAGTATCTTCTTCAGCATCACTTAACATCATTTTATTCTTTGTGGCTATAGCTATGACATATTAACCTGGATGCATCAGGTCACCCATGGTATCAGCTAGTGTCATGAGCAAAACATTCAGCCTTCCACCAATATTATCGTATTATTTCCATCCACACAAAATAAATGTCATCCCTATCTAACTCAGCATTTTACTCTCAGTTGTAGGTACATATGCAGTTTTGAATATGAGAATCACAATGACTTCCTGCAAATGCCTTCAGGGTATAGAATATTTACTGTATTGGTATACTACCTTTACTAGACTCCCTGCAAAATTAAACTACAGCTCAAGGCTACTCTGCAAAATCTCCTAGCATCTCCATCAAGCTCTGGCAAATACTGTGGATTTCCATTCATTTTCAAATTACATTTAGAGAAGGGACTACTATTCAGTGTGAATGCTACAGCACCAAGGTTCAGATTTTTCACACTTAACCCACATACCAAAGGTAGGTGTATGATAACCCAAGCTCCCTCTATAACAATTAGGCACTTTCAGAAAGTAATTCAGGTTCTCAAAGGAATGAATGACTTTTGCAGTCTGCTTACCTCCTTTAAGTGACTACAGAGGGAACCTGAGTCAACAACATTCTTCTGTAGGTGCGTTGGCTGATGGCTAGAAGTCTCTGGAAGGCCCAAGCTGTTTCTGACTGACATATAGGTAAGACAGTTCTGATTGTTGCATGTTTCTCTCTCAGAATTAAACACTGAAAAGAACTGAGGACTCAGAAGTAACCGCCTTATGAAAATTTTGTTGATTGACACCATTTTCATGTAACAGAGCCACAAAATGTGAAACAGGCAAACAAATATCCATCCTAACCTCTTAGAAATCCCGTATCATTTCCAGAGCTTATCATAACAGTATCCATGATATACAATCATCTCTAGCTTCATTTCAACACCTACTTCTTCGTGTAATTGCCCAACAGTAAAATGGGCCCCTTATTCTCGCACTAAAGCCCCCGCATGTAGGACTTGCACATAAAACTAGCAATGCTAGCAATGATTTGCCCAGGACCATGCTGAACAAAACCAGATGTAGTTATTATTACAGGTTATAATGCCACTTGATGTTCATAGTAAAGTGAACTCATTAAGAAGAAAAAGTGGTGGTGGTGTGTCTACTCCCTTGTAAGGAAACAGTGATTGTTGTAAGTCAGCCAAGCTTCATTAGCAAAACAGCAGCATTAGTGAGTCAGAGCAGCACTAGCAGACAGCAGGCTAGCCTATTTGATCCATTTTTAAATCCATTTCTATTAGCCTTCAACTACTATTTTCAACAGTATAATATTTAAACTGCTTACCATAACACAAAATCACCTTCCTTGATGTATAATTGAAGCATTCAATAAACGAGGTATTCTGGCAAGTAATGAAAAACAGGGCACTACATACAACAGTAAATATTTGACTGGTTCTTCAAAAGAAAATTGCTGCATTTCAATATTTACTTTCACTTAGAAGTGTTGATGATTTCCCTGCTGAGCAATAAAAGAAGAAAATTAAAAGTGCCTTCATAATCAGTTGATCTTTTTAAAAAAATTTGCCAAAATATTTTCTATATTCCTATTGGTTTTGAACTACAAAATGTAAATTGCAAATGCATTTGGAAGTGCTACTGTTTTAAAATAGCATCTCAAACTTTGATTTTCCTATCTGTTCTCTGCCCTAAAGCGAATAGCAATTTCTCACTATGACAAGATGGATCTGGCATCCTCAAGCTATATCAGCATGAACTACCATCAGCATTTGCTGAGCATCTATCTCACATTATATACAGTTCCTAACACATTTATGCTGCAACGGCAATTATAAAAGTAGCATTGGTTGCCTGCAGATGGTTGTTTGATCCATAACAACAAGTCCTCCTATTGTTTATCACTGATGTGAAATCCATCCTGTCTGAGTAGAAGACAGATAATAGATACCTTCTCTCTTTAACTATGTAGTGTCTTGAGACTGATCATCAGCTGCTGATAAAGATGCCCAAAAATGCCACTTCAATGTTGATCATTCAAAACAGTTGGAGTAAATCTCATCCACAGAGGAGCAGTAGCCTCTCTACACATGCCTCTCTTCAGAATTAAGTGTTTAACACAACTAGTTATAATTCACCATAGAAAATTTGCTGGCTCCCTCCTAGCAGGCACATGATTGCTAACAGCTTATGAATCTCATCTGCATGGCCAGGCAAAGCTACTGAATTAGATAGCATGTTGGACAAAGAATTAGTATAATGATAAAATTTATTTTCTTTTAAAGATTTAGTGTGACACTTAACTTTGAAATACTTATACTAGAAACAGATGGCCAAATCTTTAGTTATGCCTGAAAGCAGTTCTTCAGCATGAAACTTATTTTTCCACACCTTGAGCATTTCCTGATGAAAGGTAAACAGACAAGTCTGATTTTTCTTACTTTGACTACATAGTTATGCCAACAGGCTAAGCAAGGCCTTTGGGCAATTCTCAGAGTCAAACATGAGAAACATGCATCTCCAGAGTGAAATTCATCCCATCCCAAAACACGCTATGATACAGAATTTCTATCACCAATCTGTTCACCACCGAATAAATGAGATACCTGCTTCTTCAGAACAAAATGAAAAAGTCTTCTTAGAAAGTGTCTTTGTCTGAAGTAGCACATAACTCCATAAAAGAGAACCAGAAATCTATGGAATAAGATACAGCTACAGCCAATAGGTAACTTCTGGTCTCCTAATTGTAGGACAATGGCAAGAGGGTTTCAGAAAACAAACAATCTGTTATGATTAAATAAAATTGTGTTACAGATAATTAAATTCTGGTATAAACAAAGTGCTATGTAAATGTAATGATAGTTCTTTCCTCTGTTATCAGAAAACTCCCACAGAAGGCCTTAGGAAGAAAATTGTGTTGAGAACACATGGCTGAAAACCATTAGCCCATCACTCACCTGAGGGGACTTCATTTTTTAGGTAACTATGAAATGAGGCAAACTTTGTTAAGCTTAATTTTATATTTTGTGCTTTTGTCAGCTTGTGTGAGTAACTTCCATCCTCTTTTGCACAGCTCTTAATGTACTAGAAATAATGAATAAAGGAGGCTCTAATGGCAGAAGTCAAATATGACAATATAATTAAATTACTCAGCATCCAGAAAGCTCCTGCTTTTCAGATCTAAGAGTTAAATATATGCCAATTCAATTTCCTTAAACACTTGACAGGACCTATTTTCTATGAGATTTCTTGCTAACAGGCTTTCAGTCACATTAAGTGCTCACCAAAGTGCACAGAAGTTGTATTTTACTGCATAGCCCTAATTGAGCTGTCTGGGCTGAAGCAGCTGAATGTTACAGAAATGTTTATTATACAAGCCCACTTACTCTCAAACCAGAACAGAACATTCCTGTGCATTTGAGTGTAATTTATCCCAGAAAAAAAGGAAAGCAAAATGTCTTTTATCACTCTCTCATTTCATTGAGTTATGCTTACAGAGTCCTTTTACAACTCAAAATCTGGTTCCACTCCAAACTGTGAAAGAGCAAAGTTTCGAATACCTTTAACTTGCCTCTCATTACATTTGATATCTATTTCTGACTGGGAAGTGTAACTTAGTTCTGTGTAGCATTCAATAGCAGCCTCCTATTTATAACCCACAAGTTCCTACTACAGCAGCACTCTGTGAATGGTGGGATGATGTATTTTTTTTTCAATAAGCATGCTTGCAATACTCCTAGGACTTCATTTCACATGTGCTTCTCCATTTCTTTTGAACGTCTTTGCATCTGGTCTAAGTTAAAAGTATGTCTAAAGACAAAGAAAACATATAAAAACCCCTAACATCTGCACGTGAGATGCAGCCGTGTCTGAAAGGTTGCACACATCCAAAATCTATCTGTCTGTCCATCCAACACAACTTCTTTACGGCAGCAAAGCAGGTAAAGGATGGACATCAACTTCTCTCAAGCAGGAGACTAAAATCCCACTCTGTTACAGAGCAAGGATGTGTTGCAGCAACAATTTATTGGATAAAAGGTGTTGCAAAGGTATTTTAGCTGTAAAGCAAGATGATGGTAATATAAAACCTGGTACTGGCACTTATGCAAGAGGGCACACTTCCTCACTTGACACTCTCATGAACAATCTCCTGTATCTTTGCAGCATACCTCCAAGAGCTCCTAGCTGAGATCACAGAGCAACACCCTCTGATCTGACCCCACAATTTGGGCCAGAAAAGATTATGAGAGCCTATTTAATCTTTGGGTCAGACCTTATCTGCCACTGTGCTACTGGCTCATCAACTCAGTACATTCCTTGGAGAAGAAACAGCAGCCTAAATGAGAACTTTAAATACAAGACTTGACCTGATTCGCTTTATTTCAGAACATATATGTAGTTTCTTTAATAAATAAAACAATCAAAGAAACCCAACACACCATCTGCACATCAGCTTAGTGGGGTCTTCAACACCACCTTGAAAACCAGGATTTTGCCTCAGTTTGGCCACACATATGCAAGCTTATTATAAAAAAAAAACCCAAAACAACCTGACATGTTTCAAGTGGAGCAAAGAAATGAGGAAAGAGCACTAAGGAAGAGATTGAAAACAGTATTCATTTATTTGTTACTAAAATATCCTGAAATAAAGTAATATAGACCCCCTTATTTCAGTAGGCTCCCTTCCCAATGCAAAGGCAAGGATACTAGGTGACAAGAAAGGAGCTGGCATACAAGGCCATGAAAACAAAAGCTCTTCTCTCCTGTCAAATCTTCTCTTCCTCCTGTGCTTTACTTCTGCTTTTCCATCTAATTAATTTTATTTTATTTCATTTACTTTTCTCAAGTGATCTCTCATTATAATTCAGTGTCTATACAAAACCCGTAGCATGACCAACACATTTTTTAACCCTTATGTGCATGCCTGGCAATCATTTAATAGTAATTAAAGATTTCTCTGGTCTATTCAAAGGATACACTGATAACCAACAGGTAGTAACTCTGAGTGATAGACACTGTCATGAAAGCTGGAGGATGAAACCATTGAGTTACTTGCCTTGAAGAGAAGCTCTGTAGAATAACAAATTACTCCAGACTTTCCCTAGAAAGATGGCACAGACCAGCAAATGCTGGTACAATGAAGGAGATTCACTGCATCCATCTGAATTTCTCAGTGATCTCATTTACCCTAGGGTATCTCACCTTCTCAATATTACTTTAGGCTCCTTAGTGGTACGACATATCAACAGAAAATCAATGGCAATAAAACTAGAGTGAAGCAAACTTCATTGCTGAGAAATTAAGATAGGAAGTGAATCTCATGGATTTCAAAATAATGATGAGAGATGACTAAGAAACAACAGCAATGGTAAAAGGGCAAGAACAGCTACGGGGTCTCCATGGCTCATCATTCCAAACATGATTTCTATACACATGCGCTTGATTTAGTGCTGGTTACATGAGGTCTGGAGTTCCATGAAGGTTAGTAAGTCAGACCCTTGGATGACAGCCTCAGCACATGGCTTCTGCAAAGAGCAGCAAGCTCTGTAAACACCTGGAGAACACCTGCTGCCCACACAACACACCTGGGGGCACCTTGCAAACCCCATCTCAACACACCAGTTGGGTACATTTCACTTTCAATAGTGTTAGAGCCAACATAAACACTTTATGGTGCTATTTAGCTATTTGCCCTATTGCTAGTTTTAGGATCAAGCTAATGATGCTTTTTCTTCTTCCACTAACACAGGGGCATTTTTTCTGATTTTTGATGTAGCACCAGCACGTCTTTAACAATTGTTTTTCCTTTTAAACTAATAGATATTCCAGACTGTTGTCAGAGAGTGATGTTACAGAAACCCCCCAGGCATTTATACTTGAGGTTAGATGGATTGTTTATTTATATGAGAGTGAAGGGACAAGAAATACCTTTAGAAGTATTTGACTTGGTTTTGAAAATCTATGGATTTTCTTTTTCTTACAATAAATTGCAACAAACAATTTATGTTTTTAGAGTGGAATAGAAGGAGTAGGTTATGTGTCAACATCAAGAAGAGAAAGTTCACTGACATGAGTAGACCTCTATTTATATAAGCAGGGAACACTGTCACAGGGTCATAGAGGAATGTGAAACAAAGTCACTCCACGAGTTGTATCTCAAATTCCAGCCTGGAAACATTTAAGATAATTCTGAAATTTACTGTTGCCGGCAAATGAAATTATTTTATGCAGGTTTAAAAACAGTTTCAAAGGGGAGAAAACATGAAAGAAGTCTACTTCAAATATTAAGAGATGCAAAGTAACTCAGTGGACTTAAAAAGTATTTGAAGCTGAAATCTACCAGGAACTCTACCCTTTAAACAAAAGAATAGCCGCTGAATTCATGCACAGGATACACAAATGGCCGCAATGAGGAGAAATGCAGCACCAAAATTCCTGGCATGTTGAGCACTTAATTTTAAGTTCTGTTTATTAATGTATTACAGATTATGACTGTACATCTGAGACAAACTTGGTCAGTTTTTCTTCCCTGTTTTGAAAGCTAGCCAAGAAATACATAACAAACTTCTGCCATAGAAAAAGCAAATTCAAAGAAATGTGAATATTCACTGGGGAAGGCAGGAGTCACATTCAATTGGTTCCGCAATCTTCAGCCACTACTGAAGAAAATTGTCTCCCTTAAAGGCAGTCTTTACCTTTACATAAATACCAGCAGATTTCTTTATCCTGAAGGTTTTAGCAATTACTGTTACTCTGAATGCATGCACAGGAATTCACCAAAGGTAAATATGACTTTAGACTCAATCAAAAAGTCTGCAGTAGGGCACTAGAAAACTGGATTCAGTTCTTGTGTGGCGGAGATCTGTTGCCATGTTTTTTAACTGGGTAGAACCTTTGAAGTACTAAAGATATACCCAGGGTAATCTAGACAAAGTAAGGAGCAACAGAAAAAAGAGCTACAATCAGTCAGCTACAATCCATCAACAACAATGTTGAAAGGTCCCACTACATGATGGCAAGCTATAGCCCAGATTTGCTAACCATAGCTAGCCTCTTCCACCAAGGACACACCAAACCAGTATTACTTGCTTCTTAGTTTCCCCTGCAGTTGTTTTACATCCATGTATGTGCTTCATCTTCACAGTAGTAGCATTTTTGCACAGACATAAAGAATAACTAGAAACCCACAACATTCACACATCAAACTTCTCATTGAACTAATTTACCTAAGTAGTCAGAACCTGGATCCTGAAACAAGCTAGAAAGCCATGGGATGGGGGGAATTACCCAAGCTGTGTCAGACCAGAACAGGGCTCTGCCATCACCCACTCTCTGGCCAAAAGCTACATTGTCACACTTAACTTTAAAGGCCACTTTTCCCAGCTGTGGATTCTGAGTGACATATTACAAACTTAATATAAGCATGTCTTCCTCAAGTGTGGCTCTCGACAATTTGATCAGATTCCTTTCACTCACAGAGACTGATGACAGACACAGTCAAGAGGAGACAAGTAGAAAAAAATCTGAAAGCATGCCTCACAGGAAACATACAAATGTGTTTCATAGGCTGGAGTATACCATCAGGAGGTCATTATCCGAGGAACATCAGGACAGCATTACAGCCTTAGGACTGTTTATGAGAACAATGTGTCAAAACGGTACAAAGATCATTCACTTTTATTCTGATCTCTATCACTAAAAATATTTTCAGAAAATGTTTTATTTTCCTCTAAGATGGCCCCATGTGGACTCTAAAAACTGCAAAGACATTGCAAGGATTTTCCAATCCTCATTTCAGCCTACATTAGCAATCTCCATTCTACTTGCAGAATTAATTGGTAAGCCATTTACTTTTCAACTTTCTGCTAAATTCTAGCTTCACTCAATTGTCTTTTACAAGTGAAATAAATACACAAAACACAGACTGTGAGAAAGACCATACCTAACTTACTCACCTCTAACAATCATTCTTTCTATGAAATGTCTGATTCATCTCACTTCCAGTGAGGATGGATACCAGGTACAGAAGGAATAGAGTAGGAAAGCCAAATAATCAAGTAAATATGTTTAATTGCTATTTTAAAATAATATTTAGAATACATTCCAAAAAAGAAATATAATCTGCTACACTCATAGTCAGGACTAGGAGAAACCCAATGCAGAAAGGAGGACCAATACAGAGACAAGAAAGTTATATACATCTATCAGTCATCAATTTAAAGATCGTAAGGACAGAATTATTTCCATAGCTTAATGAGTTATTACTCAACTGAGCAGCAGTTCTGCATGGTTCTGGCCAGCTACATAGGAAAACTGTTAGCTCAAACAACAATGATGTTTCAATTTGCACTGGTATCATACTGAAAACATCCAGGGAGCAAGTTCCTATAAGTGAGCTGCTGAATGGGAAAGTCTGAGCTCCTAATAAGGAAAAAGACAAAAAAAAAACTTAAAAAAAAAAAAGCTCCACAAGGACAGAAAGCATTCAACAGCATAAGAAAATAAACAAAATCTGATCTTACAGGGCTAACAGTGGATATGTTTTAATTTTGTTTTTTGCAGGCCCCATATAATGTTTATAAAATAAATCAAGCGAAGACTGTACTGACAGTCCTTTGACAAGCTACTGACTCCTAGTGAGGCATTGCTATTTGTAGTCAGGGCTGAAAGAGTGAATCTTTCATTTAGAAGTTCTATATTGACATCCTGTTCTCGATTTTAAGATTAAATTCTTTAACATTTATGCAGCTCATTTTAAATAAAAACAATTCCATCATCTTCACCGCTATTTTTCTTTAGTGAAAACTGCCAGTAAATAACAGAACTGCCTACTTTTTTACTCTAACTTTTAAAACTGCTTTTTAATAAATTTCTGATTCATCTTCACATTCTTGCTTAGAGATCTCTTTAGGGATAGAAGGTTTTCTCAAATATTCTATGTGCACCCAAAGCACACCTAGCTTAGGCAACCATAACTGATCAGGAAGATTGCTTATCATCGGAAAGACTTCTTGGTCTGTCTGTCTAACAAGGGGGAAATGGAACGGACAAAAGCAAGACATTAGATCAGTTTGTCTTTCCCTGCTCGAAATAAAAAATCAGACTTGATTTTTATATACACTTCGTGTATTTGTAAGGCCTAGTAGATTGTTCCAGTTCCACTGGCACATGTTGGGAGCTCAGGAAGTGGATATATTGCCCTACTCTCTCATGAGATGGGATGCTGTGAGGCAGATGGTAATACCAGTATGCAGATCAAATCTTGTGTTGCCACCATGGGTAACAGGACCACTTACAAACTACATCTCAATCTGACAAAAAGATCCAGCGACTGAAGAGCAGAAGTTTAAAATACACCATGGAACAGTGGATTTTTACATTTTATTGTTTGTAAACAATAAGGGTAATTATCAATTGAGACAATACCCAGTTGACCCAATTCTTTTCCCATCACTAAATGACTGAGAGTCAGGTGTATTATAGAATCATAGCATCATTAGGGATAGGAAGGAACCTCAAAAGATCATCTAGTCCAATCCCCCTGCCACAGCACAATCACCTAGACCAAGTCGCACAGAAACACATCACAGTGGGTCTTGAACATCTCCAAAGAAAGAGACTCCACAACCCCCCTGGGCAGCCTTTTCCAATGCTCCACTACCTCTCGAAGAAGTTCCTTCTGATATTTATATGGAACCTCCTACGTCCCAGCTTGCATCCATTGCCCCTTGCCCTATCACTAGATAACCTTGAGAAGAGCCTGACTCCATCCTCCTGACACCCACCCCTCACATATTTATAGACATTTATGAAGTTACCCCTCAGCCTCCTCCAAGCTAAAAGAGACCCAGCTCCCTCAGGCTTTACTCATAATGCAGGTGTTCTACTTCCTTCATCATCTTTGTTGCTCTAAGCTGGACACCCTCCAGCAGCTCTGTGTCCTTCTTGAATGGAGGTGGCCCAGAACTGGACACAATAGTCCAGATGCGATCTCACTAGTGCAGA
>VZRI01007271.1:79614-179505 GCA_013397515.1 Upupa epops
CTCTGGCTTCTATCCTGCAGCCAGTTCACAATCCACCTCACTACCCAATCATCCAGCCCACACTGCCTCAATTTGGCTGTGAGGATGCTATGTGAGACTGTGTCAAATGCCCTAATGAAGTTCAAGATAGACCACATCCACTGCTCTGCCATCATCTATCCACCTGGTTATGCCCTCATAAAAGGCTATCAGGTTGGTCAAGCATGACTTCCCCTTGGTGAAGCCATGCTGACTGTCCCTAATGACCCTCTTGTCCCTGATGTGCCTAGAGACAGCATCCAGGACAAATTGTTCCATCATTTCTTGGGATGGGGGTGAGGCTGAATGGTCTATAGTTACCTGGGTCCTCCTTCTTACCCTTTTCGAAGATTGGAGTGACATTTGCTAACCTCCAGTCTCTAGGCACCTCTCCTGATCCCCATGACTTAGAAAAGAGGATGGAGAGTGCCTTAGCAATGACTTCCACCGTCTCCCTTAGATGCATCCCATCAGGGCCCATGGATTTATGTACATCCAGTTTGCTCAACTCATCCCTAACCCAGTCCTCATCAACCAAGGCAGGCTTCTCTCCTGCCTCAACTTCCTCTGGAGCCTCAGCAGTCTGGGCTTTCTTAACAGCAAGTCTCCCAAAAGTATAGATGGAGGCAAAGTAGGTGTTCAGTATCTCTGCTTCGTCTGTATCCTCTGTCTTCAGGGCACCCAGCTCATTCAGCAGGGGACCTGCATTGCCTCTAGGTTTAGACTTCTTAAAACATACATTCTACCTCAAGTAGACATTTGTTATAGCACAAGACTTTGTGGTCGGACCAAGTATGACCACATACTTGGTAAAATGTTGACTGAGATTGACTTGAATCTTATTTCAAGGTGGTTTAAGCGGAAGTGACTTGAACCTCTGAGTACACACTTTTAGGTGACCTTAATAACTTTTTAATAGCTCATATGAACTAAAAACGACAGTTCTGAGGACTTCAGAAGTCTTCCGGAAATTAACAACATGGATGAAATTCATGTTTCAGGTTAAATCCATAGAAACAAACCATCATAGAATGGTTTGAGTTGGAAGGGACCTTAAAGATCATCCAGTTCCAATGCTCCTGCCATGGGCAGGGATACCTTCCACTAGAGCAGGTTGTTCAAAGCTTCATCTAATCTGGTTTTGAACACATACTGTGATGGAAATCCATGTAATGTTTGATTAGATTTTTAAACACAGGATTGCATTTTGCAGTGAGGAAAACAGAACAATAAAGATAGCCCTTTACAGACAAAATCCATGGGAAATGTTCCCATTCATCCACATCGTTAGGGAATATCTATTGCCAAGAAATGAAAAAAACAATAGGTTTTTTTAGTAGTTCAACTAAACAGAAAAAAAATAACACGTTACAAAGAAATAGATGTTTTTCTAATGGCTTAAGAGTGTATTTTAATATATAGGGGTCCCTTATTACTCCTGCACACACTGGCTATAATGTAGTTACATGTTATACTATGACAGCAGTGCTATTGTTCCTCTATATTCAAAAATAGTGTCAGTAGCACTTGTGATTCTTTTACTTATCAAAAGGCCACGCATGAAGTAGTGGTTAGATAAAATAGCAAACCATGCAAGAACTTATAGATAGAGAAGGAGGATTAGATGGTTGCTACTTCAGTCATACCTGCCACAAAAAGGGCAATCAAGAACCATAACATCACTCTCACTGCCACACTGAGTGAGAAGCCAAGAGAGTAGAGGTGATTCAATCATGCTGTAAGTTCTTTAACTCAGTAGGAGAGACTTCTGCAAGTGCTCAGCCTTTCCCTTGCACATTGCTACTAATCTTGGAAATCTGGCAGGCTTCATGCCTCCTTCCTCTTCAAACAGCTGCTAGAAACAGGTCTTCCCTTTGGCTATATTAAAGGTTGAGGAAAAGGACACCATACCCCTGGATTGCCAAGAACTAGTGCTGCTTTTAGGTTTCCTTACAGGCTTTCACTGAATCTCTAACAAAAGATGTCCCAGACTCTTTCTCTGTTACACACAGTACCTGCTCTGGCCTCACTAGCACTACCTCCATGCCCTTGGTCACTACAGCTGCCTTTTGCTCTCACCACCAAAGTCAAAGGAGAAAAGCAAAGTCTTAAATCTTGTTTTCTCATGGCAGCCTGACACATCCCTCTTTCCCTTTCACAGTAAGCACTTCATGCAAAGCTTTAGTGTTCCTATTATTCCACAGAGGCCACATATCAAATCTCTGTTGAGCATGACATCTTTCGATCCCTTGGAAGCTTTCCGTGCAAACTGGAATTTAGGCACACGAGTTAAGTGGTAGCAGAGGAATTGTTCCATTACTGCCTACATCATACCTGCAAACAAATAGCCCTGTGCTCCAAGCCCCTTCTCTGAACCAGCAGAGCCAGCCATGCTTTTGCGAAACATTACACAATATTCTTGGGGGAAAAAAATAACATTCACATTTAGATTGATTTAAAATGAACTTTGCTGCATAAGACTACTAACCTGTAGAACATTCTGACTGCAGTTTTCATCGATTCCACCCAAAAGTATTTTGACAAACAAGTATAACATTGAAACCAGCAGTTGCAATTTGGCAGCCAGGAGTTTGCTCTCTTTCATTTTAATAGTGTTTCTGCCAGCACTCACCGTTCTTGTTATTCAAGGTACAGCAGCAATAACTCATGTCTCTGGGGCTTTATTGTATGTACACTTTGGAGTAAAGAGGGCGCTTAGGATGTCTAATGTGATGTCCTTCACAATCTGTTATCAGGGTATGAATCACCTTGCCAGTTAATCATACCATTATGAATGCTGAAGACATGAAAACCAAGAGGGATTGAAACACATATTTCCAGATTAAGAAAAGCTATTTGAAAAACACAGGCAGACTAGTGAAAATAGGGTTTGAACTGTGAAGGACTGGTGCACAAAACTGAAACTTTTTAATCAAAAAGGCTTTTTACCGTAGCTGTTTGTATCAACCCTGGAAAAGAAAGGGAAAGAACAGGCAAACCTCCACCTTCTGCATAAAAAAAGAAGTGGTGTAGAAGGAGGAATTTTGTGTGTTTGGATGAAACCAAATATAATTGAAAACCGATAGATAAATACATCAACCTTCTATTTACCTGCACTGTCATTTTAAGCTAGAGGAGGCTGATGCATTTAGTCAGAGTCATCACCAGTACTGCACAGCATCATTAATCTCTTGCTTGTTTACCCATTAGTGCTCATCGCACTTTCCTTGCTTGTACTTTGCTGCCACCTCCAGGATACTGCGGTTACAAGACTGGAAGTTTTAAAAACCTGTAATCGACCAAGTTCTGCAGCTATCAGGTTAATATATTTCAAATTGTAAGCATTACTTCTGTTTAATTTTAAAAAGATAAATTTACAAAAATCACCCAAAATCTGTTTGCAGGCACCATTTGTAAGCAAGGGTTTCGTGATGGCTTACAGATGCAAAAGCTGCAGGCTGCTTGTTATAGAAGGGTGGTTTAAAATAATAGCCTATTTAGCAGAATGCTAAATTACAGAGGAAACCCTATAAAAAGATATTTATGGTGTATGCTCCTTCCAAAAGGGTCGTTTGTGATTGTTATTGCTCCTAATTTCAGGAACAGAAAGAGTAAACAGACAAATTTTAAATGGAAGTATTGTAAGGGGTTGGGATTCATTTTTTTCCTCTTTTGGAACTGCATCAAGCTATTCAAGACACATTGCTAGCCCCTCAGAAGCAGAAAATAATTGCAGTAAAAACTAAAAGAACAAGATTCAAAATCATCTAGAATGAGAAGACATTATCTTTCTTCTTGCTGTATTAATGAGTGGATCAAGTTAAAGTGGTTTGAGTATCAAGTATCATTAGGGAATTAATTTTTCCAAAACCTGTAATGAGGTGTTAAGTCTCACAGTGCACAGCTGTACACAATAGACTGTGGAGAATATGTCCTAAAATGAAGACTAATATTATACTGGAGTAAAATATTTTAAGATGCTGTACACTTAATATCTACTTAGAATAAACCCTGTTCCATTGTAAGTTTTTTCCTCTAATATGAATATTTACATCCCTCTCATCTTTTCTGTTACCTTCTTTTGCATATTTCCCAATATTAAATCAATGTATTAACTCTGTACTTACTCTTTTGACTGCATACCAGGCACGTTCACTTGCTCACAATCCCAAAGCTACACACACATTGATAAAATGCTGGTAAGAGTTGTTTATGTCTCTATCTGAACTTCAAGCCATTTCCAAAACACCTCACTTGCCTTCTTGAGAATTGGTATAGTGATTTCACAGAATCACAGAATAATTCTAGTTGTAAAGGACCTACTAGATCAACAAGTCCAGCCATCCCGACACCAACAGAAAAACCTAAATACCTGATCGATGGAAAAACACAAACTAACGTCCTCCATGCTGCCTGACTAGCACGTCATGAAGCACCATGGCTACACGTCTCTTAAACACCTCCAGGGATGGTGACTTAACCATTTCCCTGGGAAGGCCATTCCAGTGCCTCACCACTCTGTGTAAAGAAATTCTTGGTAATATCTAATCTAAACGTCCCCTACCTCAACTTCAGACCATTTCCCCTGGTTCTGTCATTAGTCACCAACAGGCCAACACCCACCTCTCCACAACTTCCCTCCAGGTAGAGGGCAATGAGATCCCCACTCAGCCTCCTCTTCTCCAAAGTAAACCTGTCTGGCTCACTCAACCTCTCCTCATATGACTCATTCTCTAAACCCTTACCAGAACTGAACACAATATTCAANGTAAAGAAATTCTTGGTAATATCTAATCTAAACTTCCCCTACCTCACCTTCAGACCATTTCCCCTGGTTCTGTCATTAGTCCCCAACAGGCCAACACCCACCTCTCCACAACTTCCCTCCAGGTAGAGGGCAATGAGATCCCCACTCAGCCTCCTCTTCTCCAAAGTAAACCTGTCTGGCTCACTCAACCTCTCCTCATATGACTCATTCTCTAAACCCTTACCAGAACTGAACACAATATTCAAGATGAGGCCTCACAAGGGTCAAGTACAAGGGCACAATAACTTCCCTTCCCCTGCTGACCACGCTATTCCTCATCCAGGCCAGGATCCTGTTGGCCTTTTTTACTAACACTGGGCACCCTGCTGGTTCATATTAAGTCAGCTGTCTACCAGCACCCCTCAGTCCTTTTCTGCTAAACAGCTTTCAATTATTCCAGGTTTAACTTATGTTCTGGAAGCCTTTCACGGAACCCTACAGCCATCATTAACTAAGTGAATTTGACCTGTGCCAAGCCAGTGCCTATGCCATGAACAACACTTATGAAACCCTAATATATCTCATTACTACCCTTCTAAAAGGATTTGGAGCTTGCAAAGACTAACACTATATTCAGGTTATAGACACACTATATACTTCTTTTATCTTTAGAAGATTTTGAAGTCAGATCTTACAAGAGAAAATCTAACTAAAGAGATGCTACTAGAATCAGTGTTTAATAAAAAACAAGATTCAGCAAAAATCAGGGCATACCCTGCTAAGACTTATGTTTTTATTATGAATCTTCCCATCTCCAAAGTACAGCATGGAGCCTAGTTCCACTGTCTAGAATCTATACCCCGAATCTATCACTTTCTGATTAACTATAACAGTGAAATGAGCACATCACTCATCTCTGCAGAAACAGTCTGTAACACTGCATTAGGCATTGCCACACTCATTCTCTGTAGAGGAGTGTATGTACTACACATCACAGAAACCTCAAAACAGATTGTAAACTTATAAGCAAGGGCTTTAATTTGTCAGACTTCTGCAGAGCTTATCCTACTGACAATTGCTTCTTATACAGATTCTTCCTTGCTTGGGTTTTCCAGGCAAAGCATTTGTAGATGGCAAGGGAAACACAAACATCTTCCCATGTTACCGCTGAAGTGCTTTGCCAAAAGTCATTCAAAATTATGTATATGGGGTAAGTTATTTGGCTTCATTGTGAAGTAAATAACTTGAAGAATAAAAATAAAAACATAGGTTGCTAAAGATAAGGTGTGTGTTGACTGCGTTCTAAAATCAGTTAACAGCCTTACCAGGAAAAAACAAAGCTTAGTAGTATGACTTTCTTTGATTTCCTGCACTAAGACAATTACAAATGTAACAGAACCATAAAAATGCATGGATTAGGTTTACAATAATTGTTTATAATAACATTGAGCTTGGAATTCAAGAGGCTCAATCACTTTTCCTCAATTTTAGACAGAATTCACTTCAGAATTAAAGCACTTATTAATTCATACACAGCAAATGTATTATTTCTTTGTAGTTATAGAATCATAGAATGTATTGGGTTGGAAGGGACCTCTAAAGATCACCTAGTCGAACATCCCTATAACAGGCAGGGACAGCTCTAACTAGAAGAGATTGCTCAAAGCCCCATCAAGCCTGATTTTACACATCTCTTGGTGGATGATGCCAGGGGCTCCACCACTTCTCTAGGCAACCTGTTCCAGGGATCCACCACACTCAGAGTAAAGAACTTTTTCCTAATGTCCAGCCCCAATCTACCCTTTTCCAGCTTCAAACCATGACTCCTCGTCCTAGGCTTCCATGTCCTTGTGAAGAGTTCTTCCCCAGCCTTTGGATAGATCCCTTTCAGCTGTTGGAAAGTGTTTATAAGCTTGAAGAGAGTAGTTTGAGACGATGACTTTCAATCCATTATTTGTATGTAACTTGGTAAAATTTGACTTGCAGTCCAGAAAACAGTGCACAGCTTTGTCAGTGCTCCAGAATGCCATAACTACTAAAGGAATTGTACCAAAGCAAAAGGTATTGCATTTGGAACAGGGACTAGAAATTCCATCCACAGTAGCCTGAATTGAACTAGTCTGCTACTCTAGGACCTTGGACTAACATGATAATTTCCTGAAAATTCCTCTAAAAAGATATAATATTGACCTTTCAACACCCCACACCCCCCACATATCAGCACCTCTTCACCATGGCATATGTGGAGGCAGTATTCAGACAAAGGTGTAAGTCTTTACTGAAAGAAATTCTATCACTCATGTAATAACAAGGAGTTTTTAGGATCATTTTGCTGCTGCTTTTTTTGTTTTCTTTTTACATGCTCTGTAAAGCCAAGGATTTACATTTTAAAATGTTCATAATCCAAGGAAGACTAGAAATTCAAATGAAAGTAGTAAAAAAACAGAACTCCAGAGAACCGATCATTTTCTGTTATTCTCACCCATGTCTTTCTTACATAGAACAAAAAAACTGGCTCGTATATAGGTTGTATTTCTGAATTTAAGTTTAAAAACACATTGCAAGGACACATTAACAACTCCATTACCATTATAAAACATTCTAGCTTTTTTCATGGAAGAAAGCTAGATCACATTTTTCACACTGTTGGTAACAGCTTGCAACATGTTAACGTAATCCCAGTTAGACGTTCATCACATCCAGACTTCTGTTATCAATATTCAGAATGGTTCTTCACCATAAGCCAACTACATGACCTCCACACTGTATTTTCTCAGTGGCAGGTCATGCATCAGCCACACACTGTTTATGTGTTCCTTTCATTGATTTAAACACTTCCTTGAGCTTTCACTTTCCAAAGAGCAGGATAATACCTGTAAAGGCCCTGCAACACAGATGCAATGAACTACTCAAAGCAAACGTACCACAAGATCAGTGCTCATAGCTTGACGAGCACAAAAAATGAAATCCTGTAAATATGTTAAGCTGATTTTACCACCTTGATTAAAGCATAGCAAGCTTTCAGACAAATATGTCCCTGAGAGAGTGCATATGCTCCACTTACCATCTAGTGTCATCAATGCCTTCTTTTTCAGCAGAAAAAATACACAAAGTGCTAATTTTTTTTCCCCTACAGCTTACACTCTGTTGCAACAGCTAATATAGATGAGAGAGAGTTCACCTCTCCAGTGCGGATAATGTATCATGACTTTTGATACCATTAAAACAGACAGAATTAAACCTCTTCCTCACAAGAGGTTGAGTGGAAGAGTATTGCTTCACGCTATGATGTAGAATTTAATGCCCCTTTAGCTTTGCTTAATAAATAGTCTTATAGACATTACAGTAACCACAAAATACCAAGAAGTTGTCATTTATAATTTCTCCCACAAGAGCAAAGGGATCGGATTCTCTATGATCACCAAATACAGACAAGAGATGTTCTAAACACAGGCAAAGAAAACAGGAAAAAATCTTGAGCCAGACAATTCTTCTCACAGAGGAAAAAAATTAAATTAGTGACCGCTGTGGGCATAGTGTGACTCCTATTTCAAGCTAAATCTGATTGAGATGAGAGTCCCAAGACATTCGTATTTAAACTAATTTAACATAAAATACCACTCGATGTAATGGTGGCAATGTCTAGTCTCAAATGTCTTCTGCAATTTACTTTTAATCTGTAATGTTCACCACCTTCTGTGCAATTTCACAGCAGAAAAATAATACTTGTAAAGGCTACTTTAAAGTAGTTTCTGGTCACAGGCTATAAGTTGCAAAAATATTAAAGTACCCTAGACCTTCTATTCAAATGTAAAGATTTTTGATATTTAACACCTTACTCTACAAAGAAAAACAAGTTATTACTTTACCACATTGTCTTTATTCAGAGCACTTTGAATTTTTCCCTTAATCCAATGTCTTTCAAATGTTGATATCACTTTTACCACTAAATACCATGGCATCAGGTACAGAAATTATAACAGCTACAGGGAAAAGTAACATATTTCCAGTTGTAAATAATACACCAGGCAGTTCATAACTGCTGTTCTTCAGGAAGAGCTGAAGGCAGGATATTTGAAATCATTCTAGCTGTTCCATTTCTATGGCTTGTTTGAAGACCTTTATGAGTAACAGGCTAGTCCTTCATAATCCCCACACTTCCACTCTGTTTACCTTCCCCAATTTGATTAAAAAAAATTGGTAGGACAAAGGCTAAAACATAAATGCTGCTCATTCCCCATTTCTTTGAACTCACCTCATTTAGCCAAAGCAACAGACACAGCAGACTGAGCAGAAAAGTGCACCGACAGTTCCTCTCCCCCTTACTCCCAGGCATTCTGGCCCTCAGCATCCATGAATGTCAATGCTTAATATTGCAGTTACATCATAGTGTTTGGACTAAACAGTTATGTACAACTTTTACTTTAGCTGATAGAATACTGCGTAATTTTCTATTATCTGCACTGGCAAGTGATTTACTGGTACAGTTTTTATTCCCCAAAACTGTTGTAGATACTACACTTCACCAGAACTCTACCTAACTCTTCCAAAATTTTACATCTGAACAGTAGTGCTAGACGTCCTTAATTGTTCAGGCTGTATTGGACTAGTCCATTTTTTCCCCAGGGCACACAGGAGTATTTTTACAGCTGCTTAGCTACAGTGTTTGAAGACTGATATTAAAGTCCTGACATTTGTTTTTCATAGCAGATGCTTTGTGTCTTGTCCCTCCTCCAAGATTACACACTATATATGGGACAGAAATACTTCTCTAACAGTATAATAGAGATTCTGTCCCTCTGCCCTGGTGAGACCTCGCTTGGAGTCCTGCATTATGGACTGGGTTATGTCCTAGAGCCCCCAACATAAGAAGGATGAGGA
Organism: Upupa epops; assembly: GCA_013397515.1. Taxonomy (NCBI): domain Eukaryota; kingdom Metazoa; phylum Chordata; class Aves; order Bucerotiformes; family Upupidae; genus Upupa; species Upupa epops. The sequence goes on from VZRI01007271.1 coordinate 89,261, forward strand.
CCTGTTGGTACAGGTCCAGAGGAGGCCCCAAAAATGATCAAAGAGCTAGAGCACCTCTCTTACGAAGATGGGCTGAGAAAGTTCAGGTTGTCCAGCCCAAAGAGAAGATGACTCCAGGAGAACCTTGCAGCAACGTTCCAGCACCTGAAAGGGATCTGTAAGAAGGCTGGGGAAGAACTCTTCACGAGGACAGGAAACGATTGGATGAGGGGTCATGGTTTTAAGATGGAAAAGCATAATCTGATGCTGGAGATTAGGAAAAAGCTCTTTAATCTGCGGGTGGTGGACCCCTGGAACAGGTTGCCTAGAGATGTGGTAGAGGCCCCAGCATTCCTGGAGCCATTCAAGGTCAGTCTTGTTGGGGTTCTGTTCTAGTAGACATGTCCCTGCTTGTCGTAGAGACAGTTATACTAGATGACCAAAGATGATGAAGGAAGTAGGACATCTCCCTTATAAAGAAAGACTGAGGGAGGTGGGTCTCTGAGCTTGGAGAAGAGAAGGTTGTGGGGCAACCTCATTAATGTGTATAAATATGTGAGGGGTGGGTGCAAGGAGGATGGAGCCAGGCTCTTCTCAAGGTCATCTGGTGATAGGACAAGGGGTAATGGGTGCAAGCTGGAACACAGGAGGTTCCATATAAATATCAGAAGGAACTTCTTCCCAGGTGAGGGTAACAGAGCATTGGAAAAGGCTGCCCAGGGGGGTTGTGTAGTCTCCTTCTCTGGAGATGTCCAAAACCCACCTGGATGTGTTTCTGTGCAACTTGGTCTAGGTGATTCTACTGTGGCAGGGGGATTGGACTAGATGATCTTTCAAGGTCCCTTCCAATCCCTAATGATGCTATGATTCTATGTCTAAGTAATGCTGCTCAGTGTCAGTAATTCCAAATATTACTGCTAGATTAATGCAGTTGCTCACTACATTTAATTTCTATCTCCTAGCTTATATCACAGTTTGCCTGTATTCGTCATTCTATAAGATCATTTCTAAAGCCTTCATTTGACTTCTTTAACATACAGCTTTAACATTTGACAGCTTTAACATACCCCTCTCCTTCCACCTGTTCTGAGCTCAGACTATCCTAAACATGGAAAACCTCTAGTGTCAATAAACATCACAGCATCTGAAAAATGTTGGATAAAATGTTAGATACCCCAGAGCAGAATATTTGCACAATACTGCTAGCACATCTCCTTCAAAAGAGTGTTAAAGCTAGAGTTGGAAATGAAAAAGAAAAAATACAAGCATTGTTTCTTAATGTTTTTTTTTCCCCCCAAGATAATGGTACATAACAACAAAAAATTAAACAACTATTAAGCACAGTTCCCTTTTCATTGCATTGTGTACCTAATGAAAGGTAATGTCTGAAAAGTGTTTATAGGCAAATGTGGATATTTTAGGATATCTCAATTCTTAAGGGATGGTATTAAAGGAAATGCAGGTTTCATTTTAGTTAAGTATGCTTTCAAGTGTTTCTGAAAAACACATCAGCCTATAAAAAAAATGAAGCTTTCAAATCTCCAGCCCACCAAAACTAACAAAATATTGTACAGTTGTGGGAAACAAGCTCTCCAGAAACTAAAAATCCCACTTCTTGCTTGGCTTTGCTCAGTGATCCCATATGAACCTTGTTTTGTTGCACATGCAACCTTTGCTGACCAGAATAAAACCTGTGGAACATTCCAACAGACCTTCTGAACTTGGTCCTGGACAATTCATACAACCCCATCACACATTATTTATGTGCAGTCTGTTGGGTGTGAAGAGGTTAATAAGTTCTTGGGTAGTATTTTCCATTCACTCAGTTCAACTGAAGAGTTTGCCAAGGGTGTCACCCTTGCACTGGGTCTGGGAGTAGGTATATCCACAAACATATAACCTACAGACATGTAACCCCCAGAAAGACATCACGGCATGAGTCTCCCCTTTCTGCTATAATGAATCTGTTCTGCCTTAGAGAAGAACCAGCAAAGTATCTGAGTTCTTGTGAATTTTTCATTAAACAAGGTATTGTAGCCTTTGTTGTTTTTCAACTGCCTCTAGAATCTAATTACAGTCAGCTTGTTCCCAGAGCCTTCAGAAAATTCCAGCATAGGACAAGTAACATAATTTTTTTTAAAAAAAGAGAAAAAACATGAGAAGGAATAATCTAATTCAAAAAGATGAAATACTTCCAAAAAATTATGTTGCAATAGTCTAACTTGTTCTATTTTCAAGAAACAAAAGACCAGTTCACAGTGTGGTTTTCAGAAAAAGGATCAGGATCAACATTTGTTGATAGCAATAGTTCTGTGGGAACCAGCTTTCAGCCCAGAAAGTATGCATGCACATGTGTAAAAGCAGCAGAGCACACTAACTTTGCATAATCATTCTCCCAGGTTTCACAAAACTGCCTTGTATATTGTTCCAATCTCAGTGGAAGCTCATGAGATTCTCGTTTTACTGTGTTCCAATGTAATAGAAGGCAAAGCGATGAAATTAAAAGCCAGCCTGACGATAGCCAAGGTTCCTCTAAGGAAAATCAAGTTATCTTGTTGCTTAGGTCCACTGCAGCATACCAAACAGTGTTTATGAACTTGGATACCCTTCTGAAAATTGCAGTTCTGCAGTTAATGAGCCATTGATACACATACTTCAGAGAAGCATTAAATTAGGACTGAGGCAGACTGCTGACCTAATAAACTTTTCATTACAACTTTTCCAGGTATCATCTTCAGCAAAGTCATAATGAAACTAAGCACCACTGATCTCAAGGAATAGTCCCACTTTGTCCCACAATGACCCCACTGACTTGAGAAGGGTAATTGATGCTGCCAAAGCATGCATTTAAACTCTGTGTTTGACAACAGCTTGAGCGGGGTTGAGGCAAAGTCATTGTCTGCCGCCAGGGTTACAGCATGTTCCTCAGGAACACAAGGGAATTGGACATAAAGTTGTTCTTTATACAAAAGACAGGTGCAGTAAAAGACTGACCTTAGTCCAACAGTTATTTTCATGGATGTCATGTTGGCATTTTTCATGAGCACTAAATTCAGTGAAATGGGGTTGATGAGATTAATTACTAAATTAGAAGTGATTATAGTACCTGTGAGTCTTTCTTTCCTTCAAGACCCCATCTAAGCAGCAATAAAGTGTTTAACTAGAATCAAGTTCAACATGAACTTGCAGAAAAACCCCACTGAAAAAAAGCAGAAACATTTATTTTCTTATTCAAATATATTTTCAGGACTTACTAAGAATGAACTGTTTCCAAGTGTTATTGAGTATTGCACTATGCAAGTGGTGAATAGAACTGGAGGGATATTGTAGAATCACAGAATGGGTTGGGTTGGAAGGGATGTCAGAGATCATCTAGTTCCAAGCTTCTGCCATGGGCAGGGACACTTCTCACTAGAGTAGGTTGCCCCAAAAAGTAAAAGAGGAAATCTATAATAATTACTGATATTGTTGATATTCTTTCCAGAAAGAATAATGCATGGAAATGGCCAGTCACTCTTGTCAGAAAAGCAAGATCCTCTTCTACACACCTTCTTATTTTTGATGTCAGAAGGAGGACATTGTGTAGATGAGCACTTAAAAGATGATTAAATCTTTTGGCGAACTAAGACTTAAAGACAACTAAACACTGTTTCAAATAAATACCCTTTTGACCTATTTCACCGATATAGGCACAGATTGTTATGGCAAAAACCTGACAAGTGACTACAGAGCTCGTCTAGGAGTTTAAGCCATTCCTCTTAAAGTTCTTCATTCATTTGGAAGTGACCAACAGTGAATCAAAATGCCTCATTTCTGTGTCAATCACTGTGAACACTTTTAATTCCACTATAAAAAAAGTCCTCCAACCAAGGGCTGGAACACCTCTATGAAGGCTAAGAGAGTTGAGGGTGGTTCCATCTGGAGAAAAGGCAGCCTTTTGAATAAGGTGACCTTACTGTAGCCTTTCCATACTTAAAGAGAACATGTAAGACTGCGATGGACTTTTTAGCAAGGTGTATCATGAAAGGACAAGGGGTGGTGGTTTTAAATCAAAAGAGGGAAGATTCAGATTAGATATAAGGAAAAATGGTTTTTGTGATAAGGGTGGTGGATCACTGGAACAGGCTGCACAGAGAGGTAGTGGAGGCCCCATTCCTTGGATATGCAAGGTCAGTTTCAGCCGAGGCTCTGAGGAATCTGGTCTAGTTGAAGATGTGTTCAATGCAGGGTATTGGGTATTGAACTTGATAACCTTTGAATGTCCTCTGCAATCCAGTGCATTTTATGATGTTATGGCTAGTTGTGAGTTTTTGAAAACCTCATCTATCCCTATGGCATTCCTGCATCAAATTCTCTTCCAGCACACAAAGAGTTACATTAGTTATTATTAGAGATATTATTTATGACCCAATGAATACAGTAAATCGATAAGAATAAAGGAATCTTTTTTTCTGGGAAAGAAGTGAGAAATGTCCATTCCTACTAAGGGATATGTCTCACGTCAAAGTACATGCCACAGCTCTGCACATGTGAAAACTCAGAGGAGGACAAACAAATCCAAAGTGAGGGGTTTGGGAGCCTATAAAATCTGGCTTTATTTTAGAATCTTCTATGCTATTCAGTTTCAACTAATTCAATGAAGTCAACAGATTAAGGCTCAAAATTATTAAAGGAAGGACTTGCAGGAAGAAAAATCATGTTAAAAGTAAAAGCCACACTTGGATGTTGCCATGTTAAAAAACAAAAATTGTAATGAGCCCTATGCTTAGGAGAGAGCATCGTGCTGTTAATGTAAGTAATGAACCTTTCATGTGAAATGATGTAGTGTCACAATTCATTTGCATCCCACTTAAAGTGTAATTAGGTTTCCCTGACAGCATGGCTTATGGCTGAAAGAACAGACCTGGCCGCTAAATTAATCCAGAATCCCTCTAGTTAATAACACTCTGGAAAGAAAACTTAACACACTTTCATTTAAAGTTCATAGACTCACATTTAAAGTGACATGAGGAACTTCTGAGAGTGGTTTTGAATGGTTTTCAAGCCACAATCAATCACACAGCTGACTTGAAGATAGGTGTATGGATTCTAAGACAAGGTTCTGTCCAAACCAGAGTATGCAAGACATTGCATTATGTCTTAAGACACAATGTTTGTTCTGTTACTCCTAGAAAACATGTTGTAGAAACTCCATCAGCAGGGGAAAGTTCTCAGAAACACAGAGAAATAAAAGAAGCACCTTTACACTGTGATCATGCTACAGGAAAACAGGTGATCATCAGCTGGTTCAATAGGTATAATGATACCCATGTTTGATTTATTGATATAGTAGCATCCAGAAATGCTCAGTAACCGCCAATGGTGGTTTTGGTTTTAATTGATAGAATCTCTATTATTAACTACTCGTTTCAACCACCTATAAAATCCATGCTCTAGAAAGGAGTTATTAAAGACATTATAGCATTGCCTACATAAAGCAGTCATGCTTTTAGTTTTGAGGGTAACATTTAATGTTTTATGAGTCAGTTTATTCTTGAATGAGTTGCATCTGAAGGGTTGTGTTTAGAACAAAGGCACAGTACTCCAGAATACAGAAATCTCACAAAATTCACGTGGGTCTAAGAAAATTCAGCTTATTTCTATCAACCACAAGTTATGGACTGTCTAAAATAAACAGGTCATAAACACTGCCATCATAATACTCACCATTATATTACTGCATGCTACAAATAGTGAGGAACCTATTCAGTCTCTTCATTATTCTGAAAAATCTCATTAGGAAGGATTCTGTTTATGCTACTGGAAAGAATCCAATTTTACAGCTCCACAAGGTCTTCCCCAAGAGTCACCCTGTGCTACATTACACAAAAATCTGCAAAGTCAGAATCTTTATCTAAAAGGAACAGGTACACAGTGGTATAATTATACTGTAGGTATTACAAAAGGCTTATTCCTTGCCTACAATGATATTTGTTATAGCTGTTTGTGACTACCAAGTAGGACTAACTGGAAGTAGTCGGGTTTTCAAAACATTTTACTGTTCTGGAAAACAACTTTACTTGAAAATGAAAGCTGGTGGCAATTTTGTTTAGGTGAAACGTTTCAAACAGGTCACAAAAAGCATGGCTTCACCGTTGGTGGAAACGGTCCATGAGCATCCCCACTGCCTCTGAATTTGAGACATAAAACTGTAGCTTTATGTGTATAGCATCACTACTTAGATTAGTCAAAATTATTTCAAATATGTTTCAGAAAAGCACATTGGGCCCAGGAAGAAAAGTTGAAAGTACCAGTTACCTTTCCACAGCCTCAATTTCTAACAATCCCTGCAAAACCTGAGTGTAGCCCCCTGGATAATAGAACTTGTTCATTTGCCTGATCATGACTTTTATCACAAGGCAACACTTTTAAAAACAGATCAGATGACTGTTTTCAAAAAGCTTCGGTCATTATTTGACTGCCTGACTACAACAGTAAGGCAGCTGTTTACTTGATGCCTCCCAAGATTCCATTTCTGGCTTAACATTTTAAAATACACCAAGTAGTAACTAATGCAGAAAATAAGGACCTAGGAAACAGATGTGACAAAACCAGAATTCATAGTCTCAGACTTCTGTGTAGGAACCACTTGCTAGTCTTGTTACTCAAGGCCACATATGAACCTCATCAGATAAAAGTGTTTCAGCCATAGGTTTGAATGTAGCAAAATCAAATTTAGTTTAAATGTAATGGGGATTTTCACTTGGTTTTGCAATTGGCTTTCAAGAGTTTGTTATTAACTGAACTAGAATTGTATAACAACAAAAACAACAAAATTTACTCAGATCACAAAACACAGACAGCCGAGGGTCCTTCAGACAGCCATCAAGTGAAAGAAGAGCTGCTGCAGTAGTTTGGGGTTGGGTTTTTTCCTGCAGATCATCCTGATAAAGGTCTGAAATCAGGACCACTGGGCAACATAAGTCAGCCCCAGAGCTTTAAAATGTGTGTATGTTTCCATAAAGGAAGGATACAGCTGAATATGTACTTTGCAACTTGTTTGCACAGTTGGTACATTTCCTCTAGAACATGCATTCTCTAACTATATGCAAATAATCAACTTGCATAGGATGCTCCACATTCTCATTAGCTGAAGTGTCTCATTGCAGATGACAATCCAAGTGACATTGCATTCTAGATTTAGTCCATAACTCATTAAAGTCAAAAGGAAAAACTGCTTATTTCCAGATTTCAGTGGCCTAAGAGAATAAATCTTGCTTTACAGGCAAAAAGGAACTGTTTCACACTCATAAACCAGGCTCCTCACCCAATTCCATCCCTTAAGTATTGGATAAAATACTCATCTACACTTCCAATCACATATCCATGGGTAACATGGAATTTGTTATATTCAGGTAGCAAAAACTTTCAGTGAGTAAGTGATGGGCATTCCAGTTGCCCCACTTGTATCCACTTTTCATAGCAGAACAATCCCTTTGCAGGGCATTTAAAAGAAAGCCCTTTGTAATGTGATATTGACAGAGTACTTTGTTCTAAAGCATTTTCTAGTACACCAAAATATTTTCATTTACCTGCATTACTCAGACAGGAATCTCACAAGTCTCCCCACAGTTTCAAGATCACTGATTGATCAGGGATTATTCAACTGATTAACCAAGAAAAATTCAACATACAAGTTGAAGTGTGAAATGGTGGCTATGGAAATGAATTTGTGAAAGTTATCATAGCAGGCACTGATGCGTACACTTTGAAATGTAGACACTGATTTTGAGTACTTTATCCTTCTCACCAGTATTCTTCCTTCAAACTACGGTATCAAAGGTATCTTTAGGGATAGGTAAGTCAGAAAATTCTAAACTCCACTAAATTAACTGAGAGCCATTCCTGCTGGATACAACACATGGTCCAAAGATCTTCCCAAATGGAGCCACTACTGTATACCTGCTCCTCTTCCATTCCTCCAGATAGCACGATAGCACATAGGGACGGACACAAATTTTTCTCATGCTTGCCAATACAGTTGCCATAACTTAAAATATTTTCTCAATTAAAGAATTATTGAGGTGATTTTTAGCTGTCTTCATACTACGGGATAATGGGAAATGAAATACAAATTGAGACTACAAATCTAGCTGAATCACAGACTTTTTTTATAGACAAAATTATGAAGTCAATAAGGATCAGCTTTGACAAAAAACAGACTTAAAGGTCCTAATCAAACATCATATTATCTGGGTAGTTACAGTGAAATTCTTATGAGGAGAGGCTGAGGGAACTGGGGTGGTTTAGCCTGGAGGAGACTCAGGGGAGACTATCACTGTCTGTAACTACCTGAAGGGAAGTTGTAGACAGGTGACCGTTGGGTTTTTCTCCCAGGCAAGTAGGGATAGGACAAGAGGGCAGGGCCTGAAGCTGTGTCAGGGGAGGGTTAGGTTGGATGTTAGGAAACCCTTCCTTATGGAAAGGGTGATCAGACACTGGAATGGACTGTCTAGGGAGGTGGTAGAGTCTCCATCCCTGGATACATGTAAGGACAGACTGGATGTGGCACTTAATCCTACTGTCTAGCTGATGGCGGTGATGTTAGGTTTTAGGCTGGGCTTGGTGATCTCAGATGTCTTTTCCAGCCTCAACAATTCTGTGGCTCTGTAATGTCTAAACAGGTCTGCTACTTGTACATATCAATAACAAGTACCTCAAAGCTTATACACACAGAGGGGTGCAGGCCTTCTACCAAAGCACTTAGTGCTTTTTTTTTCCATTTTTGATTTTCCATTTGAAAACCACTGATTAAGGATATAAAATAATTTCTATGCATTCATCTTACATAGCATTTTGTACCTGCATTTTCAATTAAGACAGCAATGTCTAAACTACTATCACAGTGAAAGATAACTGCTTTTCAGAGGTAATTCACTCTTGCTTTGAACTTTGCTATCAGTACTGATAAAAATTGTTTTCCTTTACAGCTTTATCAGACACTGATTAACAATAAAATTACAATCATGAAGTTGTCCAACCATATTGTCCATCTTCAGATAAATGCAAAAATTTAAGACAAATCCAGAAAAAAATACTCTTTTCTTTAGATCTCATTAACTGCTGGTTAAGTATTACCATTACTGCAGCAATCTGGAGTAATGTGCTACCCATTAGGACAGAAAGTCACAGATGACAGTATATTTACAAACAACAGGCTTCAACTCTAGTCACACTGTCTGCTTGCAGGCATGAGATATCACAGATACACACAACATTCCTTCCACAAACTGTAGTTGCTATTGAAGATACCTTATGATTAAATCAAACACTGCAATTGAAAAGGGAATGACCATCTGCAGAAGTCTAAAGCATAGTTACCCCCCTCACAGACTTGGTACCAGCACTCACTTCATCCTACATTTTGCAAACAGTAGGTGCTTGGTCAAAACACATTTGCCTAGCTTCATGACAGAAAGCAAACAAACCAACTAACACAAACTTAGGAAAGGAGCAACTGCAGTTTAAACACAAGAAATATTTTGATCACAAACAGTGAAATCCTACAAGTTTTGTCATTTCATTCAACAGCAGCTAGATTACAACCTAAAAGTATAATGAATATAATCACAGATTTATTGAGGATGGAAAAGGCCTGTAAGGTTACCAGATCACCATGATCAGCTAGACCAGGGCACTAAGTGCCACAGTGGGTCTGCCCTTAAACACCTCCAGGGATGGGGACTCCACCACCTCTCTGGGCAGTCCATTCCAATGTCTGCTCAGTCTTTCTGTGAGGAAGGCCTTTCTAACATCCAACCTAACCCACCCATAGCACAACTTCAGTCCATGTCCTCTCATCCTATCTCTAATTGCATTTGAGAAGAGCCTGACCCCCACCTGTCTATAACTTCCCTTCAGGGAATTGTAGAGTGTGATAAAGTTCCCCCTGACTCTCTTCTTCAAGCTGAAGAACCCAGCTCCCTCACTCTCTCTTCGTAAGAGTTTCCCTCCAGTCCCTTCCCCAGCCTCGTTGCTCTCCTCTGGACCCACTCCACTACCCCAATCTGTGTCTTGAAGTGAGGGCCCCAGAACTGCCCCCAGTACTCAAGAAAAGGCTTCACCAGTGCCCAGTACAGGGGGAAAATTACATCCATACTCCTGCTGGCCACACGCTTCCTGAGAGAAGCCAGGATGTCATTGGCCCTGCAGTCCACACTGCTGGTTCATATTTAGTCCATTGTCGACCAGTACTCCCAGGTCCCTCTCTGCTAGGCTGCACTCCAGCCACTCATCCCCCACTCTGTAGCTCTGCTGGGGGTTATTGTGGCCAAAGTGCAGGACCCTGCACCTGGCCTGGTTAAATCTCATCATGTTGGGCTCCGCTCATGGACCCAGCCTGTCCAGATGTCTCTGCAGCATCTTCCTCCCCTCCAGAAGATCAACACTCTCCCCAACTTGGTGTCATCTGTGACCTTGCTAAGGGGAGATTCAAACTCTTCATCCAGGGCACCAATAAATATGTTAAACAGAACTGGGCCCAGCACTGATCCTTGGGGGACCATTCACAACCACTCTCTGTACCTGGTCATCCAGCCAGTTTTTAACCCAGTAGAGGGTGTACCCATCGAAGCCATGCGTTGCCACCTTTTCTAGGAGGATGCTGTGGGAGACCACTTCAAAGGCTTTGCTGAAGTCTAGGTAGACCACATGGCTTTCCCCCTCATCCATCTGGCAGCTCACCCAGTTGTAGAATGACATCATGTTGGTTAGGCAAGACTTTTCCTAAAGCCATTCTGACTGGGCCTGATCCTCTGGTTGCCTTGTACCTATCACTCAATGTCACTTGGGATCATCTGCTCTACAACCTCCCCAGGCACCAATAATCAACTGAAGTTTCTACAGTCTTTACGGCATACTCTAAACATTCTCAGAACTTGTCTTTAATTAATAATCCTTGGTAAAGTACATAAACACTCTGAAAGCTACCAGCCAGGGTTTTAACAGTATGGAAATCCTATTACTGTAAAACCATTAAGTGTGTAGTTAACAGAAAGCTTGAGCCTATTAAAAAAAAAGGATTTGTATCCTGCACAGCATACCTGCCCAAAATCCCGGTCATTCTGAAGTTATTTTCCCTGAAAACTCCCATTTCTGCTCATATCAATGAGATCAAAGAAGATTTTGAAGAAAATTAAGCAAAAATAAAATAATGATGAGAGGAAACCAAGATCTTCAGAGGGGATTTTCTTGTTCTTGCAGGATACAATTGATTGCAAAGCAGGCTCCTCTAGACTATTCCCCCATATTCAATGTTAAATCAAGTGTAGAGTCACCTTTCATTTAATACTGAATTTAACTTCACACCTAACCTGCTCTTCAGTCAGCAACTTTGCTGATCTTTCCTAATTTTCCATCAGTAACACAAACCACAGGCACATGCAATCACTTTGGCTTTTCTCCTCATTTAAATTATTGCAGTAGCTACAAGTGCAAATTAAAAACAAATAAATTACAACTTCATCAACTAACTTCTTTGCTCCATCAGAAGAGTAACAAATTTAAGGACTGATGTTTATATTAATTTTGTTAATTGCTTATTATACTGTATAGATAAGGAACACTTAACACTGTATGTAGAATTCTTTGCAAATTATAAACAAATTTAAACCAAGTGAAGTTTTAAGAATCCAGCTCCAAATCAGTGCAGTGTCTGACAGAGGCTGATTTCTTTAATCAGAGCTGAAGTGAATGATAGTATAGATCAATTCCTACTGACAATGTTAGTAAATGCACTTTAACCTTGGAGGTTTTGCGGCAGTCCTATCCTTTTGACAGCTGTATGAACTTTGAAAGGCACAGGGAGCAAGGGAAACAAAATTCTAACAAGCTACACTCCAGGAAACCTCACACAAACTATTCTAGTGATACAAGAAAAAACTCTTGGATTGTAATAAAGATTAGTGCATATGCTTTGGTGTATTTGTGTATTTGGTGTCTATTATAGAGATCTGTGTATATAATTAAGCTTGAAATGGGTAGGCTGGACGTGGGGGAAAAGCTCTTTAATCTAAGGGATCCCTGGAACAGGTTGCCTAGAGAGGCAGTGGAAGACCCCAGACCTGGAGACATTGAAGGCCAGGCTGTATGGGGTTCTGGGCAATCTGTTCTAGTTAGAGATGTCCCTGCTTGTTGTAGGGGACTTGGATTTGATCACCTTTGTTGGTCCCTCCAAACCCAGTACATTCTATAATTCTAATATGCATGCTTATGTTTGATGTAAAAAACATGGCTCTGTAACTGTCAAGGGCTATGATCCTGCCAAAAGGTGAGCATCCACAATTCCTAGAATACTAGACTGGACTTCTTGCTAATCACAGGTTTGCAGATACCACTCAGTAAGGCTCAGAATTAGGTTCAATTTTGATTCTGACTACAAATGCTTATATAGTTTAAATCAAATCAATAAGCAAATCATTATAGCAAATCAATTCCAAGAGACTTTTCTGGGAGTGACAGAGTTGATTTACCAATGCTGGAATGGACAATCATCTCTTCACCTACCACAGATTCCCTCCTTGCCCTGTGTGAACTTCAGTTCTGTAAGAGCTACTTGCATTCAAGACATCTCAATTCCAAACGGGCATTATGTGCTCTATGAACTACTCACTGCAACTGACATACGGTCTGATGTATCTAACAGAAGATATTCCAAAGTGGGTATCAGGCAGCATCAGTTATTTACTTAAAAACAGAATTCCTCCAGTGGGCAATGTCTCCTAACACCCAGCCTTTCAGACCCGCACAAGCACTTCAGATGCTGCAAACTTTTAACCATTAGATATAAAAAACCAACATTCAACAGCAGTGCTAGTGAAGCTTAAACAAAACATAAGGAAAACATCTTCAGACTATCTTCTTCTTGAAAAACATCCTATGATGTCAAATGCAATCCTATAGACCTTATCAAAAGCTGACAACACATGTGCAAGCAAAGAAACAGTTAAACTTGTAAGCAAAAACCCTCCTGTTGTCCCTATTTATGAGAATCAGGTGACCAATACCCAACTCAGTGTCTGGCAGCAATTACAAACTCCTTAGCTGTCACTCTTCTAGTGTGACCTAAGATTCTCATGTGATTTTCAATCTGACAAAAGGCATTGGGAAACACTGAACACAAATCCAATGGAAAACAAACTTCACAAACCAGCTTGTAATTAGCATGTTCTACTCAGACACTGAACATTGTGGATTATACAACCATCCACAGTGAATTCTATTCATGAGATGGCTTAGAGAACATCACAACTAAGGCAGAAAAGACAACAAGTGCCAATAATATGTGAAAGCAATGCTAGGTGGCTACTTTTACAAGGTCTACTTAAAAAAAAAAAAAAAAAAAATCAAGCCACTCATCATGCATAATACCTGGAATATATTTTGAACAAACTAGACTTCATGACAATTAGTAAGGTTATGGTTGCTAAAGCACAGACAATTAGCAGTTCTAATAAACAAGCCAGTAACTTGTGCCCGATTTTAAGAGCAATTTATTTAACAGTTTAAAACAATGACTATTTTGTCAAATAATATAATGTTGTGGAGGGAAAAATAATCCCTAAGCAAACCTAGAGATACTTCACAAAGGTTAAACAGAGCAGACAGTTCTTCTGAGTAAAGCTTGGCTTTTAAGGATTGCAATGGCTAGAACAAAGTTTTGAGCTGCAAATGTTGATTTGAACTCTAGATGTTGACTCAAGCTAAACAGAAAGGAGGGAAGTTGCACAGATCTGTGTACAAAGTTCTACTTTACTGAGGTTATTTTTCATCTCCTAATCAGGAAAAAAAAATTGATTTCAGCAGAAAGAATGGGCATTGATGAAAATTACAGAGGTTTTTCAGAATGCATTTAAGAGTCATGGACTGGGAAGATGCTAATAACCAAAGACAGAAAACTGAGCATCTCATACTACAGAGACCACATAATTGCATGAATAGTTAATGCTTGGGATGTAATCTGTTCTAACAGAAATGTATTTTACAAGCAATGTCATCGTGGTATTAAGCACTGCAGACTCAAGAGAATGAAAATACAGACTTGGCACTGTGATACTAGCACACGTAGAGTGTGATTACTATTCCTTATATCGTTTACAAGACTCACTAATTAATCTGGAGAGCCTCACCCAAGCAGCAAATGCACAGAGATGGAAAGCAGTTACTTTACTTCTCTATTAACAGTAACTAAAGAGATACAGAAAAGAATCCTTTTCTCATTAGTTCAAATGTTAATTTCTAAATCTGGTTTCCAATGCTAAATCTCAAGCAGCTTTGACTCCACAGAGATGCAATGTGTGGAAGTGGACACATGTCTGAAGTAACACCCACTAAATTAAAAAACAAACCACACCCTTCCTCCAAAGGAATGATGTGCCTTACATTTGAGAATAGCTTGAACTGTAGTAACTACCCAACTACCCCTTCTCCCTGACCCAACAACCACATCTGCATTTCTTTGTTTATGGCAACGCTCATTCAAGTTTTTGGTTTTTATGCTTTAGGGCTGTTGTAGGTGTTTTGGCAATGGGTTTTCTTCCCTCCACCACCACTCTCAGGGTGAGGACGGGGGGTCAGGGTTGGGTGAGGAAAGGTCTTAATTATATCAAGCATTATTACCTGCACTTGGGTGCAAAAATTCTACTGCAAGCCCAAAAGCAAAATCTACCTAGAGGTACCAGCAAGACAAGTATACCCCCCTTTTAAGAAGAACCCTGGACTGAAATTTCAAAGCCATCTTTCATCCTAACAATTTCACTAAAGATCAATAGTATCTGAATAGATATAAACAGTCACCATTTCCCACACAAAGTACTAAATGACCTGACAGAATTTCAAGTATCAGATCCTTTAAAGGAAGATTTGACTCTCTACCACTCTACACAGATGGTATCAACAATTTATAACTGTAAATGTTAGGTCTATTTAAAAACATTAGAGTAAACATTACTTGGTTAACACTTCTTTTAGACAGTGACTTGTGATATACAGACTGGTATACTTCACATAATTGTCCCAAGACATGAGAGCTCGTATAAATGATTGAAGGGATCCATCAAATACCAATAAAGGAATATAAAATGTAACTGTGGCCATAAACTACTCAGGAGCTCAAAAGTGGCCTTTTGGCATTTTAAATGCATGCTTCAGCCCCATCCAAACAGGGATGAGAGACTGCTATGAGGAGTGGATATCCTCATAGATCTTTTTTCTTCAGATTGCAAGGAGACATCTGGGGCCAAAGGCTACAGTGACCTCCTGGGACTTGCTAAGATTTAGTTGCAGAGCTCTGGATAACTTCTTTATGCCTAGACTGTTCATCCAGACTACTTTAGGGGGTACTCAGATCCTTCCTTTAGTGCATATTGAAGACTTGAAGTATCTTTGCCAACATTTCATAGGAAGTAAGGGGAAGTCAACAGTCACCATACACACTGTAGGACATCGTTTCCTCTGAATATAAAAACTTCAAGGGTGACAGAGCACTGGAATTAGATGTCCAGAGACATTATAGTCTTCTCTAAAGATACCAAAAATAACCCTGGACTCATTCCTGTGTAACCTGATCTAGAAAAATCTGCTTTAGCAGGGGTGTTGGACTAGATGATCCTTCCAACGCCTACTATTCTGCAATCTAACTCATTGCAATAACAAGATAAATCTGGTTGTACATGCATAGCCATCTATACTCCTTTATCAAGCATGCAAAGGAAAAGAGATCCAAGTCAGTGGAGCACCAAAAAAAAAAGTAAAATCTCTTGCCTAAATTGTTAGAACAGTCAGATCAAGTTTTGGAACCCAGCAGACTTCAGCAGTGCACTCTTACTAGAGAGCAACAAATGGATGTCTCCACTGCTTTAAACAGCCTGAGTGACTTACATATCAGTTCTGCTGTCCATTTCCTATAACCTAGCAAATTTACTGAAAAGGGTAGAAAGGATCACTAGTATTTGAATATTTGGATCTGAAACATGCACATTCACAATTCAAATTCCAACTGCAACAAACTAAGCTTCTCAGAGAAGAGCATACCAAAATGTGCCCTATCACTGCTATCACTCATCACTGAACAAAGGGGAATTTATTTTATTCTGTAAATTACTAGAACTACATTATTTTTTGACATGTTAAGTACATTAACCTTTATGCTAACAGAACAAGTTAATTTTACACAATAATTCTCTTGTTATAGCAGATCTGTGACTAAAAGTAATATTTGCTTATCTCTCTATGTGATTAAGGGTTTTAGCTCTTTGTTAAAGGCTTTCTTTCAATAATAACTTTAATACCCTTTTGAAATAGTTGTTGACGAAGGTTTAGCAAAGAATGGACATGAGAGGTAAATCAGACTATTCTGTATTTTTTTGAAACCGTGTGAGCTCTCAGTACATGATCACTAGACCTCATGAAAACAAATTCTAGAAAGGACTTGGTCAAAAAGCCAAAAAATGTATGGAACTGGTAGCAAAACTGGAACTAATGGAAATAGTCTTTTTTTCAGACAATTTTAACTAGCGTAGAGGAAAAGTAATTTCTTAATTAAGTTAAGAAGCTGAAGCTACCTGATAAGAGCCCAACTATTCAACATTAAAGTACTAGCCAACATTTATTTTAGTGTCAATAAACCTTACCTGGTCTGCTTGTTTGGGGAGGGAGGGTGGTGGCATGAAAAAGCCATCTGACAGGGACGTATTTAGGCTATTGATGATGGCTTTCCAATTTTTATAATGGAAGTCTTCACTATAAACTAGACTACAAGAGGTAGAAATGTTAAAATAGAGACTACGAACATGTTAACCACCAGTACTATTCTTAATTTATAACTATTCTGTTTCACTCCAGGTTAAGATAATAAAGAACTTTAGAAGCACAAGAAAACTCTGTTTGCATGCTAGAAACAGCATTTATCTGAGAAACAACTGTGTAATAAATTGTAAAGGAGGTTCTATGAGTCACAACGGTCATCTTTGATACAAACAGACCAATATAAAAAGACACTCAAATTCAGAACCTCAAAACCTAAGCAGAAAGCAATGAAGAATCAGAAACCTCTGTATTACATACGAGAAATGGCAAAAAAAAGGAGAGGGGGAAACATTGGTTTGGCTGGCTACTAAAGGTGAAGAGTTAGATTCTATGCTCACCAAGGAGAAAAGAATGGTAAGTCAGTGGTAGAAATAATAGATACAGTAGAAATGTTAGATGTCTGAAAAGTTTCACATTTAATTTACCACAGAAGATGTTGACAGACTCAGAAAGAGAAAGAGCTCTGCATTTATTGTCTGCTTCTGAATTATATTCTGCATATTGTTTTTTTTAAATCATATGTATGTGTGTTGTGAAAAAGCATGATTTTGGAAACTTCCCTTTTCAACAATAAAGTGGAAGGCAGATCCTGTAACCACAAACAGAACTAATGGCAATTGATACACCACTACTTACAGAAATTTCATTTCCCATATACACCCAGAACTTTGTTACAGTTAAGTTTCTACTCCTTCCCACTTACTCCTCTAGACCACTTGCCTCTGACATACCTGTGGAAGGCTATTCTAATTGTCAGTGTCATATTTCAGGTTCAAATTCAAGAGACAGATCTTAAATATATTGCTGTAGAAAGGGTGAGTGGCGGGAGGGGAAAAACAGCAGCAAGTACTGTGAAATTTTATGTACTAAAAGGGAGAAATATAAATTCTATGAATAAGAAATACTCTGAAGGATATACTCTTGGTGATATATATATATACACACACTATATATATATATCTGTAGTAGGGCCTGAACATACTTGTTCCTCTAAATGTGTACCAGGAGGTAGTTTCCAAACATTTTCTATGCCAAGAAAGTGCAGTTTTCAGACTGAAACTTGTCACGGTGGTGTTCACGTTCCACTAGTATTTTAAAAGCAAATAAATGTTTAAATGCACGGTAAGGCTTAGCGGAAGCCAATGTCCAACTAAATCATTCACCATTCTTTGCTTTAAAGCGTTCTGAAACATTTTACTAACTAAAGGGGAGGGTAAAAATGCTCTGAATGAAGTTTCTAGCACACACCGCGAGGGAGCAGTAAAGGATAAAAGGAGAGTATGGATAACCACTAAAGTGCAGGAACAAAGCTTAACGATTTTGATTGATACCCCACAGCATAATCACACCCCTTTGCAAGTGCAAGTGATCTCACTTGGGGTAAAATAACCCCTATTAATCGCCCAAGGGAAAAGTCCGATCTTGGTGCTAGTTCGGCTAGACACTTGTGTTCCGTTTTCCTTTTCTTAGCAGATCTTTGGCAATCCATTGCCTCTGGTAACCAGGCTAAGAGAAAATCAGTAGACCAAGAGGAGCTGCATGAAAACCCAGTTATTGGTGGTTAGGACTCAGCAAATTGAGCAGGTTTAATGCTGCATTTTGGTGAGCTTCACTCTTCCCACCCACAACAGGAGAGCAAGGGAAGCGATCATACCTCGTTCCAGGGGTGCATCATCTGTAGACCATGTCTCAGTATTTATTTCCAAGCTTGCTCAAAACAGAAGGCATGAAGACTGTATAGGTCGGATACGTATATCAGTTATTCGGGATAACCCGAAACAGAATTCTGCAGACCTGCTGAAAATGGAGGCTTTTTGTCCGCTCTTAACAGCATTTTCTTGCCATCAGGGAAGGCAACTCTTGACACCTCAGCGCTCCCCACGTTTAAGCTGCCCTACACATTTAGCCACCAGATGGCAGATACTCGCCAACAGACAGACAGCTATTAGGAATATTAAGTACTTCCAAATCTTAGTGAGGCTCTAAGGTTTGGCACCTAACCGCTGCGTTAGGTAGCCTTTACTAAGTATGCTGTTCCATAGCTCCAGCCACATCAAATAACATCTGTCTGGTGGGATAGAGTCTTACTATTTTCAGATGAAACTCGTTAATGCTTTCGCTGTTGCTCTCAATAACTTCTATGCTATCAAGTCATAATTATGTCAATGTGTGAACTGACATGTAACATAATATTGACCCCTTAATACAAACATAGACAGGAACAATAAGTGCCAGTATCTACATAAAAAGAGAAGGGGGGGAGGATGGGAAGACAATTTTTAATTAGCATAGATGCTAATAAAGCTAAAAGCCTCCTAGCTAACCTCAAAGAAAATATTCAATTATTTCTTGCTTTTATAATATTTAATTGTTTCTAGTTTCTAATGTCATGCATGCCATCTAGCTATCAGACAGGAACAGCAACTAGATGAAAGCAAAATAACTATGAAATGCAGTTAAATAATCACAGAATCATAGGGTTGGAAGGAACCCCTACAGATCAGATAGTCCAACCCCCTACAAACAGGGGCATCTCTAACTAGATGAGACTGCCCAGACCCCCATTCAGCCTGGCCTTGAATGGCTCCAGGGATGCTGGGGCCTCCACCACTTCTCTAGGCAACCTGTTCCAGGGATCCACTGCCCTCAGATTGAAGAGCTTTTTCCTAATGTCCAGCATAAATCTACCATTTTCTAGCTGAGAACCATGACCTCCTCATCCTATGGCTCTGTGTCCTTGTGAACAGTTCTTCTCCAGCCTTCTTATAAACCCCTTTCAAGTATTGAAAGGTTGCTATAAGGATCCCCCAGACTCTTTGGGCTGAACAATCCCAACTCTCTCAGCCTGTCTTCATAAGAGAGGTGCACCAGCCCTGTGATAATTTTTGAGGCTGCCTCTGGACCTGCACCAACACATCTACATCCTTCTTGTGTTGGAGGATCCAGAGCGGAATCAGGACTCCAGGCAAGGTCTCACCAAGACAGTGAAGAGGCAGAATCCTCTCTCTCAATCTACTATCCAGGCCTCTTTACAGGCAGCCTAACATACAGTTGGCCTTATAGGCAACCACTGCCCTTGCAACCCCAGACCTTTTTCTATAAGACTGCTCTCCAGCATCTGCTCCTCAGCCTGTTATTTATACCTCTGGTTGCCCCAGCCTGGAAGCAGTAGCTTGCCCTTTGCCTTATTGAACCTCATGAGGTTCACCTGGTCCCATTTTTCCAGCTTGCCCTGATGACATCCTGTCCTTCTATCCTACTACCCACTGCTGTTTGTGATGATACGTTAGGGCCACATTGACACAAGGTGTTTCTGGTCTATATTGAACTGGGCAGCTGAAAAGATATTTAAACCTAAACAGAAGGAATGGTTGGCCTTCTACACGCTAGGACACCCTGGCAGTTAGGGTTCTAAGAAGTTATTAGTTATTAGAGCTGCCAATTTAACAAGACACTCAAGTCTGTGTCCCCTAGCTGAACTGTCCTTAATACAGCCTCATTATATTAATAACAATCATACCTCAATCAAATAGCCCCTGAGAAGGGTGAAGCAGAACTGAGGGATGTCAGGACTGAGGAGACCAGTGTAACACCAAGTTCAGGAGTTAGAGGGAACTTCTATAAGCCCAAAGCAATAGTTTGAGGTCTTGGAGTTTGTAATTGACCAGTTTTGGAAGCAAGGGTAAAAAAGCTCTGTGCTTCTAAGAGCCAGTGTGATGGCTGCTAGGAGACCAGCCAAGCTGCACTCAAAAACCTGTCCTTTGGTCCTGTGTGCACTGTCATGGGTATCATGGCACTTCAAGACAGCTGAGTTGAAACCACTGACTACAGAATTATAGAACCATTAAGGTTAGAAGATATCTTCAGGATCATCCAGTCCAACCATAACCCACCACCACCATGCCCACTGAACAAGCACATCTACATGCTATTTGAATGTCTCCAGGGACAGCTACTCCATCACCTCCCTGGGCAGGTGATGCTCTGATACCTGGCCACTTTTTCAGTGAAGAAATTTTTCCTGATGTCCAATCTAAATCTCCTCTGGTATATCTTGGGGCCATTTTCTCTCGTCCTATCACTAGTGACTTGGGAGAGGTGCCATGTGAGAATTGGCAGACTTCATTCATCAGAAGATGTTCTTCCAAAGGCTCTGCCCTCTGACCAAGGGGACTAAGTCCACACTAACTTTGAACAGCCATTATTCCATGCCCTGTTTTGATTTACTGCTGCCAGCAGATTGTAATTAGGGATCCAGGACAAATGATGGCATTAACAATCACTGTGTGAGCCTGCAGTGCACACTGGCTGCAGCAGGAACACGTTTATTGCCATCTCTCTCAATGCTCTTACTAAACACAGATCAGGAGTAATTTGAAGGAGCATAAAGTATATGACCAAGCAAGAAGTCCAAAGGGGGCTTAGGAGCTACCAAAAGGGAAGGTAGGAGCTACCTGAGGAGGTGTTGAGGCTTGGAAGAGTTTGCAGATAGACCTAAGAGAGGAGTTACATTAAGAGTGCCTGACCCCTGTACTTAGTAAGCAAAATTGTTTGCCCTGTGATAATCTCATAGACACTAGATAGATAGCAGGATCAGAAGAACTGTTGGGGATTGGACCAAGTGGTATCAGTGAGAGTGCAGGAAACACTTTTTATTTATGGGTGAGAAGAAGGGTAGCACTGTGGTTCTTGAGAGTCTGGGTACTGAGTCTCTAACAGGTGAGATAAGAATACTATTTGAAAGTACTGGCAACAAACGATTTGCTTTAGCTGAGCAAGTTGATGTGCTCCCTCAAGATCTGTTACTGTGTTAAATCTGAACCACTGATATGCCAACAGAACCGCATACTCATCTGCCATCACAGAAGCCAAGCCTGTAGGTGGTGGTGGAGCTGGGCTAGTTGTGTCAGCATCTATGGCTTCCTCTCCACCTAAAGTGGTTTTTCTGGGTTCTTGCACAGATTGTGCTGTTTTGATTTCCACAGCGTAGAGCATGCAGGTCTCAAGGTTTTACTCAGACAACTAGAAGTACACTCAGCCTCCTTCCTGCAGGAATTCATGACACAGCTGAAATGCTTACAGGAGCCTTGTTTCTCAGGAAGAGGCTTTGTAACCTCCTGTACCAGGAAGCAGGCAGCATTGACCTCAAGGCAGTTTAGTCATCCCATGCTGTGAAGGTTGATTTTTCCCTGGGAAGACTGTCCCATTTCTTGATGAAAGTCTCTGGTTAACAGCAACAACGTGTGCAGTGGATTCAGAAGATACAGCTGATGCAGCACAGGGGCAGAGATACTTGAGTCACTCAAAGGCAGTAATCTTGCTGTGGCAGGGGGATTGGACTAGATGATCTTTTGAGGTCCCTTCTGATCCCTAATGATTCTAGATTCTATGATTCTATGACCTTGGTTGAGGTGCACTAAATCATTTATGTGCCATAATTGAGGAGCTCCATTAGGGCAGTTGCCACTCTAGCCAATACAAAGCATTCACAAAGTGCTGAGTTGGCACTGAGCAGTGGCAGAGGGCTTTGCATGTCATTCTCCAGCTACATTTCAGGATTGATATAATCCTAGAGGATAACATACATTCAATTCTGTGTTGGCTTTCCTGACTTAGTACAATAGGCTGTTATCATACAGGACTGCTGTATAAGTGCTAGGGGCAAATAAATTAGCTCTGTGGTATGGGATAAAGTGATATGGAGATGGGAAGCTTAGGGTAACTGCTGTATTGCGTGATGTGAGCATGACTTGCTAGTCATCCCTTAGCCTGGGGACCAGGAGTTGCTCTCTGACAGAACCACAGAACATTTGAGACTGGAAAAACCTCTGAGATCATGACCTAACCACCACATCACCTAGACCATGACACTAAATGCCACATCCACTCTGTCCTTTAATATCTCCAGTGATGGGGACTCCACCACTGCCCTGAGCAGTCCATTCCAGTTTCTGACCACCCTTTCCATGAGGAAGGGCTTCCTAATACCCAACCTAACCCTCTCCTGATGCAGCTTCAGGCCCTGCCCTCTCATCCTGTCACTAGTTGCCTGGGAGAAAAGCCTGACTCCCACCTGACTACAATCCCCCTTTGAATAGTTAACAAGGGAGTTAATCTCTTATCTAAAGTTTTGCATATATACTGAATAAAGGATCATAAAATCATAGAATGGTTTTGAGTTGGAAGGCATCTCCAATCCCCTTGCCATGGGCAGGGACACCTTTCATCCAACCTGGCCTTTAACACTTTTGAGGACAGGGCAATGACTACTCCTCTGGGCAACCTGTTCCAGTGCTTCACCACCCCCATAGTAAAGAATTTCTTCTAAGATATAGTCTAAATCTACTCTTTTTCAGCCTGAAACCATTCCCCCTTGTCCCGTCACTAGAGTTCCTCATAAGAAGTCCCTCTCCAGCTGCTTCTTAGTATCTAATGAGAGAGTCTATACTGAGCTTGCAGCATAGTGCAGTCTACACAAAAGTTCTGTGTTTTGTGGATTTATTTATCAATTCTGTATCCTTGGGATTTGTGCAAAGCAATTTCTACAACTCAGCTGCCCGTGCTGTCGGTTACTGAGACAAACTGTCTTGTTCATTGCTTGGAGCTGAAAGACAGTAAACTGGACATTTGGGTGACAGAAAAGAAGGAGAAACAAAAGGAGATTTGGAATACAGAGGTATGTAGGATCACACAACCTCCTCCACAGAGTAGCATCTGTTCATGCTTTCATGGGTGGCAATGTCAGTCCAAACACATGTGTTTCAGCAGATCTGTTGCCTTCTCAAGAAACAAGAGAGGACATCTTTGCTTCTGGGGTTGTCTATATTCTTCAGAGGTGAATCCAAATTCTGGCTTCAAAACACTCAACTTAGCCACAATCCACTTCACATCTGTGGCAGCCAAAGGCAGCTTTTAATAATTTACCTCATTCTCACAGAATCATAAAATAATTTAGATTAAAAGGTACCTCGGGAGATCATCTGGTACAGCCACCCGCTCAAAGTACAAGTAAGTATTATGGTTCTGACATAAAGCAAAAATCCATTTAAACCAAAGAGCAGATGTGACAGGTCTTCTTCAGCCAGCAGTTTGACAGTGATGAGTTGTGGGGAACCAACATTTATAGAGGGAAAAATTTAGATGGTCCTATGAGCATGTATTATCATTATTACTAGATGCATTAAAATACTTCCCTAGCTTTTAGGACTGGGAAATCAAACCACATTGCAATTATCTTCCACACAGCAGCAATGGAACTGTTAATAACCATACTGGCTAAATGAGTTTTCAGCCAACAGTACCCTCGTATGGCCAAAGGTACCATCATGTGATCCCAGTGATGCTACATCTGGAGCTTAGAACACAGTGAGTTTTCCAGAGTAATAGACAGCACACTGCTGGTGCACTGATAGGACCCTGCATTCAGATCCTGTATATCAGGCCATATTTCACATGTAGATTGAGTGAACTCTATCCAGGAACTTATTCTGCTATTTATGAAAACACTTCTTAGGAGAAAAGTTAATTTTCACCTAGAAGGATGTGAATGCAAGGGGTCAAAGAAATATTTTTACCCTGTAAAAGTTTTTATAGTAGAGAAAGAACTTGGGTAGGGAGAATTTATCTCCTGGATGTTCCTCAAGCTTCCCTGCCTTCTCACATGTTCAGGCTCATAATGTCCCCGTGGCAACTCTGAAAAGTGTAGAAATATAAAATAAATCCTAAATTATCTAGCAGTATATGTTCACCGCTGCTTTTAATCCTGCAGTTACATTGAAAATTGCATTGCACGGTTTCTATTTCCCCTGTTTCACTCCTGTCCCTTATCAATCTCATTCTTCCTTGAAAGTTCAGCTATGCACACCTTGCGAGTGTGCATTGCCCTCTCATTTGGAGCGGCATCCATCGCAAAAAATGTTGGTGGCTGCCACCTTGTTTTGGGAAAGCCTTTGTAGGTTCCCTTTGTGGGCAGTGAAGCCCAGAAGATCATTCAGCTGACCAGATATGGATTGGAGTAAGTTGAACTGTGCTCCAAATGCCTTTGCTTAGATCTCCATGGCTTGGAGAAGGGATGCAGTGTAGTCTCCTTAGCTGCAGAGATCTGTGTAGTAACTCTGTGGTGATGGATTCAGCTTCATTCATGTTCAGCCAGGTTGCTCAGTTTCCTTGCTCTATTCCCAGTAAATATATTGTTTCAACCTCCAAAGTTGTCTTCAGTCATGTAGCGGTCATTTCTGGGGGGGGGAACAGTTAATTGATCCCTAATAGCTACAGTCTCTGGTGACTACCCAAGCTCGGTACTAAACATGAATCTAGTCAGCAGCATGTGACTGCTGATTTCCTTTAATCAGTGAGTGCTGCCTGGACTACAATATCCCAATGGAATTGAATTAGAGGTTTCCTCTGTAAGTACTGTGCTTTTCAAAACTGCTTTCCAGCAGCATGCTGGATGATCTGAGCAGAGAACAGGGTTTTAGCAGGCAGTCAGTCATCAACAGCATCCTGCTCTTAAGCTGAGGCAATCATCCCTGGTTTGAATATGCCTGCATATCCCTAGAGAACATGCATGCAGCTCTGACCTGTGAACTCAGGTACGTGTGTGTCATTACCCGCACTGTGGGCAGTAAGCCTCCATGAGTAGCATGGTTATAGAAACTGTCCTTAAGAGGCATCGCCTCTTGAAGGAGCACAGCTCATTTGAGAGGAGTGGGACTGTCTCCAGACAGCCCTAGGAGACGATGCTGAGAGCATATTGAAAAGCTGTCTTCAGCAAAAGCTCGCCAGTTTAACAACTCTGTTCACTGTTCCTATTGCACACTGGGCTCTTTGACGCAACAGAAAGAGCTGCCTTCTTCTTTTTTTTTTTTGCTTCCTCTTAAATCCGCCTGGCCAATTTAAAGCTCGTGGATATTTCTTCCCCCTCGGGGAAAGCATACGCAGGGATATTCTTTTTAACAGTTCATTCTGCACAACCATTTTCTTTCTTGTTTGCTGTTAGAAAATGTTAGAGCTGAACATGAGGCTTTCATCACAGGTCAGTGGATGAACTCTTGGCTCTTTAACATTTGAGTGAGGCTTTAGCAAGCACCGCAGTTTGGGAGGAAAAAGCAAGTTAACAAGGTTGTATCATGTGAGCCTATGTGTGCCTACTACTGGAACAGGAACCTTTTCAGATCCTCAGTGAGTGAGTTTTGCACAGATGAATTTACCCTCTTTCTTTTGTAGACGGATGTACTGTATTAATGTTTTATTGAGAATTGAAATGGCATCACAATTCTGTCTATCTTTTTTAATCCCTGAATGTCACTACTCCCTCAGAATGCAATAAACCTTACTGTCAATTTTAAGTCTGAAGTTTTCGTCTTTTTATTTTGCAAGGATTGTCTATTTTTAGTTCTAATATAGTCTTTCGTTTTCTTTTCAGCATGCTTTTCTGGGAAACATGTTACTCCTGGGCAGATTCTGTTTGCAGGGAAGATAGCTATTTGCTGTTTTGTATTTCTCCTTAGACTGCTATCAAGGGAACGAAAGGAGGATGTAGACATATTGTTCATGTATCTCTTTGGGCTGTATTTCAGGTAAGACAATCTTCCTTCCCTATCTCTCAAATTAGAATATGGAGTAGTTGCAGTATTTCTTTAAATTATAGCTTCTAAGATGATTCTGTTGCTGTTTGGATTTTGTGTTGATAAACTGTGAGTGTATTTGGCACAGAGCTTCATGAAACATAAAATCCTTTCTTTCCTAAATCCTATCTACTAGTTATCTGCATGTGTCTATTAACTTGTGTGCTCTAAATCAATGAAAGATCATTTTTGTAATTGCTTTGGTTTTCCTCTCTGCTATTATCACGTTAAGTGTGTGAGAGGGTTAGCGAGTGTATTTTTTGCCCTGACTAGACAGTTCTTATGCAAACTTTGTAAAACTGAGTTACAGATTGTTTCCACTGTGAATCACTTTCCTGGGGAGATGATGGCTTTTATGGTAATGTTTAACTTGAGCAGAAAGTTTTCAAACATATACATTGCCTTGTTGGTATGTTGGATTTTGGGGGTATGCTTAATGGTACTGCAAAATAAAATAGAAAAATTACCATTCCTATCAGAGTGTTTGTTTTCTTCTCCATTTAATGTTGCCTGTTATGGGAAGTACTTAGCTTTGAAAAGCTTTGATCCTCACTGTTTATGAAGATCAATACACCTGATAGGCATTACTGCAATATTTGCCATATGCAACTACCTTGAAAATGGAATTTGTGTGGGATACTGCTATTGCCTGAGGAGTTAGAAAATACTACTTATTTCTGTTTCTTTGCAGGCAAATTTAAGAACTTGCAATTCAAGGGAAAAGAGTTTTTCTTTGTTTCTGTAGCAAGGTTGCAGATTTTATAATTCAAGCTCTGGACACAGGCTTTCCATAGTTTTATTGTTATTTAAATCAATCCATTTCAGTCCTTGCTACATCTCTTACAAGGGTAAGGATGCTTTAAGGCAAACGGACTGTACTGCAGGCTTAGAAGCATTTTTAATTTAGAAAAATGCTCTAAATTTATGGGTTTTGGCTGCTCACATCTCTGAAACATTACTGTTTGTATTCCAAATTGTGTTGGCTCTGCTGAAGAGCGTTTTGTCGAGAGGCTTTGCACTTGGGATAGGGTAGGCAGTGGTACAGGGTAGGATTCTAAACCTGCAGTGAGCTATTTTTAATCTTACAGAGCAAAATTATTTAGTACTACAATAATTTTTAGTACTGAAACAACTAAAGTTCATTCGAAGGTAGTATTAAAACGCACTGAGCTTAACTTTGTTTAATGAACGTCACATTAAATCCTCTTAGCATTTTCTGGCACCTATTTTGGGAGTTACAAATCCATACCCTGTCACAGTGCTGACAGTGCTGTAAAAAAAAAAACCAACACAAAAGCCTATTCCCTGCTGTTGAAGCTGTCTCAAACTGTACAAGCCTTAGAATCCTTAAAATCAAGCAGTATAACAAGACAATGCAGTTCTTATAGAACAGACTTTCCAAATCTTTTTCCCCAAAAGTTAGATACTACCTCTGATCCAACATCACAGGCAGAGCACATATAGGTTCGCATTCACCGCCTTTTGATTTCTTGTTGGTGCAGTAGTCAGGCCTTCTTCTCAATGGTAACACACAAGCGTGAACAACCGTGATGTATTGACATGACTACTGACATAACTGTGCCTGAACCCATGAGTGGGGAATAAGCATAAATGATGTGCGTGCTTTGATGTGGTCTTTGGGAACTTTGGACTGAAAGAACATGCTGGAATATCTTAATTACATTCTAGCCTTCTAGTTTACCAACAGCTACAAGAAGTTATCTGTTTCTCCTGATGTTTGTAGTGCCAGCTTTCTATCAAGCCGCAGTAGCAGACCTTGTGGCTTGCTGTATTTCTGCTTGCATGCCCTGAACACTGTCACAGGGTAACTGGATGCTTGTTATATTACCCTAGTGACCTGGTCTCCAGCTCACCATGCCTACAGTAAGGAAGAACTAGCTGTTGTCTAGCTAATCTAAACCATGCACAACTCAAGCCAGTTTAAGAGGAAATGCAGTAGGAACTTTTGTTTGTAATAGCTAAAATAGACAGCACACTTAGACTTATGCAAGACGTAGACAAAAAAGTGAAAGGCAAAAATGCTTAATCTATTTATGCCTAGTTTATATTAGAAAGGTTCTTACCCCATCCTACTGTTTTGATACTCTTCTGACAAGATTTTCCTGTTTGCACATAGCTTATATTGCACATAGCTTATGTTTTAGGTCTGTTCATGAGTCCATCAGTTAGCTTCCCCTGTGATGACAGGCCATGTCTTTCAGACCATATGTCAAGTCATTTGTAGATTTTTGAGGAATCTCTCTTTTCTTATTCATTCTTGTCTGCAAAATTTTTCAGACAGTGCAGTGTTAGTCTTTTATCCCCACACTCACGTTTTGGTGTCTATCCAGACAAGATGTCATCGGTGTTCTTAATTATTTCTTTGCTACAGAATGGAATACATCTATATCAGTGTATGCATTGCCTTCTTGTATTTGCCTAGTTAGTCAAAGAGGGAGTAAATCTCCTCACCATTTTTTGGGAGAAAAAAATGTCTTCATGGTAAGCTGTACTGTCTACGAACAAGTATATCAACATATTCAATGTTGTACAAACATTTCACCCAGATTTTTCATCCTCATGTTTGTGTGTTTTAGATGGAGTGTGCAATTGCAGACTCTGTGAGGGCCTCTCAGCACTGTTATAATATTACTAATAAGGAGTCATGTCTGAAGTCATGTCTTGGTTTTGAAGAGAGGTCTTTGGCAGAATGCCATGCTGCTGGAGGGCTTGAGCAAACCCCAGTGCTTTTGCTTATTCATGCAACTGAGTGGGACCCTTTCATTGTAACTTGATTGCATTTAGGCTCAGTCATAATGGCTTGGATAAAAATACCCCACACTGAATGTCTCCCACGGCCTCTAGGAAGTTTGAGCAGCTCAAGGGCAGTCGTCAGCATCTGCATTGGGAAATGCCATGAGTCTGTTGATCAAGCTGAAAGAACTTTACTCCTTCTATTCTACCTCACCAAAACATCAAAGTTTAGGGCCTTAAAAGCAAGTTTCCGCTTGGTTTTACTCATTAACTACTCGTTGACACTACAGTCACACATGGTAACTGCTCAGAGGTACAGAGAGCCTGCTTGTTGTTTCTCACCTTCATTAGGAAACACAGACACGGCAGCCTGGACTTTCAGGCACTGTGTTTGGAATTCTTGATTCAGATGTTCATTGTACAGATGCCTGTTATTCAGTTTCTAGTGAATGCATCCAAGAAGTCAATAATAAGGTTATAGAGACTTTTCAGGTTTCTTTTGCTTTTTTTCTCAGAAGTACCAATTTTGAATCCACGTTTTGAGGGGTCAGCAGTGCAACCACTTCCAACTACATTTAACTACATGGGCTGACAGAGAAGACTGTGGATTATTTACATCTCCTCTGTAGACTGTCAAAAGTAGCCCAGACCACATAAATTCTTGCCTTTGCTAGAATCTATGGAAGAAACACAATATTCAGTCCTGTAAACACTCACTAGTTTTAGCTTTTTTAAAGACACAAGCTTAGCTACACAGTTCTAGAACAGTTACAATTGTGAATTGTGTCTTCCAGTTCATTGTCAAGAAGTTTAAGGATTTTAGGCTAAATTAAGGAATCACAGACCTAATAACACTGGAAAAGACCTCTGAAATCATCAAACCCAGACTATGACCTAAAATTGTAATATGCTAACTCTGTTCCATACCAAGCGCCACTAAATCCGGCATTGGTGTTCTTCAGATCACAGTAGCATTAAACATGGTTGAGATCTTCAGTGTGCTCCGAACTCCATGAAGTGGTTGTTCTGCCATTTCACTGAAGGCTGTAGGAGGCTCAGGTAGCCATGAAACGGTCATTGGACACACCCTGGCTGCATCATGCTCTACCTCAGACTCCTTAAGAAGTTATGCTATAAGCTGACAGAGCCAGACCAATTAGCAGGTGCCATCTGTCCTGTCAGCCTATTACCGAGTGTTTAGCATTCTTGCTAACTGTAGCTGCCAATTGTAAGATGACATGTGTATACTCTGTAGATAAGGAACTTGCTTAAATACAGGCTGCACACACAATAAAACTCTCTCACTTGCTCGCTCCCCTGCCGACACTCTGTTGGACTCTGACTCCTTCTGAATCTTCCCTCAGAAGCTACATAACCATTCTGCCAATTTAATTGGTAGCCTGCTGTCAGCCCAAGAGAAGAGGCTTGAAGGGTTGTATAAGCATAGTAGGGTCAACTGGATTGCATGAAGCAATGCAAGCAACCAAGTGAGCTCATTTTTGTCAGTGATGTCTGGAAGCTAAATTGAGCACAATCTGCAAAGATAATGCAGGGCAAACAACAGAAAAATCTTTGCAGGAAGTTTTCACCTTCAGTAGCAAATAGAACAGGTGATAGTTTTCATTTCCAAATCTGTGTCTGCAAGGAAGTGGGCTACCCCTCTATTGACATGAATAGCCATTGTCTTCACATTGCATTGCCTTGATAACAGACAAACAGAAACGATTCACTTGGTCATGGACATCATGCTCCTGTTTGTAAAGAAAAGAAAACAGAACAATGATTAAAACACTATCTTCTTCTATGAAGTGAAAACATGAGAAAACAAAATTTGAGTTTCCTTTTTCCTCACCATTGTGTGACCATAAGTGGTCCTGTGGTTCATTGGCAAGAAGACATGGAACTATGTGCACTCCAGCATCCTTGGCACAGTGTGCAGATGCCCCTGGGATTTGTTTCTACTGGAGAGGGTTGAGGCAGCAGTATATTTCTGGCTTCCTATTTGTGCATTTTTTTACAACCAAGAATTTAAATAGCTGACAGTTCTTAAATTGAACAATTCTCTCTTCCTCTCCAGGATGAGAAACTGTATCAAGGTTTTCAAAGCCAAAAGCCTGAATCCAGATATTCCTACTAATCATTTTTTTGGGATGTTTAGATTTTGAAATAATTCTCTTATTCCTGTTTTGTGTATGGTGAAAAGGCTCACCCACAGCCTTTCCAGAGGTAGAACCAGAAGCAGTACTGCCTCTATTGCAGCTCAGAGTTCTGCCAACTAGATTATATTCTATTGTATAGTGGTATTCAGGGACTAGAATAATTTAATTTTCAAAACAGTTGAGCCATTTGCAGCACTACCTGGTTTGGACACAGTTTATTAAGTGATTCATTGCTTATGTAGGTTAGGTTGATGAATTGCAGGGCAAGATGCTCAAACCACAGGACTGAATCCACGTTACTCAGACCATCACTACTGGTCATGAGTTTGCATTTCATCTTTTGCAGGGATGTGAAAAGATGAAGAGATGTTGTTTGACCTGTACTGCTATTTCTGCTACCAAGGTGGTATTTAAATGCATCTGGGAAGGTTTACAAGGTAGAATATTCCAGTGTTATACAGGGACTAACATTTTTTATTTCAAAAGGTTTTCAGCATTTTTCCCCCTGAATGTACTTCACAGAAGATAACTGTGATGTCCCAGGGATCTCTGGTAATCACTCAGTGCTGGAATGAAAGAGCTTCCACTTATGAAGGCTGCGTTGTCTGCATTTTTATTCTCTACCTTTTGTAGTCAGTCACCCATCCCCTGATAGAGCTGCTAGATTTCAATTCACCCACTCCCAAGTATCTCTGTATTTAGGTTCTTTCCCTTCATGTACCCTAACAAATGATGTTTTCATTTACACTTATGATGATCACATAGCTGCTGGAATTCTTCACAGAGGGAAACTTTTAGGATTCATGTTGATTTGTAAAGGAGGAACTTTACTCTGCTACTTGAACCTGTTTTTCCTGTATGTGGAGCCAGTATTGAAGAAAGTGGTTTATCCTCAGAATATTCTAAAGAGAATCATGACAGTGTTGAAAAACATTTCTTGTAAGAAATTTCTAATTAGTTTATTTGTGAAAAGCTGATGCCTCTTGATTTCAGAGAAGAGATTTCAAATCAACTTTGGAAAACTCGTCAAAAAGCTATTAGGAAACTATACAGTAGTGTGTGCTGTGGACCAGGTACCCTGCACTGTTTTTTAATTATAAATACTAAAATTTATCTGAATGGAATAGATAAATCATCAGAATATTGACTCAAATCCTAGCAAACCAAACCAGAAATACTTAAGATCTATGTATTCCTTATGAAAGTGGTGGTTGCTAGCTCAGAAACTGATGTAAAGATTTGTTTTAGCCACAGAAATAGAAAAAAATCCTAAAGAATATGTCACCTTACAGTTTGCAGGAGAGTGTGAGATGATCTTACAAGATGAAAGTCAGTGGTGAAGTTTGCCCATGCTTAACTGAACCAAGAATACATATATTTATGAATGAATTAATAAGCTCTTCCACAAATATCCTAGCTTTCTCTGGGTGTTGTTCAGGAAATCAAAAGCACTTACGTAACGTTAAAGGAATGAGAGGAAAATTTCTTAGCATTAGAGAAGGGAACCTAAAGCCTCTCTCTAAAACCCTTAGGAACTAGATACACTAAGAAACTAGATCACTGCAAATGCAAAGTACATGCAAAAGTGTGTTTTGAAAGCTATCCCAGAACCCCTTAAAGCTGCATGAACGAGTCAGTAGCTCTGATTTTTGTTTGTGGCTAAAAAGAGTGTAGAACTGTGTGTTTGCTTTTGTCCAAATGTAGTTTAAATTTCATTTTTCTCCCTTGATCTGGATCTGCCTTTTGTTACATCAGCCAGGTAAAAGAACCTACAGAAGATTGCTGTGTAACACTCCATGTTTATCAGCAATTCCAGGGAGTGGTATGTGTGCCAGGAGGGCTAGAGCTATATGGGATGGTGCCTGAACAGGCCTTGTATTCCAGCTGCAGGGAATATGTGGGAAGCAGACCACTTCTGTTTGTTACACTGGTGTGCTAGTTATTCTTGGTTGGCATAGGTGGGCGAGTAAGCCATGTCCAAAGAAAATGTAGGCTTTTTTTAGAAATATAAAGGCGGTATTATTTTTTCCAGTAAGTGCAGGGCTGTAATTTTCTTACCTTTTTTGCACTTATTTTGCTCGAGTTAGTGAAGACAAGCTCATCCTCGTGGTAAAGCTATTGGCTTTATCTGAGGTAGCTCCCGTTTCTTACATTCCACTGAGTCTCTTTTTGGCTATAAACAACTAAAAAGGCAGTAACTTCAGAGCCCAAGCCAAAGGAACTTGACTGGCAGCTGCTCAGTAATCTTGCAAACCTCAATCTATTAAACCTCAACAGCAAAAGAGACACAAAGGTCCAGATAAGAGTTAAGAGTGATGTAGCAAGCTCTGTTTCACCTCTTTCCTAGGATGACAGCCTGTAAAGAGTTTTTGAAAGGGCTGGAACCCTCTGGCATTGTCCTGAAGAAATTTGTATTTGTTTTTTAACCCTTATCCCTGCTACCAAGGACTTTTCACTTCTTTCATAGCACACTACGATTTCACTCTCAGGCAACTCCAGCATGCCCTTCATATGGATCATATATTCTTTCTCCTCTATATTGGTCTAGCATTTTCAATTATTTCCATATTCATTGGGCAGTCAGTACCCAGCCAATTGAAACAGGCAGGCTGCTCAATATCTTTTCCACTCCAGGAGTAATTTAATCAGAGAGTGACTGCATTATTTCTTCAGAGAGCTGAGCTGTGCATGCCAGGCAATCTGCAGCAGAGAACAGCATCGTTACCCAAAAGGCTTAGTCATTTCATGCTGTTTTATGCTTCTGCAGCTTGTAATGCAGCTAACGGTACTATCTTGTTGTGTTTTCTAATATGCATGATTCAGATGTAATCAGTTAGAGGAGGTGTAGAGAAGAGGATGGATGAGTCATGGACTGTATTTATGTTGTGTAAGATTGAGTTTCAAAGCTGTTGGGTCCTGCAAGATCCTTAACCACTGCCATAATTTTTTACAGAAGTGTTGGCACTCACAGAGCAGATGAAGTCTATTCCTTTAGTTTCTCTCCAGAGTTCCATCCTATAGCTACAAAGAGTTTAATGGAAGCTTGTTATGAGTACATTCCCACAGAAATATTTCAACTTTCATAAAAGAGCCAGAGAGAGAATTGGTTGAGAGGGGAAGGTCTCTAGGAACTCCTCTCATTCAATATAACCTTCATCTTGGTTGACTAAGGTATTTTCCAGACAACCTGAAAGGACTGGTGAGACACTGCTGTTACAGGGAACCATGGGTCTTGAGAATTTCCTTCCACTGGAACTCCTAACTGGATGATCCTTGCTGTCAAGGAGTCCAAGGGAAAGAAAGAAAGAAAGAAGGTGGAAGGGAGGCAAGTCATAGAGTCATGGTGTGATAGATACTTGTGCTGTGTTCATTTCTTGTTGCTGAGCACTAGCATTTAGGTGACCATCAGCTTGAAGTGACAACTGCATTTTCTTTTGAAGTCCTTGGGCCAGATTATCAGCTGGTGGGCATGATTTCACACTGGTGGAGTTGGACTTGGTCAGCTGGGCACCGCCCACTGGGAGTACCACTGCAAAACTGTTGTCCTCAGTAAGACCCATCTTCTGCTTATTTTAAGAGTTTTGTTTCACCTTTATTATTGTCATAATGCTTTTATTTAATATGTGAATTCAAAGAATTAGAATCAAAATGTGTTCACAGTTCCTTTCAATTGAGTATGTATTATTTGTGGTAAAATTATCTATCTGATCACTTTATAACCTTTGCAGTGGCATGATCATTTCTCATGCTTGTATTGCATCTTGCTGGTGACCCAGATTAAAATGAACCTTTCATTTGAGTTGTTCAAGAATGTGTTTAAGGCAGAGGAGAAGAATTTCCAAATTGCAGTGTTTTTTTTCAAGCTGGTAGGACATCAAAACTCATCAGTAGAGAAGATCTATTGTAATTCACAGAGACACATGATGTCTCTGTGCTGTGTTACTTCAGTGAAAATGAAGTCTGAGACTGCATTTAGTTCTATCTAGCATGCAGTTAGATTTGGAAGCCAACTAAAATTGACATTGAACTTCTTTTTCTTTCATGTAGCTGTCTTAAAATTAATCCAGATGATATAAGAGTGAAAAGCTTTGTTCTTGCTCTGTAGATAATTCATTTAAGTCTAGGATGCTAAGCTGGGCTGCAAAATCACTGTTGTGATGCACTGACACCATTGTCATAGAATCATTAGAGATCGGAAGGGACCTCGAAAGCTCATCTAGTCCAATCCCCCTGCCACAGCATAGACCAAGTTGCACAGGAACACATTCAGGCTGTTCTTGAACACCTCCAGAGAAGAAGATTCCACAACCCCCTGGGCAGCCTGTTCCAATGCTCCATTACCCTCACTGGGAAGAAGTCCCTTCTAATATTTATATGGAACCTACTCTGTTCCAGCATTGTCAATACTGCAGCTAATGTTCTCAGGTTTTGAATACTCCCATTTGATCCCCCGAAATGTCAGCTTGTACTGAAATCTAATTTTCCAGTAAGTGCCGGCAAAGTTTGACTGCTGCTGAGACAGGACAGAGAGTAGTTTGATGTCAATGTTGTTTCAATCTTTTTGATGTTCCACACTTTGTGTTCTCATAACTGTCTTCAGGATACAATCTGTCCTGCTGAAATCATGGACCAAGTTAATTGAAAGCTTCCCCCTTAGGTTGGCCTAAATCATGACACAATTAATTTTCCTCTTTCCCCCAGAGCTTCAGCATGTGCAGCCTTGACAGCCTGTCCTTCATGTCTCTGCCTGGGGTTCATTTGATATATCCTATTTTTATCACTGTTGCAATGTTTTGTTAACAGTTTATATAACTGTTCTGTTGATCACATAATCTATGAAAGACGTGCAGACTGACATTTGATTTTCAGTGATGTAGTAACTGGGGAAGACATCTGTTTTGCTGCTCAAAACATTATATTCAGATGCAGCACACATTTTCATGCATTACTGTCATAATCTGTGCAAGAATAGGCTAGAAATCTTATGAATGACGGAAAATAATAACTGATTCCTCTGAAGTGATCATAGAATCACCAAGGTTGGAAAAGACCTTCAAGATAATCAAGTCCAATCATCCATCCAACAACCCCTAACCACTAGATCATCTCCCAAAACACCATGTTTACCTGTTCTTCGAACACCTCCAGAGATGGTGCCTCCACCCCCTCCCTGAACAGCCTGTCCCAATCTTCCAGTGTGATGGGTCAGACTCTGTGACAAAGGTGACAAGAGTCAAACATTACAGCAGAGAGATGAGTAGGGAGGAGAGCATGCGGGCTGGGTCTTGCAGCTGGCCAAGAGATACATGTGCTGTGGTGAGAACAGAACAAACAAGGCCTGGATCACCACTGCTTTATCTGCAGAATTATGCAGTGGGAATACTTTGTGCTGTTGCTTCCCAGAGACAGAGCAAAGAATTCACTCAACGCTGTTTGTCTAAGTCCCTGAGAATATAGTCCCCCATATTATTGAGGGGGAAGAAAAATGCCCCTAGCAGTAGTGGATAAAAAGGAGGATTTAAACAGTGCCAGATAGTGACCCCCACACCCCCACCCCATCTATGGAGTCAGCTATCCTGAAAAACTAAGAAGGTGGTAGGAAACACCAAGAATTTGCAAAGCAAGAGCGGTGCCAAACCATGCCAGACACTGCTGCAGTCTAGAGTGGTTGCTCTAACCTTATATCTATTTTCTCTCTTCTTCCTTTTATCTTTTTTTTTCCTTTACTCTTTGAGGATGGCATCTATAAGCTTCACTAAACTTGACTTTTATGTGGACCTATGGTGTTTAGTCTCCTTATTTTGACCCAAGTGAATCCATGAATTGAGACACTCCCCTTCTCTGATTGATGGAGATATGATAGGATGTTCAGCAAAGCAATGCAGGTATGTGCCTGGGACTTGGACTCCCACACTGTGAAAGGAAACAGAATGAGGCTGATACAGATCAAAGAGGAAACACTCACACCCTATAAGAAACCAGGATGTTTCTGGAGACAAATCAGTATTGTAGGTTTATATGAGTTAGTTCTTTTTCCCAGATGTTCTAGCAGCTCACTTGGGAATCTGATGTGCTGAGTTTCTTTTGGCTTTTTGTCACAGAACAAATCCATGCCAGAGAATTCCTCAGGACATGATTCTTCCAGAGGACCCACGGGAGATATCTAGGCTGTGCTATGACCTTATCTTTCAGTCTCTGTCACTGTTCACCATGGCAATGAGAATATAAGTGGGAAAATCCTCATTGTAAATGAACACTTACACCTTTGATTCAGTTGCATCACTGAACTGATGGCTAAGAGCCTTTGAATCACTGAGCTATGGGTCTGGGGAAGTGCATGGAGACACAGGAAGCCAGATGTCAACACCTGCCTAAGGCTATAGAGATGGGCTAAGCTTTGTAAGGTGAACATATGTAGAAATATGTCGTTTCTGACACTTTTTACCTCCACTTGCTTAGTATGTTTTCCTGAATGAATAAGCTATGTTCTCTTTCTGATACAGCTTGACTGAACCACTCCATTTGATAACAATCGCAAGTGCCCAAAAGTGGTTCTTAACTGGTTTCAGGACTTCCTGAGATAAAAATACTTGGTAGACAGAGGGGTGTTAAGAGCTACAGGACTCAGCCTGCCTTTGGGAAGAGCAAAAGCTGAGAGTCCCTTGTGCAGCTGGTAGAGCCTGCGCAGGGAAACTAGGAGAGCCAGTTGAATAAAGTAAACAGACCATTCCTCAATCCTTCATTACAAGAGATGCAGTTCTGCTCCAGGCCCTGTTGTGCTCTCTAAGGGTGTCTAAGGTTTTTTCAATGCATATATATTTGTTTTGAACACGTAAGTTGTTTTGTGTTTTCTTCCGCAAACACATTTCAGAATTCGAAACAGCTGCTACAGTTCTATCCCTTCCCTTTGAACCTAGTAACTTCTTCACACTGCAAGGTTATTTTAGCAGCAACGTGATGCTAAGTGGTTCTCAAAAATGCCCTTACCTTTTGTCTCCACTTGTTTATTCCTTGCTTCTTCCTTCTAAACACTCTTGAGGGACCTCATAGCAACCTTCCAATACCTGAAGGGGGCATAAGAAGGCTGGGGAGGAAGTGTTCACAAGAACATGGAACGATAGGATGACAGGTAAAATGGTTTTAAGCAGGAAAAGTGTAGTGGATCACTGGAACAGGCTGCCTAGAGAGGAGGTGGAGGCCCCAGCATCCCTAGAGATGTTCAAGGTCAGGATTAATGGCGTTCCAAGCAATCTGTTGTAGTGTTGTTGATGTCCCTGCTTATTGTAGGGAAGTTGGACCAGATGACCATTAGAGGTGAGATCCTGACCATGGCATTTGTCTTACATCTGTTCTTCAAATTCCTTCTCTCTGCTCCTGTGTGACTGTCTTGTGACATTCCAGCTCTGCTAACAGCTGACAAACTTCACTGTGTAGCTGTAGTGTTTGCATAGTATTTAGTTCTTGACTCCTAATTTTGAAGGCTAAAGCAAGACTCTGCAGAAGTCCGAATTTCCAGGTATCTACTATTTTCTTACTCTTTTTTTCTCTGGTATGGAGTCATAGTTTGTACCACATCTAAAGTTTCTGGGCTGATGGCCAGTGCTAATATGTTGTTTCAGTGTTCTTGAATGGAATGCAGTGAGTCCCCCCATGGAGCAATTGCCTCTGACATCACTGATAATAGCAATGTCTGCTAGTTGAAACAGGGATGAAATGGCTTTATTTATATAACTGTCTGCTTGCAGTAGATTCTCACCATGTGGGGTTTTTTTGTCCATTGATTACTGTTTTATCCATATGTCTCATTGTGCTGTTCTAACAGCATCTCAAAGGACTGCTATTTTTAGACCATAATAATGAATGCACACACAACTCCTCATGCAGCAAGCAGCACTTAACTCAGATTGGTGCCTGATTCTCGCATTTCTCATTTCAGATCAGCTATACATTTCAAGATAGAATATCTGGGGTAAAGCAGAAGCAGGTCTATAAATCCAAACTAGATGTCAATATTCTTTCCCTTTTCTGCCAAGTGCATATTGAGTGGGTTTGACTTACTGACTTGCACTGCACAGGTTGCATGATGTCCAGTAGTCCCATAGTGAAGTCGGATCTTACAGGAAGCAAATCCATGTGTCAGAGTTATCAGGATGTTTCCCACTTCCTGCCCAGTTCCCTTTCTGGAACTGTGGTCTTCTGCACTCTAATTATGTAAAATAAGCTGGCTGGCTTATTGTGATGATGCTCACACATTGCTCTTCAGTGAAATAATCATGTGGAGCAGATGGTCTGGGGGAGCATTTGGCCCAGCCACCTGTAGGCATCTGGCAAACTAGGTGTTTAAACTAGCCAGATAAGTTCCCTAGGCTCCCAGAAGGAATGTGGTTCTTGCTATGCATAGATGGACTCATGGAGATAATTCAGGAGCTAAGTGCAGGAACCTCACTGTAGTAGTGTGAGTAGATGTCCCAGCATGCATGTCCCTTACTGAAACCAAAGGAGATTCCTGCCAACCCCTGTATACTTGTCCCAGTGGAGTTTGAATTTTCTCGTTATTTTTGAAGATACACATTTCAATTTGTCCTCTTTTAACTGCAACTTAGCAGAATCTGCTGAAGTACTGATCTAAAAGGATAGCTCTTAGAAATGGTTGTCCTCTTTCAGAAGTGCTAAAACCTTCCTGATGAGAAAGGAGATGGAATAATGCCAATTTTGGAGCAGTGGAGGGTAAAACCCGTGATAAAAATCCAGAGGAGGAATGAAGAAAATTTTCCAAATGAAGTATACTTTCCCAAATAAGAGAAATGTTTCTTGTGTGCATTTGTTATAAAATACAGATTTCTGTTTAGGGAATAGACCAGTCATCAAAAGTATGAAAGTTAGAAATACTACCCAGCTGGTTTTTTGCCCCTTCCAAAGAACAGGGTATCCTCTGCAAGAAGCATTAAGCGTATGGCTGATTTGATCTGCTTTGACAAGCAGTTCCTCTTACCTAGATTTTCCTTTAAAAGCACAGGGAGTTTCCTCAGCTTCTTCAGTTTTACTGGTGAGCTTTTTTGTCATTATCTCAATACACAGACAAGCCAAGTTTTTTGTCAAGGGCACATAGCAGAGGAGAGAATGAAACCACCACAATCTCCTGTGCATGTTTCTACCTAGCATTCAAACATTCTTTTTCTCTGAGTTTTGCTCAAACCAGGTATGAGTTACCTTTTCTCACTTGCTGCACATCCACATGCTGACACCATTCACTCATTCTTCCGTATATGATATTACAGCTGGTGTCATCCAGCTAACATCTTTCAATTCTCTTTTTGCTTGTTTTTAAGGTGCCAATTCTGTAAAACTCTGCCTGTTAAACTGATTGCAGTGAGGAAAAGGAGGTGCTTTCCCATAACAGGAGAACCATTATTCTTTCAGAGACCATTGAAATACTTGTAGTGAGGCTTTTCACTGCAGTTTCTAACAGCCCTTGTTGAACTAATTCTGTGATACTAAAACATACAGAAAGGACCTTGTGAAGGTGTAATGATAAAAGAAACATAGGTCTCACTCAATTTGTATGGAATCCTTCAGGTATTTCATTAGTGTGATAGGGTTTCCACCTCTGACACATGAGATTGCAGAGAACTGATTCATATCTACCACTCAGCTGAGTGCTACAGTTTTATTAACCATGAAATCAGCAGGAGTAACAAGCTATCAGTAGAAGCACTAGAAATCTTTAGACCTTTAATCCAGAATGCATTGCACAATCACAGTAAACCTTTCAGAGAAGTTAATGATACAAGACACTTGTAATAGACTATAGAAAACAGCTACATTTCCTTTTCCATAGCTTAGCAAACAAGCAGACTAGAGGGCATTGTTTTAGGGGCAGGAATATCTTCCTGTGAGTTAAACTATCCTGGGTCCTTGTTGCAAATAGTACAATTTCATTATTTTACAGCAAGCTGTGTTAAAAGGAGGGGAAGAGAAAAATCTGTAAAAACAGAGCAGCAATTCATTGTCTTCTCGTCGTTAGCTTGCATAGCTGTGCCAGCACTCATTCTAACGTATCTGTGTTCAAATAAAAAATGGTGTTGTCCTTTGTAGGAAGGTTTCCATGAAACAAGAACTTACAGCACAAAGATTCACCTCAAAAGGAAATATCTTTTCTTCAAATATTCTGGCACATTATGAGAATTATCCTTTTTTTTTTTTTTCTATTTCTGTTTTCTGGAAAGCTTTGTAAATGCACCTAATTTCTGGAAACTCTTCTTTAACAAAATCAGCTATCCTTAAAAAAAACAAACCTAGGTCTGCATCAACTTTGACACATCTTGTTAAATCAAATCAAGCCAAATACCTCTGTGGTACGATGAGAGGGGGGGAAAGGTTATACTGTAAGTTCCTGTGTGCATTATTTCATACCTTTGCATGAAATGTGCTCTGCTTCTGACTGAATGTTGAAATTGTTGTTTTAAGAAAAGAGGCTCTGTGGAACCTTTCAGGAAATGCTGACCTGACTGCAGGGTGTACTTCTCCAGTATAACAAAAGGAGACAAAAAAGATAGCTTTTACTGGCAAGGGAAACTATCATCAATCAGCTCTGTGTTAGACAACCAGAATGACTCCTGTGTGAACTGTTAATATTTAACATGTTTCTAGCCAAATGGATGGCTTTACCAAGCTATTGCATGCCATGCAATCAAAATACAATAAACTAGAGTTTTAATCCAAAATATCAATAGACTTCAGTGAAAGAAGTGAAAAGTGTTGCTGATCAATGAGAACTTAAATGATCCTTATGGCTGTAGATTGGTATATCAAACTGCTTGTTTGGTTTGAGGTGTTTTATAAAAAAAATGAAAGCATATATCCTATTTTAGACATGATTTGAAAATTGCAAAATATCTTTGGTTAGAAAAGACTTTTAAGATCATGAAGACCAACCATTAACACAGCACTGACAGGTCACACAGTACTTGCAGTGCTGAGTACAGGGGGAAAAACCCTGCTCCTGCTGGCCACATTGCTTCTGATACAAGCCAGGACACAACTGGCTTTATTGGACACTGGGCACGTTACTGACTCATATTCAGCTGTCTGTCAACAAACACCCCCAGATTCTTCTCTGACAAGCTGTTTTTCAGCACTCTTCCCCAATTCTGTAGCCTCCCAGGACGTTGTTATGATCCAAGAGCAGGACCAGGCATTTGACCTTGTTGAACCTCATACAGCTGACCTCAGCCCATCAACTAAGTACAAAGAAGACATTCTCAATCTATTGAAATATTCTATTTAAAAATAAATCCATATCAGTGATCAAGGATCATACAAAAAAAATCTACATTCTGTTGGAATCAGCTGACCCATTTATAGATAGCTTTGTTTATTTTACTTTTCAGTTCTCTTCAGGTTGTTGGGTTTTTTTCAATTTCTTTCTTTAAGAAGAATTACATGGTTAGGTGAATACACTCTACAATGCTGAACACAGAGAACCTTCTTCTCTTTCCACCCTCTATGCAGACCTTTTCTGCAGAGACTTTGCTGTGATTTATCTGTTCAAATTCTGATTACAAAGAACTAGACAGTTTAATGATGAAGGTGCTGAGATTCATATATGAGCCTCAAATAATAAATAAATATATATTTGGAAACTTTCTCCAGGAAGAAAAAAAAATTGCTTTAATGAAGCAACTACATAAGATTTTCAAAAAGTTGCTAGGAGACTCTTTTCTGATATGTCAAGGAAATGTGTCTTTGACTGAAACCACGTATGGAAACAATGGCATTAAAAGGTACTATGACACGTCTTGTTTCACAGTAAGTGCTAACCTGGAGGAGGAAGGAAATGGGGGCTGAGTCAGGGGATTGGCCTCTTCCTGCCAATCACTACTGGCCAGATTGATAGGGAAATGCTTATCAGCA
This sequence comes from Upupa epops, assembly GCA_013397515.1. Classification (NCBI taxonomy): domain Eukaryota; kingdom Metazoa; phylum Chordata; class Aves; order Bucerotiformes; family Upupidae; genus Upupa; species Upupa epops. The sequence continues at coordinate 132,534 of VZRI01007271.1, forward strand.
CATCTTGGGGGTTGTTAGGAGAGCTATGAAAGCTGTTCGTGCTGCATGTTTTAGAGCCGTATGTGGAGCTTGGGTAATCTGTCTCAGTATTGAACTGGTTTGCAGTTATTTTCTGGCTTCCTGGTTATTAGTTTGTTTTCTGAAACTTGGTTTTCTTTTGTAGTGTAAACCACAGCTGAAGAGTAGTTTTGGTTAGCAATAGTAGTCTCAATCCTGGTAATTCTTGCTCAACCTAAATAACATACCAAACCCCTTATATCTTGTCTACAAAGATTTTTTTTCCTCTTGCCTCCTTTACTCTTAATTATTTTATTTGAAGGACTGTCTTGATAACACACAACCCAGCAAATTTCATTTGACCTATAGGTATACATCACCATGAGAATATAACATTAGTCTTGTAGGAACCAGGTATCTCTCTTCACTTCCCACATCCTGGGCTCAGGAGGGAGAAAACCTGTTCTACTGTAAACTCTGCTGAAGTTAATGAAGTTCACATCCACCATCTAGCCTGGTACAGGAAGTCAGACTGTGTTGCTGAGAGGGTGGTCTGACAGCAGTTAGACATACGAGTGCCCTGAATACAGTAGTCCTAGATAATGTGTGTGACACACACAGTCTGCTTTCCACTCCACAGTTCAACCTAGTGAAGCTTACCTGCTTCTCTACATAACTTCAGCTTCATACATTTATCAATGGGTAAGTGGCTCTTCTGCTTACTTAGGTAAACTGTGACATGGGGGTACTAGTGGACAGCAAACTTAACATGAGTCAGCAGGTGGCCAAGAGGGCTAATGGCATCCTGGCTTGTATCAGGAATGGTGTGGGCCAGCAGGGAGGGAGATTATCCTCTCCCTGTATTTGGCACTGGTTAGACTGCACCTGGAGTATTGTGTTCAGTTCTGGGCCCCTCAGTTTAAGAAAGATGTCAAGGTGGTGGAATGAATCCAGAGAAGGGCAACTAGAATGGTAAAGGGCCTGGAAGGTAAGCCCGACAAGGAGAGGCTGATGGAGCTGGGTCTGTTTAGCCTGGAAAAGAGGAGGCTCAGGGGTGACCTTATTGCTGTCTATAACTACCTAAAAGGTGGTTGTAGTTAGGCAGTGGTCTGTTACTGTGATACTGTAACCCTTCAGTGATTCATGCTCTACATCACAGGTCTGTTTATCCACACTAGGCTCTGGATTTCTTTGACAATCTGGCTGTACTTGCTCTAGAGTTCCTGGCATAAGGTTTTCAGTAGCAATCATGTGAGACAATGGTTAAGGGATTCACCTAAACCTAGAGACATTCACTGTGTGTCTACACGCAGATCCCTTAATTTTTACAGACCTGTTACTGCTCACCTGAGCCACTTTCATAAGGCTGTGATCATCTTTGTTCTTAAAAGGAATGATTGTTCATTCCTGTAGTGGCAGGCAGTTTTCTTTTGCTTGTGTAAATCACTGGGTATGCATGTGTAAATATTTCACAGTGAGGCAATAGCTTTTTTTCCAGACCCAGACTTAAATGGACAAGCAAAATTTCTCCTGTTATTTATTTTTATCAGGAAATATGAAAAAAATTCGTGATCTATCTGTTTTATTATGATCCTGTCACTTACTGTTACATTAAAACTGGATTTAGTCTTTCTGGAAGCCCTCTATGTGCAGCACAATTGTTGAATTAGACCTTAAAATTAATGAAATGGGGGTAGTATGTTTTACCTGTTCCCTGGCTGTAGCTTGTCCTTGTTTTATTCATTAGCTTCCTACAAATAGAAACCATTCTGTTAGCATGTTGTTATCCCTGGCATTGCATAGGGCTGCAGCAGTATCACCACTGCAGTAAAATGCTCCTCTTTGACATAAGTTAAGTAACTTCTGCTAGTTACCTAAGAGAAATTAAAATCAAAGTAGTGTTCAGAAGGTGTCAATCTTCCAGGTACATTGAACATCTTAACTGTCCATCCCCAACCTTAACTTTTAGGGCTGACATCTATGATGTCTTCTTAATTTGTTCTTAAAAGACTAGGCTGAACTCCAGGTCAACTCACTGTTTCTTCCTCCCATTCTAGCAAAGTTGAACACTCTTCTGAAACAGCTGAATTCCTAAAACTTCAGATCAGAGCTTGCCAATGAGAAATGGTCCTTTAGAGTGAAGCATTGCTTCTTTCCTGAAGTAAGATGGAGTCAGCCTTTGTGATCACACCATCTTGGAGGAAGCAGTGTACCCTTGTAATCTCGTCTCTGCATTTTCTCTCTGACCTTGACAAGGCATGCATCTGTCTTGTTGCCTACTAGAGGGTGAATAGACTGGTGGAAACTTCCATGAACGTCCAATAGAGCTTTGGAAAATGTCTATAGAACTTCCAACTAGCAGTTGTCCTGAGGATGTGTGCATTCAAATACCTAAAAGTCAATGTGTTTAGCTGAGAAGGATAGTGTATTGTGATTCTAAGGTGGAAATCCCGGTATCTCATAAGAACAACAACATTCCTAATACAGACTTGTGTAACTGCTGGTTATTGAACTGTGGGAACCTGCCAGGCCTTTCACAGATAATACTGTTTTGTGGGAGAGAAAGCAGTTCTGGAGTGTTGCTGTAAATACTTATAGTCTTTGTTTATAATAGACAATTAAGTTATTGGTGTGTGGTGATAATTTATGTGCTGAGTTGCTTCTTTCCAGATGTACTTAGAACTTAATTGATGTTTAACTTCAGTGGTTTCATACTTTAGTTTGACTTACAGTGGTGGGTGGAAAGCGATGGAGCTTTCACTCCAGTGTGTTTCCACACTGAAACACCCCCCACCACTGAACGTGGGTGAGCTGAGAGGGCAAAGAGACCCCAATGCTCCTTTGGAGTGGTTTTTTTTTTCCTAGAAATAATGATACTGTAAAAGAAATAATTATTACTGGATTTCTATGATAATAGAAAACATTACTGCTTTTAAGAGTTTCTTGTTTTGTTTAAGGTTAGTTCTAACACTGGATGTGACCTATCTGCAAGATGATCAGATTCTAATTATAGAATATATAATTATCGAGAGGGGAACAGTGTAATTGTCTTTTAGTGGGTGGTGTTAGATGCCAAGGCTCCTTTTGAAAGTGTGTGTGTAAGATTGTCTGATGAAAATGACTCTGGAATCAAAGATTAGAAAAGCTGTGTGGGTTGGTCAACACATGGGAGGGAAGGGAGGCCATCCAGAAGGGCCCTGACCGGCCTGAGAACCGGGCCTGTGCAAACTGTATGAGGTTCCACAAGTCCAAGTGCAGGGTCCTACATCTGGGTTGGGGCAATCCCAAGCACAAATCCGTGCTGGGAGGTGAATGGATTGACAGCAGTCCTGAGGAGAAGCATTTGGGTTGTCAGTAGATGAGAAGTTCAACATCAGCCAGCAATGTGTGAGGACAGCTCAGAAGGCCAGTCTTCAAGGAGAAGTGATTCTTCCCCTCTACTCTGCTCTTCTGAGACCTCATCTGGAGTGCTGAGTCCAGTTCTGGAGTCCCCAGTACAAGGGCATGGAATTGCTGGAGCGAGTCCAGAGGAGTCCACAAGGAAGATCAGAGGGATGCAGCACCTTTTATATGAAGATAGGATGAGGGAACAGGGGTTGTTCACCCTGCAGAAGAGAAGGCTGTAGTGAGGGGACCTTATAGTAGCCTTCCAGTACCTGAATGGGGCAACAGAAAAGCTGGAGAGGCACTTTTTATGTGATAGGACAAGGGGGGATAGTTTCAAACTGAAAGTGGGTAGATTTAGGTTAGGTCTTAAGAAGAAATTTTTCACTGCGAGGAATTCCTCACACTGAGGCACTGGAACAGGTTGACCAAAGAAGTTGTGGCTGCCCCTACCCTGGAAGTGCCCAAGGCCAGGTTGAATGGGGCTCTTGGCAATCTGGTCTGGGAAGAGGGGTCACTTCTCATGACAGGGGTTGGAACTAGTTGATATCTGATGTCATTTACAGCCTAAGCCATTCTATGATCCTCTGATTCTAAGAGCTGGGCTGGAAAGTAGTTGAGAAATGATGATATGGCATTAAGAAGAAATCACCTCATGCACCTCAAACACTTCTGTGAGACTACATTTTAATCCCTGTGACATGTCCTAAGCCACTGAGTGGCTGGAATTTCTGTCTGAGGAACTAAAGGGGCAAAATCCTGCCCCTCATATTCAAAACAGACTAATTTGCCTACAGTGCTAGGCACAGTCATTGCAATGAATATGCTCCAAGCAATGTCAAGCAGCTGTAGAATGTCTTTTTTTTTTTAACTTATTTTGTAAGCACTTAAAATCTGGGTGAAACATCTGTTTCCTCCTTCATATAGATCATTGTGGAGATTAATGTGACTTCAGTGAGATGTCGCTGTGATGTGTGCTGCTGTTCAGTGAAGTTTTGTGAGCTAAAATGGTAGTTGCCCATCCAAGTTACACTTGCATTGGGAGGCTGTGGCAGAAAGCACCTGGAAACATGGAATTATTTGGCCTTGCCCATGCCACGTATGCTGAGAGATCACTGCCCTGCAAATGTGGCTGCTCTTTTGCCATCTATTTCCTTCCTTATCACAAAGAGTGAGGAGAGTGTAGAGCTCAGAGGGAAGGCGCATACACAGAGAAACATTGTTTTGAGTCCCTTTTCTCTGCACAAATTCTCCATTTTTGGGAGGCAAAGAATCAGTTTCTTCTGTGCAGAGATAAATCTCCTGTATCTCTTCTCTACAGTTCATTAGAAACCTGGATGCTGTTGGGTGACAGCACCAAATGTCAAAGCAACCAAATTTCTTAAGTTTTGCCACCCTCTGTGACTGAGTGCAGAGCCCTTTACACAGTGCTTACAGTGATGACAGGACCTGTTGCTGTGTGTAGATAATTTCTGGGCCGTAGCTCCTTGAAAAGCACCTCTGTGAGCTAGGCTGACCCCTGTCTGGGACAACAAGTTTAGCTGAGGTTGAAAAGTTTTTTTCAAACATAGGCTGTTTTAGAATTAATATCCCATTCCTTGAGTATCAGACTAAGCAGTGTGTATTCATTAAAGCCTCTCTTTGCAAACAGACTAATACCCCTTGGTGCAGCTGACTGCTGTGAAATACAGACGTGTTTCTGTCAGTTCCTGGAAAAAAAATGACATTTCAGTTTGTCTCCCCTTCATCTTAGGCTGTCTCAGTTGGTGTGAAACTCTGTAGGTCTGGTGAAATCAACAGAATAGTTGTTAGGAGGAGTTACCAGGCTGTCTTTCTGGTACTGTCTGTGCAGCTGAGATGCCTTAGCTGTGACCACCTTCAGTGTTGACTTAAAATAATCTGCTTTTTTTGGCACTGGCCTGGGTTGGGACTGCTTTTGCAAGCCTGATGGGGAGATAGTAGTACAGTAACAGCTGTATATTTGTCAGTCACTATAAGGCAATGTCCCTGAAGCCATCAGGACAAGTTAATAAGACAAATTACAACAGAGGGTGAATAATGGGTGCCTGGTGTCAGGATGCCTCCAGCCATGATAGTAAAATCCCTGTGAAGAAGGCAAAAAACTCTGTGTCCTGAATTTCTTGTTATGAGCATGGTGATTCAAAGAATAAAGCAGCTGAGTTATTTACTGGCCTGAAGTGTTTTGAAAGATGTGTCTTGGGTGGGTTAGATTGCAAACTAGAAAAGTAGGTAGGGAAGAAAAAGTACGCCAAAGAGAGACCCACTATGTTTTAGTGAAGATAGCTACACATACACACGCACATTCTAAGATCAACATTTGAAGAGCTCCTTACCCAAAACTTGAGTCTGTTGCTGCTTATAGAAATTGTGTGTTTATCCAAGCCATTGAGATGTAATTTCAGTTTACACCATGTTAGCACAACTAATCCTTTCAGTGATGTTCCACTTCTGCCAATTCAGTCAATGGACTAATTGTGTGAAGTGAAGCATACAAACACAGCAGTGTTTTATGTACTACATCTTACCACTTCCTGACCCTGTCTCACTGCACACTACCTTCTTACAATCTTCTAGCTAGATCTGTTGTAGAGCTAGAAATGCCCAGATTAATTTTCCCTGCTTTGACAAGCTCCTTTACATTGCAGGAGACCAGCTCTTACTTTGCATCCATAGGAAGCATCTCCACTACAGCCTTTCACCACACAGAAGACAGACTGAAGCTGTAGGCAGCTGGCAAATGTGAAAGAAATGAAGAGGTGTTCTGAGGCTGGCAGGGCTTTTTATAGTACACACATTTTCTGTGAAGGGCATAAGAAGGCAGATAAACAGAAGATGATCATGGCGAGCTGAGAAGTAGCTGCAGCAGCCCAGGATGTGCCAAAGAGAAGATCACAGCAAAAAGGTAAGGGCTCCAACTTCATCCTGTGTTTTCTCATGATGCTTGAATGTTTTCTTTGACATCAACAATTCTTCCTTTGAAAATGCTGCCATTTTCTGGAGAATCATGTAAATACTGTAGGAGAATTCCAGCATTCCTTTGAGAAAAATGTGATAATATTTTATAGCTCATTCTAGCTCCCTCAATTTGTACTCTGAAAGTGTTGTTTTACTAAAAGCTCTGCAAACTGATAAAGTATTGATAACAGTTCAAAGATCAGAGATATCTCTGCGTAAGTCCTGTTCATGAAGTTATAAACAAGACACAGAGAGGGGAAGTCATGTAGCAGTCGATGAAAAGCCCTGTAAAAGATATTGACTCAAGTCTAGAAATAGCTGGAAGTAACTCTGAAACTCTTAGAGACATTGTTTTTACTTCATGGTCTGCAGGCAAGGGTTTATGACTAAAAGGTCTACTGCCCTCGGTTGTCAAAAGTAGCATCATAAAGTCATGACTGCATCCAAGGAGAAAGTATCAAAGGGCTACTGCTTGTGTTTGAGTCTAACAATGAAGCGATGCAGTGTAATGTGGGATGTTATTCAGCCTTGGCCTGCATCTACTGCAGCTGAGTAAATGATGAAATTCTTTGTATTAGCATGGATTTGGGCCAAAACTAAGGGATTTGGAAGAATCCATTGGTAGAGTTCTCGGCACAATTGGTTTAACATAGCTTCTAGCTAAATCTGTATTAATGTTCAGATATTTTTCTTTCCTCTTTCTAATTATACTTGAGGAAATCTTACTGAAAAAAATAATCTTCACAGTTTCAAGTTATTTTTAAAAATATTGAGGCCAGATTTCACTAAATGTTCTCGGTGGTCCTCCGTCTTGGGAAGAAAGCATAAGTGAAAAACACAGTAGGACAGTAAATTGCTGCAAGACTTCTAACAATGTTATGCCAAACAGACAAAAGCCTTAAAATTATATCAGTGTGAAATGTCTACAGCTCCTAGATTGAAACAAAGCTTCCCCTGCTGTTGAGCAGCACTAAAAGTGTCTCAAAAATGCTTTCCCTTCTTCTTTGGTTTTTTGTGGGTACATCCAGCAGGATACATCAAATAATGTTAGTTGTGGCAGCTAGTCTTGATAACAGCTTCTAGTTTCTTGGTTAACAAATTTCTGTTCCAGGTCAGGCTTCATACATTCAGATGGGACCACATTTACCACCTAGCATTTTGGAAAACATGCCTGGAAGCTGAAACGTTTGCAGCAGCTGTTGGGGGCCTTCAAAGTTGATCTCTCCAAGAGGTGAGAATGCATGGAGAGCCGTCATTGCTCAGATGAACTGTGCATCTTAAAGTCCCACCAGAAAGCGACATGACAGGTGGCAATTTCTTTATATTGCTAAAGCATGGCAGCTGGTGATACCTGGACTAGTTTTTATGGGCAAAGGCCAAGCCATGCTATTAAAATGAAATGCACTCATGCAGGATTTCTTGCATAAGGGTCTTGGCACCCTTTGGGTCTTAGCACAAGCACTTCATAGCTCTGAGATCTGCCAGAGCATTTGAGAAACAAGGTACATTCTTAGAGCACTTTCAACGTTCTGAATGACCAAAGTCTAACATGCCCCAATGCCTCCTTGTCATTGGTCTTTCAGGTCCTCAGGCTCCATCGGCCGCCAGCTAAGCACATTTCAACAGCACATGTGTTGCCATGAGGATCAAGAGGTGTCCTGTCTGCTTTGCAGCTTGTCTTTTGCTCCTGCTGGATGAAGACCAGATAGTGCCTGATACAGAGGCAGAGCATATGTTTTAAGATTACTGACAAACCAGTTCCTGAATATACATGCATTTGTGTAAGAGTATTCCAAGTCCAGCAGCCTCTGTGGCACCGCATAAACATAAAAACTGGGACATAAGTGGGGTTAGTCTCTGCAATTTGAGAGACGATGCTCCGACGAGGATTTATTCTGTTTCTCCCCCGACTTGTAGGCCTGGTGGTGGTGGCCTGTTGCTTGGTGTCTATCATTTACATGTTAGCTTGCACACCCAAGGGTGATAACCAGCAGCCAGCCTTGCCCAGGGTGCATGGTCCGACTGTGAAGGAGGGATATGAGGCCATTCTGCAAGAGCGAGATGAACAACACCATAACTACATCATCAGCTTGAAGAAACAAATTGCTCAGCTGAAGGTTGAGCTCCAGGGCAGGAGTGAACAGCTTAAGAAAGTACAGGACCAGAACCCAGACGCCTTGGACATTCAGCTTGACCACAGTAATCTAGAGAAGGCTCAGGCTAACCTGCTGGCTTACCTTCGTTCCCAAATAGACAAGGCAGAGGTGCACAGTGGTGTTAAACTGTCCACAGAGTATGCGGCCGTGCCCTTTGAGAGCTTTACTCTACAGAAGGTGTACCAACTGGAGACAGGGCTGACACGCCACCCAGAAGAGAAGCCTGTAAGGAAGGATAAGCGAGATGAGTTGATAGAGGTGATTGAGTTAGCTCTTAGGAGTTTGAACAATCCAGAGGGAGACGACAATGCAAAACACGGCTTATACACAGCCTCCGACTTTGTTGAAGGTTTGTATGCAGACAGCAGATTAGAAGGTGCACACAGCGCTGGTGAGGGGTTTTAGTGTGCTTAAGCTGCTAAGGGAGATGGGCACTGCCTCAGAGCACAGGTGTCTGGGATTCTGCCAGAGACACTGAGGCACAACTACAGGATGGCAGCTTTCCTGGGGGAATGGAACCTTATGACAACAGAGCTTGCCCATCTCTCATCATGAGCACCAATGTGTGTTCACAGCTCTGTAGTCAGGCACTAGCCTCAGAACTGACAGAGCATGCAGTGAGTGACCCAGGGTCTTAAGACCGCGCCACAAGTATCTACCAGTCAGGTGGATGCCTCCCACCACAGGGACTTGAGTTGTTCAGACCTTGTTGTGGGGACATTGTTGAAGCAGATCCTGACTCCTCTCACATCCAGGCACTCCTTCCATGCCAAATTCCTCTTGCTAGGGGCAGGGAAGTGCTGCTGACTGCCAACATTGAAATGCATTGTGGATCTACATGCTGCCAGTCCTCTCATTTCTGTTTGTTGTTCAGTTTGTGATTTCAAGACATTTCTGCTGTTGATTATAGGAGCTAGACAAGCATGTATGAATGTTTGGCACCAGCTCTTTCATGGGGAGAGGATGAGGGGAAAGAAGACATCTCCTGCCATACATTGTTTAATATTCCATTCAAGTTACCCTTTTGCTGAGAGCCTGCCTTACACACAATCAGTGGTCCTTGTCTGGGCACCAGGTTCTTGGGGAACAAGGCAGACTCTGGTGTGCAGAAAGGCATAAGGGAAGGATGCATGCTACAGTGCTGGCTCTGTGGAGGTTCTTAATGCACTGGTGGCCTTGCTAGCTTTCACATACCATGGTGAAATAATCCAGAGGGAGGAAGTCCTGCATGTGACTTGGAGCTCAAGAAATGAGCTTTGCATGCAGTTCGGTCCAAGCTTAGGAAACCTTTCTTGTGTCCTCCTGTGCAGGGCAGGGCCAGGCTTTGCTTCTGTAGGTAAAAGGTACTGAATTCTCATTCTTACTCAGCAGCACAAATCAATTCATCTGCAAATGCAGGGATCTGTGCATCAGGGCTGGAAACAAAGATCTGACTTGGCACAAGGTTTCCATGCAGAGCTCCTTTAGAAGTCTCTGTTGTCTCTTGGCAGCCTCTTCCCCCCATTATTCTCCAAGAATGGCAAAAACTGCCAATCCAAGCTCAAATAAATCCATTGCTCTGTATAACACGAGCATGAGAAGGGAGGACTCAGTTGTCTGTTCCAATTCTGCGTTTCAAGTGTGGTTTGGACTCAGAAGTTGTTTTGGAGACAGAACTGTGCAGGTGCCACTGCCTACATAACAAGTCAGTAACAGGCTGGATTCCATGGCAGTTTCTGGCAGCTCTGTACCAATCCAGAAACACAGCAACTGTGAGTGACATCACCCAGCCAGCAGAGCCAGCTGTTTGCATTCTACAGAACTGCCTGGGGTAGCTGGAGCATTCTGGGAGATGTGACCCGGGTCTGCAGTGAAAATAATATCAATTAATCCTGTAAGCTTTTTATCTTCCAGCTGTGTTAGCAATAACAGCACACGGAGGCTGACTGCACTTCATATGTTAAAGTTAGGGCTGCTGCTCTCATCCTAAGGTTGCACAGGTGGACAGGTGGAAGGATGTGCTGGTAATCGGGGTCAGATACAGTGTTCTGATCCTGAACTACTGCTCTTGATACATGACACTGGTGACTGTGTCTGCTCTGTCCAGCAAAGCTTTTGACAATAGCTTTGCTCAGATGTGTTACTTACTGACCACAAGTGTTAATCTCATGAAGAGTGCTGCAAGTCACTCTTGTTTGCTCAGGCCTCTTGTGTGGATTTTTCTTTTCTTTTCTTGTGGACCACATCTGGCACCTGGTCTTGTTTTTTCAGTACCAGTTCATTGCTAACATATGCCTACAGGCAGGGTTGTGGTGTGCTGCACTACATTTGATTAGGGTCTACATCTCTTCCTTTTTTATTGTCTTTGCAGAGAGAAAAATGCTTCTTCAAACAGTTCACACATTTAAGGAGGAATGTTTTGTCTCTGTAGCTGGGATCTCTTAAAATAAGTGTTGCATCTTCTGCAGTTTCTAGACAGAACCACTTATGTGTGGGATTCGACTGTGACCCTAGTACCTTACATCTGAGCTACACTCCTTCTCAGCAGATCTGCTGTTACATGAAATTTGGATTGGATTTGCAGACAGTTCTCCTTTCAAGAGTAACAGCTAACACGTGGTGGAATTTTTCATTTTTTCTTACTCAAAGCCAAGAGAACCACACCTTCTTCTGGGGCCCTGAATCCCATCCATCTGGCTGCTGCTCTGCTTCTCTCTTCCCAGAGGCACTCAGGCTGTTTGACTGCTGTAGACTTGCCTTCTCCTCCTTTTGCTCCCACTTCTATACCAATTTCACACTAGTCGTTAACAATGTGGGCAAGGTCAGAGATTGCTGTGTATTCTACACAGGTGAAGGAATGCTTTGTTTCTAATGAAAAGCCAGTTAGTTACTCAGTGGGCAAAATAACAGATCTGGCCATTAAATTATGTGAATAGCAGCAGAGCTGAATAGATTTGGAACTTAATAATTTTAACAAAGATGGAGATAGCAGTTTGGAGACTCTAGTAGTCCTGAATGTTGTGTTCTGTGAGTGTAATCACTGGCTGGTCATACCCCTCCAACAGCAAGAGTTTCAGAAATCCCTGAATTTCTTCAGATACGTTATGCTACGGCACTGTCAGATATGCTGTATAGTAGGTTTTCCTGCTTGAGGTACGTGGCAGTCTAGTGACTGGAATAGTAATAAAGTCAGAAATGAAACGGAAAACTTTGCTTTCTGAAACTGGCAGCTATTAGTCATGGGCTACCTGACGCAGTTTTGTCCTGGAAGTTTACAGGGAGAAAGGACAATGCAGTTTCTCAAAGGATGAGATGCTACATTACAATGCAGGTGAACTGGAAAGACCACCGTAATATTGGGTTAAAACAGGGAGCATGAGTGCTGATTATTCCTAACAGTGGTTCCTATAACAACTAACAGGTTATAATTAATGAACATGAGTTCAGGGAGAGTCTTTATTGATAGCAAAAGACACGAAACCTATGGTCTGTGGAACTGAGGTCGACTCACCAGCATCTTGTTAAGGTTGTGTGGCCATTTGCTAGTTATGAGTTAGAGTAGCAGATCTCTGAAACGTGTTTGCCTGCCCAGCTGAGTAGAGAACAGGTATTTTCCACTCCTTTACGGAGCACTAGGAATTGCTGATCCAAACTCTGGACACTTACTGCTCTTTAGTTTAGGCTTCTCATTTGTCCTTTTCCTTCATTTCAGAACCAGTTGCTCTCCTGACCCAAAGTTCATGGTCAATTTTTACACTGGGTTTCCAAAGTCTTTGACTTTTCTCTGCCTCTGAAAGGAATAGTGCATATTCTGAAACACAGCTGCTGTAATGGAAGCAACCAATGATGGATTAACCTTTTATCCATAGTGAACAACCAGCCTTTCTAAGGCTTTTTGTTTCAGAAGCAGTGTTACTTTTTGGTGCTGCTTTTTCCCCCTTCTCACAACTCATCTCCTAGAGTCGAGGTTGTTTGGTGCATCTTTCTGAATCAGGTCAAAATCCTGATGGCACAAATGAAGTAGCCCCTTCAGAAATGGAAAAATATTGTGAAAGGCAGGATGTGCTGCTGGCTGAGGCTCCAGTGGTGACTCAGGACACTCAGGCTCATTTCCAAGACCTGCTGCCTGACCTTGGGCAAAACACTTGGCTTCTAAAAAGCAAATACTTAAAAAAAAGAAAAGATGCTTAAAATAGGGAAAATAATTGTTTCTATATGCATCGGTATTGATCATATTTAATTACATGCAAGAAACTTGCATACAATTCTCTTCAAGATAAAAGGTTAGAATTATAAATTCCTGGATTACTATCTTGTGCAAAGAGATCCTAGCTTCACCTAGCTGTTTAGTTTTAGTTGCAGGAGTTCTTATTGTGAAGAACTTCCTTCTGACTTCCAGTCTAAACTTCCCCTCTTCCAGCTTAAAACCATTCCCCCTGGTCCTACTACTACAAGCCCTTGCAAACAGCACCTTCCCAGCTTTTCTGTGCCCCCTTGAGGTACTGGAAGGGTTGTGTAAGATCTCTCTGAACTCTCCTCTTCTCCAGGCTGAACAGCCCCAACTCTCTCAGCCTGTCCCTGTAGGAGAGGTGCTCCAGCCCTCCTTTCGTCCTCGTGGCCCTTCTCTGGACATATTCCAACAATTCAATATCCTCCCTGTGTTGGGGGCTCCAGAACTGGACTCAGTACTCCAGATGGGGTCTCATGAGCGTGGAATAGAAGGGGAGGATCACCTCCCTTGACCTAAAGGTCATGCTTCTGTTGATGCAGCCCAGGATGTACTTGGCTTTCTGGGCCACAAGCAAACTTCGCTGGCTCATGTTGAGTGTTTCATCAAACACCACCCCCAAGTCCTTCTCCTCAAGGCTGCTCTCAATCTGCTCTCAATCTGTTCACCACCCAGCCTGTATTTGTGCCTGGGATTGCATCAACCCAGGTGCTGGACCATGCACTTGGCCTCTTATGAGGTTGGCACTGGCCCACCTCTCCAGCCTGTCCAGCTCCCTCTGGAAGGGCTCTTTTCCCTCCAGCATGTCCACCACACCACACAGCTTGGTGTCATTGGCAAACTTGCTGAGGGGACACTCAATGCCACTGTCCATATCACCGACAAAGATGTCAAAAAGCTTCCTTAACTTTCCACAACACAAGCTTTCTCGACAAGACCTGTGTTCATAAAACTGCTTGAGCTAACAAGAGCACCCAACAGCACACTCAGATCACCAGCAGACTTTCTCTGTAAATAAATGAATCAATGAGCAGAATTCAAAGGCCCCTATTTCCATTCTCTGGCCACCAGAAGGAAGAAGTGCAAGGGACTATTAGGTCACCATTTGATGATCTCAAGTGTTCAGTGACAGGTGCATGACATGATCCGCCCCTTGGACTGGGTGCATAGAAAAAGCTAGGAGGAGTCAAGGGCACAGCTTTAAGAGATGAGCAGTCAAAGAGTGATAGAGCTGATTGGAACATATTTTGAATCAGCTTATATTAAAAATATAATGTGAATTGAATAACCAGTCAGTACGTTTGCATATAGTACTAACCAGCTGAAGTGTTCATTAACAATCAAACAGACAATCATAGTGAAGAGGATAATGAAGTCCACAGAACTCTGCCTGGATAAAATCACTCCTCAGTCTTTTGGATACTGAGGACATACCAGTATGAAAGCAACAAGATGAAGAGCTTATGTCACTTTGCTGTTCAAGAAAACAGACCTTCACAAGAAATGCAAACAGAACTGTCAGTCCACGGGTTGGATGCACAGCAACATTACACATCAGAAAATTAGTATGATTATAAAAAAAACCCCAGCCCATCATTATTTTGGTCAGGTTATTCTTCATAACAGCATGAGGAGAAAAAAACCAGAAGAAACAAGTAAAGCAGAGTTTTCCTCCAGACATATTTTGTCTGTTGAGTTTCTGCAAGAGACAGGAGGCAATGCAATTATGCTCCTCTATTGACAAAGTTATTAGGATATTTACAGTGGCTTAAGAAGTCATTAGAATTAGCATTTAATTATTCCTTCTTAAAGGTAACACACCTATATATGAAAAAGCCTTATTTCAGTAGGCACTGTGGAGACTAAAGTGTCATTTCACATGGGTAAAATCTATATCTTTTCGCCAACGTTGTCTCATTTAAGGTACTGGAATAGTATTTCATTGGGGCATGACCAATACTTCTATATTTCATGCCCATCCTTGAAAACGGGACCAATTTCACTCACTGAGAATGCTAGGAGTTCATTCCATACATGGAATAAGTGTGTGCTCATGTAATTAAATATCCTTGGACACTGTCTAATGCAGTATTCAGGATGGAGCCCTGGATCAGGTCTCCATCAAATTCCATAGCATGATCCTTACAGAGTGTTACTCACCCAAAGCGGGTATCATTGCCACAAAGTCAAAGTCTCTTGGGTTTTGTCCTGACTGGCAGTGAGTGAACTTGATGGTTGCTGACACCTGGTTGCAGTTTCATTGTGGACTTTCCAGAAAACCCCCCAGAAAGGAGAAAATTAATGTGCTCATCAGGAAATTGCTTTTCTGGGAGACAGCCTGATCACTCACATTGCAGTGAGGCATGCTGCCTTCTCAGTCTCTCTGCGTCACCACTACCATTACCATGCCTGCAGTGTGCAACTGGAGCAGCCTGAAAAACAGGGGCATTGTGTCCTTATTCTGAGTGTAGCAATTGCTAACCTTCAGAGGTTTGTAACTCAGCCATGCTTAGGACTGTGCCTGTGAGAATACCAAACAGCTCCTGCAACTCAGGGCTGTGTCCCCACCACAGCGACAGCATCCTGTAAATGATGGTGGAATGTGTAATGTTATAAAAGTATCTATCTCATGCTT
Source organism: Upupa epops (assembly GCA_013397515.1). Lineage (NCBI taxonomy): Eukaryota > Metazoa > Chordata > Aves > Bucerotiformes > Upupidae > Upupa > Upupa epops. Next base: position 147,889 of record VZRI01007271.1, read on the forward strand.
CTGCTGCCTATCCAGCTTAGATGTAACAAAGGGTACATGCTTTTGGCCCAGAAGCCCATCTTTAATCCAAAACTCCTCTTTTGTTTTTCATGCAGGGATCTACCGCACAGAAAAGAACAAAGGCACATTGTATGAGTTGACATTCAAAGGAGACACTAAGCATCAGTTCAAGAAGATTGTCTTATTCCGGCCATTTGGTCCTGTAATGAAAGTGAAAAATGAAAATGTCAATATAGCTGACACACTTATTAATGTCATTGTGCCACTGGCCAAGAGAGCCAGCAAATTTCGGCAGTTCATGCAGAATTTCAGGTGGGTTTCCATTCCAGTGCTGCCTTTGCTTTCTCTTATTTGGAAATTAAGATGCAGTTTCAGGAGTTACCACTCAGCAAACATCATAGTCCTATTCTATAACATTTCCTTGTGCCACTCAGAACTCCTTTTTGAGATCATAGAGCCTGAAAGGCATTTGTCTTCTTAATGCATTGTTTTTAGCTGCAAGGGCAATCACATTCCAGTCACCAGGGTTTCTGATTTGCATGTACCTGGTCAATGTGTCTTCTTGGTCTATTGTATTGAGGTGTGTGTGGCAGCGGCAACATGAGAATTTCATACCATTAGTTGCAAAGGAGCATTCCTAAGGAAAAAGAGAATTAGTGCTCCCAGACACTTTGCCAGCCTTGATTTAAGAGAAGATGAAGGCAATAAGAGATGAGAAGGATATGTATCTGAACCTCCCAGCTAATTACTTACGAACTTATTTTTCGGAACAGAGATGATGTTTGGAGGGAGATGTTAACTGAGGTGTAACATTAAATAGCTCTCCAGAAAAGACTCTATTAGCAACAGATACTGACTCTTACTATGGGGTTTGCTTTTCCTTATTATAGCCCTCTAAAAATAGTCTCCTTGTCTAAATCAGCCATCTGACAGACGCTTGGTCTAAGAGAGGAAGAAATTGCCCTCCAGTCATTCTGATCCCTCTGCTGATTATAGATGAACTCTTACTGATTAAACTTTATGCAAGCAAGGCATGCATTAGTTTAGATGGATACTACTTTCAGACTACTGGCTCCATCTCTGTCTGAAACTTGTATTTCAGTAAATGTAACAAAATGCCCAATATCTGAATTCTGGTATATATTATAAAAATCAAAGTGAAGAGGTAGAGTATGTATAATGTCTTTTAAATCCTTTTTCTCACATTCTCCTGAGTGCTGGAGTTAGTGTCTGCCTGATCATTCTTCCCAGAGCTGGATTGCCTGTTTTCACAGTTCAATATTAATATTTATTTAATAGTATACATTATATAATATCACTTCAATTCTAAATTATAATATTTAATATAATATAACTCCTATTAATACAACAAACACTGTTTACAAAGGTTTTTTCCTAATATTTTGCCTGGAAGACCATCTTCTGTCCTATCTGACAGAGCCCCTTTGTCAGGACAAGCATCTCTCTCTAGCAGTGAATCATGCTCTCAGGAGCGTCTTCCAGAGGGAGTAGTTTACTGAAGGAAGCTAATTTATGAGACAAGACACAAATTTATCTCTATTCTCTAGGGAAATGGGCATTCAGCAGGATGGGAGAATTCACCTCACCGTAGTTTACTTTGGAAAAGAACAAATCAATGAAGTTAAATCAATACTTGAAAATACCTCCAAGTAAGTACCTGGTTATCATACCATGAATTGAAGACTTAGATAGATGCCTGAATTCGGAGCTGTAACAAAGAAGAGCAAAGCTGCATTGGAGAGCTTTCTCTCTCCAGTATCAGATAAGAGCAACCTTACTCTGATGGTCCTATATCAGTGGGTCTGTGATGCTGGTTTTTAGGAGCACAAAGCAAATGTCATTGAATTGACACAAGTGCAACTTTTTTTGTTTCACACTGATAACTTCTTAAGTCATTTTGTAGGTGGCTTCAACCATTAGGACTGAAAGTTGGCTTCCAAAACTAGGTGCAGAAAGTTTCAGTAAAGTACATGGGAACTAGATGCTTTTGGCCACGTCTGGTCTATTGTATTACTGGGCCTCTCAGTTCAAGTACATACATCTGCCTGAGAGAGTCCAGCACAGAGCCACAAAGATGGTGAAGGGAATGGACCATGTCCCTGATGAGGAAAGGCTGAAGGAGTTGAATCTCTTTAGCTTGGAAAAAAGGAGTTACTTCATTAATGTGATCAGTATGGAAAGGACAGATGTCAGGAGGAAGGAGCAGGCTCTGCTCAGTGTCATCCAACAATGGGACAAGGAGAAACAGGTGTCAGCTGGAACATAGGAGGTTCCATATTAACACAAGTGAGGGTGACAGAGCACCAGAAGGGGCTGCCCAGGGAGGTTGTGGAGCCTCCTTCTCTGGAGAAGTATGAAACCTGCCTGGAGTGCTCCTGGAGTGATCCTGCTCTGGCAGGGGGTTGGACTGGATGATCTTTCGAGGTCCCTTCCAATCCTTAACACTCTGTGATTCTGTGATTTGTCTGTATAGCTGTGTTTGTCAAGATCATGTGGCGGTGTTAGCCTTATGTTATAATCTCCATGTGGGAAGAAGACCCTAGCATAGAAACAGTAATATGAGCACAGGTATTTTATATTTACCTACTAAATACATTTCTGTCCATCTAAGCCTTGTTGGGATTTTTGTGAGAACCGCACAATGTCTGTGACAGGAATGATAGTATGGAAGCACACATGTCAAGTGTCTGAATGTAGACATAGTGAAAATCTCCTCAAGGCTCAAAGGGAACATCTCTTCCCTCAAACTGCTCTCTGAACTGTAATACTACAGATTTCTAGGTTAATTGTTTCATATTTGCTTCCTGCTCCCACATGTATTAAGAGATGGAAAGACATGGTATATTGCTGAATAGTCTTCATCTCCCAGGTCAACCAACTTCAAGAATTTCACTTTCATCCAACTGAATGAAGAATTTTCCAGGGGCAAAGGATTAGACATCGGTGCTCGATTTTGGAAAGGAAGCAACGTTGTCCTCTTTTTTTGTGATGTGGACATATACTTCACAGCTGAGTTCCTGAACTCCTGCAGATTGAACACACATCCAGGTAGTGCAACTCATGAGGTATATTGTCTTTCAACAGGTATTTACCTATAATATAGCAGCTTTCACTGAAGTATTCTTGCGTTTTAATCAAAATGAAGCCACTGTAAATCATTCTTGAAGTTCAGAACTAAGACAGGAATAAAAGTTCCAAAACTGTTTGGCTGTGCTTTCTGGAACAGGATCTGTTGTTATGTCCCCAACATTCTCATGTGAAGAGCATAGACTCAGTCTAAGACTTGGATTTGGTCTGGTCTGGACATCACTCTGTAAGAAAGAGAGGTGTGTTTTATACAGCTTTTTAAAAAGAACTCAAATATTGTCATTTCCAGGGAAGAAGGTGTTCTATCCTGTTCTCTTCAGCCAGTATAACCCTAGTATTATTTATGGCCACCAAGATTCCATCCCATCTTTACAACAGCAACTGGTAAGTACATGCTTCTCTGAACGCCTACTTTTATTTGGATAAAGTGGTTTTTAAAGGCACGTGCTTGAGGAATGTTTGCTTATTCCTTATGCACAGTGACTACCACATGAACAGAATTAACCCCAGCGTTCACCTTACTGTGAGTTCTAGAGTTATGTTTCACAAGGAAATATCTTGGTACCATTTATTTTAACCCTTGATTGATATTTTATGCATTTAAACTGTGAACTAAGAATTTAAACTGTGCCTACTTCTCTGCCAGAAGGGATTTTCTAATTAGCAAATAATTCCTCCATAACATACTGTTTTGGGGTGACAGCTCCTGATCTTGCTTACTCTCATTTCTTGCACTGAATTGTTTTTTTGCTTGCAGCTTGAGAACAGGCATTTGTAAAAAGCATAGATAACCTTAGATGAGTCAGTGAAAACAGAATTCCAGTGGCTGTCACAGTTATTTCCCTACTTACTTGAACACCTACAGTGGCTTTTCCCATCCTACAGTTCATGATTCAAATGTCTGTGAGCAGTGTGTTTCTGAAGTGCAGCACGTTGTCCTAGAGTCAAATGACATGCCTGGGGCTGTTCCCTGCTGGCTTTAATCTGGTACTGATACAACACATCTCTGATGTGAGGATAAAGTATCATTTTTAAATTCATTCTCATAAGGTTGACAATTAAAACAGGTACTTAAAACTCAGATGAATCCCCTTGATGAATAGGAAGCTGATGTGAGGAAGAAGAAAAGCACACAGGCAAGAGATTCACATCATCACCACTAGCATGTGGCAAAGCCATTGCTTGACATTACTACAGATTCTATTCCCTGCTCTCTTGTGCTCTCATATTACATTATTCTTGAAACTAAAGAGGTGATAGCAGTGGTGGCTTTCCTTAATATACATCCTTCTCTCTTGCTTCTACCTGGAATCAGCAGGTCACAGTCCTCTCTGCCCACTAGTGCTGGCAAATTGCTGAATTTTCAAAATGAAGCACAAGGCAGATGTGTACCCTTGTTTAGTTCCTCTGAGTCAAGTCCCAATCTGCAACATCTGCCTCTTTCACTGCCACTGCCACTACCATGTCTATTGACAGCAACTCTGAGGAGAAGAACTTGGGAGTGTTGGTAGATGAGAAGCTTGACATGAACCAGCAATGTGTGAGGGCTGCATCAAAAACAGTGTCACCAGCAGGTCAAGGGAGGTGACTCCCCATCTCTACTCTGGTGAGATCTCATCTGGAGTACTGCATCCAATCCTGCAATTCCCAGGATAAGCATCCAATCCTGCAATTCCCAGGATAAGAAGGAAATGGAACTGTTGGAGCAAGTCCAGGGGAGGGCCACCAGGATGACCAGAGGGCTGAAGCACCTCTTATGACGATAAGCTGGGGCTGTCCAGCCTGCAAAGGAGAAGGCTCTGGTGGGGGCACCTTGTAGCAGCCTTCTAGTACCTGAAGAAGGCTAGGAAAGCGGGAGAAGGACATTTTATGAGGGACTAATGATAGCACAAGGGGAAATGGTTTCAAGCTAGAAGAGGACAGATTTAGATCAGACCTCAGGAAGAAATTCCTCACTGTGAGGGTGCTGAGGCACTGGCACAGATTACCTGGGGAGGTTTTGGGTGCTCCCTCCCTGAAAGTGTTCAAGGCCAGGTTGAACAGAGCTCTGAGCAACCTGGTCTAGTGAGAGGTGTCCCTGCCCATGGCAGGAGGTTAGAACTAGATGATCTCTGACATTCTTTCCAACCTAAACTATTCTGTGATTCTATGATTCTATCAGGGTTCATTCTCTCTCAGTCTGGACACTGTCTCCAGAACACCCCAACTTCTGTTGTTCTTAGTAAGCCTGTTGTCATCCCAAGCAGTAATCACAGCTGAAAAAGATCATGAGGAGCCAAGTCCAGCATTCTGTTGTCACTAGCCCCACCTTGTGCAATCTAAAAAAATGTATGAGAGTTGGAAAAGTCCACCCCAAATAGTTTTTCTAGTGCTCCCTACATTAGCCAACAGATAGCCAAACAGTCTTTCTCTGAAGAGGCTGGAAAATTCCTTCCATCTTTTTTGTTTTTAACTCGGAGGAAACTTGTCCAGATAAAACCATGGGATTCACATCAGCTCTTCTCTCTCTGGTCGAGCCCATTGGGGATCCTCAGGCTTGTAAGCACTGTGCTTAGGAAATGAAACAGAGTTTAGCTCTCAAGCTCGTATAAATTCCACTGTGTACATTGTCAGAATTATTTCTAACTAATTTTTGGACTGTAAAATGGGTTGCTTATGTCAGAAAAGCTTATTGATTTAAAAAAGTACTGCCAGCCTTATTTTTGCATAGACTTTTATATATTCAGCCTATATTAGTTCCCAGGCATGAGATCAGACCTGTGTCATCAAAACATGGCAGTGCTAGCCCTATGTCCTGATACTTGGGCTGATGATTAAAAAAAGCTTTCAGAAATCTTTGAAAGAATGTGATTTGTGCAGCAACCACTTGCACTAATGGGAAATCATAATGTAGCTTTCTGTAAAGGTGTCATTACAGCAATTTCTTGTTGCGATGCAAACCTGACAGATACAATCTTGTTTCCTTTTAATTGGCTTCTGCAGTGGCTCAGCTTATTCAAGGAAAGCAGAAATGAGGAAAGAAAAAGATAGCAACGCAATCCATAAAGTGAAAAAAAGCCATTGAAGTGACAAAGGGTTATGGACAAAAAGGGGTGGCATGATAGAAAAAATCAGGAAGGGCTCTTTTAGAAGAGGATTTTTTGGTGCGGAAAATAGCTAACTAATGTTAGAGGATGTTTTGCTGTGGAGAAGCAAACTCCACTGAGGGATGTGATATCGCTCCACTTGGTCTACAACAGCAGGAGTAGTGCAAATTCTGACTGTTCTGGAAAAGGGCTTTTATGTGTGGTAGCTAATGACATGGCTAGGTTTTCAGGGGCAGAAACATGCAGAGAGCTTCTACAAAAACTGATTCAGGATCAGCTGTGGATTTATGTGTGGAAGAATAAAAGGGCAGTTGCTCCTCTTTCTGACCATGTTCAAGGATGTTGCTGCTCCTGCTGAAAGCATTTCTCCTCCCATATAAACATTAATTTCTGTCCATGCAGGTTATTAAAAAAGAAACTGGATTTTGGCGGGACTTTGGTTTTGGAATGACTTGCCAGTACAGATCTGATTTTATCAATATAGGTAAGAAAAATACACTCCAATACACCTGCTTTTAAACTGAAGTATATAAAACTGTGATCATTTCTCCTTTCCTTGGCCAGTATGTCTCTGCCTCGGATGTGTGGCACTGCTCTGGTTCAGACTTTTTCTTGGTGCTCTAGTGGTTACCAGAATCCAGACACTGCTCCATATAAATAAAGCAATTTTGCCTAAAACTTCTTCACACTGAGGGTTACAGAGCACTGGAACAGGCTGGCCAGGGATGTTGTGGAATCTCCTTCTCTGGAGAAGTTTAAAACCTGCCTAGACATGTTCTTGGGCAACTTGATCTAGGGGATCCTGCTCTAGCAGGGAGATTGGACTGGATGATCTTTGAAGGTCTCTTCCAATCCCTAATATTCTGTGCAAGATTCAAAGCCAACAAATATGGACACCTCAGTATTGGCAGAACACTTTAAAGGGCTGACTGGAGCTGTAAGTACCTGCAATAGCACTGAGTTGGCTAGTACGTATTTCTGGTTTTATTTTGGATTTTGTTTGTGTCAGGTGGCTTTGATCTGGACATTAAAGGCTGGGGTGGTGAAGATGTACATCTGTACCGCAAATACCTCCACAGCAACCTCATTGTGATTCGAACGCCTGTCAGGGGCCTCTTCCATCTGTGGCATGAAAAGCAATGTCTGGACGAGCTGACCCCAGAGCAGTACAAAATGTGCATGCAGTCTAAGGCCATGAATGAGGCTTCTCATGGCCAACTTGGGATGCTTGTTTTTAAGCAAGAGATTGAGACCCATCTGCAGCGACAGAAACTGAGCAGTAAGAAGACATGAACCCACGAAGGAAGGCAAAAAGCCTCTAAATTGGACTACAGTCTTCTGGAGAAGAGTTGCTGTCAAGAAAAGATGGAGTAGACTCTAAGAGGATGGAGATTCCAGCAGAATGGCAGCAAAAGATGAGGGAAAGTGCTTGTCCTCCCTTCTTCTGGTTTGGTGTCTGCTGTGGTTTTTTTTCATTTTTTCTTGATAGAGATTTAAGTACTCTGTTAGCCTGCTTGTTCAGCATTTGCTTCTGGAGAAGACTTGAACATCTGATGCTATTCAAGGTCCCAGAGACAATGAACATTACATAAATGCCGGATTGGTAGTTGCAACAACAAACAGATGTGCTCTTCTCCTTAAATGTTTGTAAGATGTGAACAGTTATTTAAACAACTGACCTTTTGGTGGTCCTATCATCATGAGTTATTTTCTACATCTAACCTGGCATATCTGAAACAAGCTGTTATTTACCAAGTACTACGCTCCTGCTCTGAGCAGGACATCTAACTGTTAATGATGGTTAAGTTGAAGTGACCAAAAGTCTTTCTCTCTTAAGGGGTTTGGGCAGAGGGGACAGCAGGAGTGCACTAATAGGGTATTCCTGGTTCATTCAGAGACTAGAGGCATCGCAGAAGGTGTTTTCTGAAATGCAGAAAAAGAAAGCCATACTGGTGACACATGATGCTTCCACAACACTGGAGGGTAGTGTTTGTTTTCCTATGTGGACAGTGAACCAGAAGCAATGAGTAATGTCTGAATCACATGAATCAGGCAGTGTATTTCTGCTGTACAACACTGTAAGTGTCATAAGATTTATTTTTAAATGCAGCTGGGTTTTCTTGAGAATTATTTTGTCATACTTCAGGTTTTCTACTTGTAGCCATTTTAGGAAAGAGTGCAACCTTCCAAAATTTGGGAAATACTCTGCAGGTCTGTGTTTCCTGTGGATGGAAACTGGATTTGGATAAGCGAACTGATTTTTCTACAGAACCTGAGTGCTGAAAGCCAGAAGCTTTACAGTGCTGAAGAAAAGGAAACACCTATCAGCTTGCAGTACTGATTTAGCAAGAGCCTTTAAACTCTGAATGTCAGATACCAAAACTGATGAACACTTTCTGATGTTATACCAAAGGATTCTTCTAAACCAAATACAGGATCTTGCCCAGGGCACAGCAAGCTTTTTTGTAATTAACAAAATAAATTTTTGTGATGGATTACTGGATCCTGTACATTTTCTCATGATACTTATAGGTGCATCCTAAAAATTACTTCCCTGCTTAATAGATTTATTTTCCAATTGCCTGAAACTACTGAAAATGAGAGTTACTGGTCTTATAAAGTGTTCTCTTTCTCTTAATGCTGACTGCTGTTTATCACTTTAACCAATCATTTAAGCCAACAAAAACTGCACACGCTTGGATATCCCACTTGCTTAGCCAAATGTTGATCCTCTGAGCAATCTCTTCGTTTTATAGCTTCAGATTAATTCAAGGCATTGAAAGAAGATTCTGATGTTGTGTTAGGGTTTTTTTTGTGTTCTGTGAAAGCTGGGGGGAAGATATGCAATGAATAAGATGCTGTTTGTCTTGACACTGTGAGGTAGGAAGACTGCTTTTAAACCTCTTTCGAAAGCACTGCATGCAGAATCTGTAGAGACTGTGCTACTGTAGCTATATACACCTTGGCACATGTTTACATGTGTCTGTGTTTCGCTGAATGCAAATTATGTGTGTCACACTTTCCTTGCAAATCACCAAATGTCCAAGACCACTGCAAAAGTACAAGAAGAATCAAAACTCTCTATGCTTAAAAAACACAATCCCCAAATACATCACTGATCATAAACACTTCAGCAATAACTCAGGTAGCTCCTCAACAAAAACCTTTTTGGCCCCCAGAATACACGACAAATTGATTATAATATGATAGCTTTCATGAAGTAACTAAATATATTATGCAGGAAGAGAAGGTCTGTTGAATGCATATGAGCGCAATGGTAACTCTGTGATAATTGAGTTGTTTCAAGGTGATAGCTGCTCCTACAGTCTGACTTAACCTGAATTTGAAACTCAGCAATCTGTATTATGAAAGTTCATAATCATAGCCTGTCTCATGCCTAGCTTTAACTATTGCCATAATGCTTTCTCATTGCCTATCCTTAGGCTTCCCTAAGCCCTCAGTAGGGCTAGACCAGATGATCTTCACAGGTCACTTCAAATGTGTATCAGTCTTTAATTATAAGCCCTAGGCACTTATAAACTCTACACTTTGTTTCTTTGGGTACCTTAGCGAGTGCATCGTCCATTATCCCTGTCAGGATTATGCTTCTAAATAACATCTTCCTCTTCTACATGCTTTTCATAGAAATGTTGTTCCTCCTGCCAAGAATAATAGTACCTATGCAATTCCTGTAATGTGTTTAAAGAGCACTGTAACAAACACAAAGAGAGAACATCACATTGAAAGGACAGGTTCTGTATTAGAGTTTACAACAGATGCATCTCAGTAATTTGGACACCGCTCACAATAAATAACTCCACATTGGGAAATAACATTCTTTACTCGCAAACACTCTTCTGTAAATTTATTAATACTGATATAGGTGCTGCTTCTTGTTTCTCAGGCTCTGTGCATGTCACAGTCTTGCAGACCCTGTATTTTTTTTCCTTTCCCTTTCAAAATGTTAATCCTTCTCTATGCAGAAAGGCCAGTTCGGGATTTATAAACATGTTAAAAGAGAGAGGATCTGCTTTTCAGAGGCTAAAGGAGTTTAGAAAATGCACTTTTCATTAGAACACTAAAGGATACAAAGGGTTTGCTGGGATATTTGGCTTGAACATCCTGGATTTCAAGGCCACAATATTTTGCAAGATTATGCTTCACATTATGCAAGTTATTATATCAAGACAGAGTCACGTCTCCAGGTTGTTCTGTGCCTTCTGGAAAGTGTCAGTTCATTAAACTGATCTATTTTTCAGATGATATTCAAGAACAAAAGGCAGCTCAAACACCAGGAAATCTGCGAAACCCCACTGAAAATAGTGGCAGCATTTCTATTCAACTGATTGCTTCATATCACCTCATTTGCTCCATCATGCAGGATGCATCCAAGCGCTTTGCAGCTTACTGGGCTGATGTATGCTTGAATTCAGTCAGTTACCCCACAGCTGTACTTATCCTCCCTCTGCTTCTGTGGATGAAAGTTGAGGCACTTATGGCAATGGTTTCAGGCAAGCATCAGCAGCTCCAGTGCAAAGGTCAGCTTTTATGAAAACAAGCATGGGGCTGCATGGCCAGACTGAAGGTTCACTCAAAGAGAGAGATGTAGTCTGGTTCTTTGTCCTCTTGGCCACATGGGTAAAGCAACAGCTCCTTCCCCAAGGAAGTGATGGGTTCATCCTGTTGATATAGGATAAGATCAAACACTATCTTTCAAACAGACCCTACATGTCATAACACAGAACGGTTCAGCCCCAAGTCCTTCTCCTTGGGACTGCCCTCAATCCATTCACCACCCAATGTGTACTTGTGCTTGGGATTGCTCCAACCCAGATATAGGACCCTGCACTTGGACTTGTTGAACCTCATGCAGTTTGCACAGGCCCAGTTCTCAGCCCCTTCAAGGTTCCTCTGCTTGGCCTCCCTTCCCTCCAGTCTATTGACCACCCCACACGGCTTGGTGCCATTGGCAAACTTGCTCAGGGTGCACTCACTGCCACTGTTGATGTCACCGACCAAGATGTTAAACAACACTGGTCTCAACACAGACCCCTGAGGAGCATCAGTTGTAACTGATCTTCACTTGGACATCAAACCATTGATCATCACTCCTTGAGTGTCACTGTCCTGCCCAATTCTTTATCCATCAAGCGGTCCATTGGTCAAGACTATGTCTGTATATTTTAGAGTCAAATAATCATGCAGGACAGTGCCTTGCACAAGTCCAGATAGATGGTATAAGTATTGCTCTACCCTTATCCACCAAAGCTGTAACCTTGTTAGGGACTAACTACCCTTAGTGGAGCCATGGAGTGTACAGCAGTCTCCTTGTCTCAGCTATGATGTGGGTTTGTTGATCTCGTTGTGTCATACATCTCAGCACTCTGAGGAACTCATGGAAGGACCCAAATGGCCGACCTCTGTCTTCATAAAACAGCATGATTCTGGTAGTTTTTGATGATGAGTTGTGCTCATCTCACAGGCAACTGCAGCCTCTGTGGCATGAAATGCTCCCTGCCCAGATAGTGCTGCAGTGAGAACTGTGCAGAATGCAGGTAAGCACAATGGGCTGTTTGTGGACCCTGCTCCTGGCTGCTTTTGTGAGAGGTACAAGAGTAGATCCTGCTGTGATCATATTCCCTCTGTTCAGGCAAGCTCTGTTCTACAAGGGAATCCCCTGACAGTGCAGTCTCTGCTTCCCAGATCATTCTTCACCCTAGCAGCAGACATGTGGTGGGAACTTGCCTTCTTTCACAGTCACTCAGTGGATGATAAACAGAACCCACTAAAGTACTTTGGCAAATTGGGTTCACCCAGGCTGTGAGCTTGGCTCTGTCTTTAAAACAGGCATGCACAGCCGGGCTTTAACGCCTCTGGCTCTCATTCCAATAGCCATAGATCTCCTTTCAACACTTTCAGCTTATACAGTGAAACCCATGCAAGAAGCAAGTAGAGTTCCATATAGCAAGTGACTGTAGACGTGTTCCTTGTGCTCAGTTTTGTTTAGCCGTGTCTACATTAGGCTAGGCACTTATTTAAAAAGAAACATGGATTTTACATAAACCTTTAGGACAATTATTTTGACTGTTCTTCCTGTACTGAAGAAATGTCTGGCTCTCCTTGGAGCCCATGTAACTGCAGTTGGTGATAGTAAGCACTTCTGTTAGTGTTGCAAGAACCTGACAACCTTCTTTCTTCTATTTTTCACCTTTGCTCAGTATCACACCTTGCATGCTTTCAGTTTATAGATTCTTTGTTCTCTTTCACAATGAAGTTGGACGCAAGCAGTATTTTCTGCTCACCCAGCTTGCTGGAATCCCACAACCACACAGAGAATAAAGAAAGGAAAGAAAAGGAGTCTGCATGAGTATGCTGTCACCTCTCACCTTATCAGCATTTATACTACTGTCTAACAAACTTAAGCCCTGTGTGCAAGGTGCTCTGCAGTTCGGGGGAGGGTTGTCAGGTCAAAGACGCTTGAGATGTGTCTGGCATATCCTGCTGGAGAAGTACACAGAATACTCAAGAGCAGCTACAATGGGTCTAATTGTCTGCTTTAAAACAACTGCATCTATTATTTCTATTTTGTGGTGCTCAGAGGCAATTATACTAGGTATTCACCTTGTGGTAGTCTACGAGGTCAGCCAGCATTGAATGTTGTAGCTGATCCACTCCAAGGAAGCTGTAGGAATCACTGGAGGCATCAATAAGAAAGTGTTTACATCCTTCCACAGACTGATAGGAGAGCACATAGCCTTTGATTTTCTCACTGACCCGGACCAGGAAGCTCCCCGGTACTGTTTTATTCAGAAGCTCCTCTGCTTTCTTAGATGTTAGGATACCTGTTCAAAATCCAAACACAAAACTGAAGGGAGAAAAGCATTTGTGCAGGAACAGTCCTCACAAGAAATCTGTATCACTAACTAAAACCAGCACAGCATACATCTACCCTTGCTCTATTTTCTTGCCTGGTAGCCCAGTAAGAACAGTACTGTCAATTCTAGGAACAGACCACAGCCATGTGCTAACTGTGCTTTACATTAACTCTTCCAGCCTCAGTCAATGGTGAATGGCAAATGTGCTGGGCTCAAAAGGACAGTGTGTGTTAGGAGAGAGAACAGCATTGTAGTGTGTTGTATGTTGATTCCAGTACAGCGGACCTGTGCAGATGGTGATCACAGAATTTCTCAGAAAGCTATGCATGCATTGAAAGCTCAGTTACAGGAGGACTTTTGTGGCTGCAGTCTCAAACCATAGGGGTTTCCAAAGCAAGAAAGATGGATGGGATCATGATGAGACACTAGAAATTACATGGAAAAAGTGATGGGTGATAAGCATGTAAGGAGGCAAAATGACCTGGGGCCAAGGATGAGTGGGATAAGATGTGGCCAAATCTCTCTCACCCTGGTCCAAACAGCTACCAGAGCATCCATCCAGTAGAGGGAGGCACGGGTGGCACAGAAGTACAGAGTGTTTTGAAGATCTAACTTCTGTTCTAAAACTTGCCTTTTGCTAAAGGAATTCAAACAACATTCATAAATCTTTAACATGGAAGAAATATGCACCTTCAAAGAGCTCCTGGGCCCAGCCTGTGGCAGCAGCCACGTTAGCAGAAACAACTCCTTAAAGAGTTGGATTGGGGCAGAAACATTCAGGACTCACCGTGGAACCAAGGTGCTATTGTACCCGTGGTTTTCTCATAGCCAGCTCGAAGAGGGAATTGCTCCTCTTTGAACCACTTAATGATGCTTTCTTCAGTGGAATTGGAGACCGTCCTCTGGATTCCTTCTTTCCTGTTAGAAAAGACCATGGTTTGTGCATCAAGTTCAAATGGCAGCTCTGAAGTCTTGTACAGGACGTACCTTTTGTTCAGGAATAACCAATAGCCCTAGACAGAAGGTTTACACTGGTGCAGCAGTTATCATACGGCTTTCAGCAGACACACAACATAGAGGATATATGCACTCTATGCTTAGGATGCTCTAGTAAATAAGCCCGTTATACCGTACAGGGGTGAATAAATATGCCTTGTCATACCCTATGCAGGAATATAGCCTAGGCTCTGTATTTTGCCCTGGGCACACATCCTCCACATGAGGAGAGCTAACCATTCCCATTTCAGGCATCCCATACAAGAGCAGAAGAACCTCATCCTTTCTCACCTATGTGAGGCAAAGGAGTTTCCTTACCTAATCACTCTCCCATTTGCCATTGCAGAAGGTAGAAGTTTAGGCTTGGGGGGAAGAGGAGGATATTGGAGTGGTCGCCGATCTCGTGCTGTAGCTCCCTTGGAAATATCTGCCTGCTTCCCTCTGTGAACACCCTGCAGTGAGAGCCTCCTGTAGTCATCCCTTGCTTGCTTTGCAAGAGAGCGTCTCTTCTCATCTGCTGCCTTGGATTTACGCACTGGAACAAAAAAGGAGTCCTACAGGAGCGAACAAGCAGGCAAGTTTTAAACTTCCTTCCCTTTGGCCACCTTGATGAAGTGGAAGAATAACCCATTTCACACGTTGTTTGCCATACGTCTCCCACCACCTTTAGGCATCTGCTACTTAACAGAGTGGACCCTGTTTACTTCTATTGCTTCAAGAGACTAAAACTCTGGCTTCTTTCTGGGCAACATACTTAAGAGTATTTGTTTTTATCTCAGATGCTGACTCCTTGTTCAGACATAGATTCCAGTGATGCCTTTCAAGTGAGCCATCTGGCAAGGAGAGTATGGAATAAAAGTTGCTGCAGTGGTCCCAAATCAACCATTTGAAGGATTGAAAGTACTGATCACTTTTTTGATAGTGTGAGAGAGACTTGCTGAAAATTCATTCTGAAAGTGGATGTCTTGGCTGGATTTATGGTATTTTCATAAAACTGCCTGGTCTAGATCCAGCTTATCCTGAAGTCCTTAGGAGTAACCAAGCTCTCCAGTAGCTCTGAGTTAGGCTAGTTCTTTCCTTGTTTTTGTAATCAACTTTTCCTTTTACCATTAAGGAAAATAAAAGCCCTGGCTTAAAGTAGAAACAATTGATAGCACAGTACCACCAGCTACTGAGCAGCAGAAAAAGAACTGGGGAAAAAGTAATGCATCAGGTTCTCCATGAAGTATTTGGCAGCAGTGATGCAAGTTTACTGCAAAGTCTCACACTCTTTGCCATTTTCTTCCCTATCACTGGGATTTGTTACATGAGACAGCGCAGCAGAGCTCTGCTTAGGTGAGACAGGATGTCAGGGAAGCCCTTTTCTGGTTGGTCCCTCTCACCCATTACCCTGGTCCTCAAGAGCAGTGGTGACTGCAAAGCCCTACAAAAGGCCAGCTTCTTGTCTAAAATCAATCATCCTGGCTATACACTTGTGGTTCCTATTTATCGATTGTTTTCATATTGTACCTATGCAAAAAATTTTCTACCTACCAAATGATTATTCACTTCCAGTGTGGCAGAAGAAAGTTTGATGACCCCAAAGAGCCCTGGGATTTCTCAAGCCCCATTGGAAAAGGTCACTCTAAGATCTTACAGGATTCCTGCCATTCAGGCTCATTTTCATCTGATTTCTGCAGCATCCTCTGGCTCTCTGAGTTAGGGCGGCTCTGTGGTACTGCTTCTTGGGGGACCGTGGTCTCTTCTCTTGAATTATTCCTCTGTGTTTCCTTCATCTATGAAACAAACAGTAAGTTCAGCTTTGTCCCAGGCTAGTTTTAATGTGGCATTTAAGATAGCCTTGAATTACTAACAACTCAATTTTTTATTGTAAATACCTCTTATTTCATAGAATCATAGAAAAGTTTATGTTGAAAGGGACCTCAGTAATCATGTAGTTCCAACCCCCTGCCATGGGCAGGGACACCTGTCACCAGACCAGGTTGCTCAGAGCTCCAACCTTCAACACTTCCAGTGAGGGGGCAGGCACAACCTCCCTGGGCAACCTGTTCCAGTGCCTTCAGCACCATCACAGTGAAGAATTTCTTCCTAAGACCTAATCTAAATCTGCCCTCTTTTAGCTTGAAACCATTCCCCCTTTTCCTATCACTAGAGTCAATCAAGAAAATATCCTCTCCAGCTTTGCTGTAGCCCCCTTCAGGTACTTGAAGCTGCTATATGGTCCTTCCACCAGAGCCTTCTCTTTTGCAGGCTGAACATCCCCTGCCTATTGTCATCACAGGAACTCCAGTCATCTGATTATTCTTGTGGTCTCCTTTGGATTTACTTCAACAGTTCCATTTCCTTCTTGTACTTGTGACTCCAGAATTAGATGCAGGACTCAAGGTGGGGTTTCACAAGAGCAGAGCAGAGGGAGAAAATCACCACTTTTGACCTGCTGGTGTCTGTTTTTGATCCAGGACAGACCTTCTGGGCTGTCCTCACACATTGCTGGTTCATGTCAAGCTTCTCATCTACCAACACTCCCAGTTCCTTCTCCTCAGACTGCTCTCAATCCATTCTCCACTCAGCATATATTTCAACAGCATATGGATCTCTGCCCTTCCTGCATACGACAACAGAACGAGTAAGAGAAAATAATCTACCAGAATAATCTTCTTCTCTGGAGACGTTCAAGCCCCGCCTGGATATGTTCCTGTGCAACTTGGTCTAGGTGATCCTGCTGTGGCAGGGGGATTGGACTAGATGATCTTTCGAGGTTTCTTCCTATCCCTAATGATTTTATGATTCTGTGATAAAGTCTGGGCACAACCCAATGTGCTAGGAGCATCCCAGGTTGCCACTGACCTGTTGGAAGCCATGCTTTCTCAATTGGCAGTCTGCCAGCATCTGATGAACATCTCTGGTTTCCCTCTGGGAAAAGGAAAAGAGTGGTGAGAAGTAAACGTAGCGTTAGGATCACTGCTCACTTTTGGGGCAACAGGTGCTTAATACAGAAGCAGTGACGTGACATTTCCGTTAATAAGTTTTGTCAGCCTCCTGTGACAAACATGTTTCTGTTTCATCATACTAGCAGGAGAATTCCAGAGTGTCAGGACTGCCATAAGCATTACTAAATGCTGGTCCCAAGAGTTACCAGGCAGTAGTCCCTCCCTCATAAAGCAAGTCCTAACAGAACCTGCTGTCCACAGCTTTACCTGTCTGTGCTTGTTTGCTGCTGTGGTTGGGGTGCTGCAAAACCCTGCTTGTCAAACTGACCCGACTAGCTGCACATCTTGTGTTTGCTCTTCCCTGCAAACCAGTCTGGCTACCCCGCAGCTGTCACTAACTGAGAGCTGCCTTTGAAGAGGAACAGTTACACTCGTAGCTAAGCAAACACCCACCCACTTCCCCGTTGTATCAGGCTGCCTCCCCTGACACAGTGAGTAATGAGTTAACTGTACCGTGCTGCTTACCAAGCACATGCTCTGGTTTATTTCTACTTGGCTAATATTTAATATGAACAGTGCTTTCCAGTTTCTCTCTCCTTGACAGGAAACTGTGAAGTTCAAATGTGTGTGAAGCAGTTGTTTATTACATCAGCTCCCTATCCCTTGCAGCTGACAAAGCATCATGTCTGCATCCCTGGGGTTAAGTGGGAACTAGGTCTCAGAGAAAACTTCAACAAGGGAGGTGGGAAGAAGCCCCTCTTCCTAGAAAATGCAACAGATTTGTTTGGTCTGGATCCTTTCTTAATAGAAGTCCCAGAAAGCTGAGAAAAATTATTAATAATGTAAACACATAAAAGTATACAACACCCCCTCTGCTGCCCTTACAAAATCATAGATTTATTCAGGTTGGAAAAGACTTTCAAGATCATCAAGTCCAACCATTACATCTAATTGTCCCAAGCCCCCTGCAAAACCCTGTCCCTAAGCTCCTAAGCTGCACAACTGTGAAACATGTCCAGGGATGACAGTTCAATGCCCTCCCTGGGCAGTCTGTTCCAAGGCCTGAGAACCCTGTCAATAAAGAAGCTTTTCCTCATGTCTACCCTAAACTTCCCCTGGCACAAGTTGGGGCCATTTATTCTTCTCCTATCACTTATACTGGTGAAAAGAGAACACCACCCACCTCCTTACAACCTCCTTTCAGGTAGCTGTAGACAGCAACAAAAATCTCTCCTCACCTTCCTTTTCTTCAGAGTAAACAGCCCCAGTTCCCTCAGCCACACACCATAGGGTTTGTTCACCAGATCCTCCACCAACCTTTTTGTCCTTCTTTGTACCCACTCCAGCACCTCAATACTGCAAGACTTCGAAAGGAGTTTAGCTCATTTGGAGTAGTGGTGGGATTCCTGTGTTTGAGGTTATAGTGTTGTTTAACTATGACTAACAGCTTCCTTTGAAAAAAAAAAATCTCATACATAGTTGCTCAACTTCAGCAAACAGTGCTAAGAAAAACCCCATGTGACTCAGAGACTTTAGATAAAGGCTACAGACTGTCTAAATTCTCTCCAGTATTTTGGTAGCAGTGGGAGAGGCACTTTGCCAAACCCCAGCCTTCAATTCCCCTGCTTTTTATAGTGCAATACGGAGTGGCTGTGTAATAGATGAATATACACTCACACTAGTTAGCAACAACAGGCTGAATAAAAGTGCTGCTGAATGACATTGGACTTCCATTAAACTGGCAGCAGGTTCTGTTCCTTCATGTTCAATTTTTGTTGCATGTATTATTAATTTAGTTCATCTTTTCCTCAGTTCTCAGCAAACAGCATTTTGCAGCCAGTTACAAAGTAGAAAGGTATTTATTGCTGGAGAAAAATATTTCTATGCTTCAATATTCTGTATTTCTATATTCTAACCCTGTAGTTACTGCATTTGGAGTTGTCCTGTGCTGTCAAGATCATAAGCCATTTTCTAACTATTTCAGGAATGAATAAAAAAACCCAACAATATAAAATCTACAAGTCAGAGGATGTTGGTAAGATGATCTTAATCTTTTCTTTTATAGAAGTAGATATTTTGTCTGGGGGCTGTGGCCTTGCATGTACAGATCCTGCAATAGCCTTCAGGGTCTTGCCCCAAAATCCATCCACAGAGCAGGAGGGTAAGTACTGCAACCCATGATTCACCCATGGAGAACAGAAGCAAAGGTACCCAGGCACTCATCCATCAAAATATCCAGTATTTGTATCCAGTACAAAGCAGATCTATCCCAGCTGAGAACAGCACTTGGACCTCCTTTGTCCTAAGTGATAACAACTAAGTGACAATAACAGCCTGGCTTCTTCTCTGACTACAGAAGAAAAGACATTTAGTTGGATTTTTTTCGTCTTCAAATTTCTATTTATAGCAACCAGAATTTGCCACACTTCCTAGATCTCAGAGCACATTTCTGATAGTTACGAAGAAAAGGGAAGGAACTACCTTTCTGAGCTCCTGGCTTTTCTCTGTTGTAGCAGTGGCATTTTTTCTTCCACCTTCTTTTATTTCTTCCACAGTGCTTTTTTCATTCCCATGAAGATCTCTCTCTCCCAGGACTGCTGGTTGTGGATGTATAGACCACGTGTCAGAAGGGTCAGTCTCTCTGAAACGCAAGAGAGGACTTAGGAACACAAGAGAGTCGCTTTCTGTTCTCTGAGTGTTCTTGCAAGAAAGCTGCACGTGAGGGATGAGGCGACATGTGCACAGATAGCTATCATTATCTCCAAATCAGGCAGGTGGAATAATTAAATTAATGACCCATGGTGAGTAACTGTCCTCCTGTTGTCACAGGCACCAGATGGTGAATCAGTGCAATCCAAACTCATCACCTGCTGCAGTAACAGCTACCATTTCCTGTGGTCTGCAGAGGGTCCTGTGCGCAAGGCAGCTTGATGAGCTGGGCCAAGCCTCAAGCTGCAGCTGGTCTCTGCCAGCGTTTCGTATACTTGCAAAAAGCCAACCTCTGCCTGTGCCTTTTGCCTGCAAGTCAAACATGACAGTGACAACCACAGCCCCTACAGAGAAGACCCCAGTCTCTGGGTCCCTAGAAATGCCTTCTCCTCTGTGTCTGCCCACTGAGTCCTCCAGGTGAAGGGTGCTTACCTGCTCTCCTTGCCTTGCTCGTTCACTAACCGCTTTGCCCTTTGTGCCTGTATCTCTTCACAGATGGCCGCATATGATTTATCTGAAGGATGCTCACCCATCACCCAGACCCAGACATCATTGTCAGCACCAAGCTTCCATGTCACCGACTTCCCGTTGGCTAGAAAAGAAGCAGATCTTTGGCAAATGCTGCTTGTTCGCTGGCTCCGTGCCTGCACCCCTTCTGCTGTGTTCTCCTGGCAGAGCCCCTCCAAGACCAGCTGCATGTGAGGAAAGCTTGACTGGGACACAGGACACACCTCCCAGTTTGTTTCATGGTACTGAAGCCAGGTTCATGAAGGAAGCATAAAACTGACCACAGTTTCCTTCCTTTCTTTAATGCCTTGCCATTGCCACTGTCAAACTATTTGAGGATGAACTACATGCACACCAGAGAGCTGGGAGAAGAGAACTGTCTTCTTAGCAGCTGGCATGCTGTGTAATCCTGGCAAGGACACTTCAGCTCCAAAGGCACAGAGGGAACTCTCCTGCAGATCTGGTGCCTCAAGACAGATGTTCAAGACCATGGTTACATTACAGAGATTCCCCAGTTATTTGGAACATGAGATGCCTCTCCTGGGGGCAAGCAAGACCTGACTTCCCAGGTAGGGGAGTTGAACAATTTGCTCAAGGAAGGAGTCTGGACAGGAAGTAAAACCACTTCATGCCTGGCCAAAAGCAGCCCATCACTGGTGGGTTTAGTTACAGTTTGGTAATACAGCTATGGTATGTTCTTGGGAGAAGAAACTCTTCTTGAGGACACACGCATCTTATTTCTAGGGAGCAGCAGAATTGCAAGATGTGTGCCAGAGAGGGAAGCAGCCAGGGCAGACACTTACCTTTTTTCAGTAGTGGCTTGTTTGCTGGAGACTTGTCCAGAGCAGCTTCTCTTTCCTCCCACCGTCTGATCTGTTCCTGCCTCATCTTGAAGAAAAGGATCTGCTTCTGCTCTTCACTGAGTTCTGCCAACAGGTCAGGATCGATGTACATGTCTGATAATATCTGTTTCAGCATGGCTGCAGGTTTCAGTTACGCACGTTTGTGGCAATGATCTCCAGGGAACAGATCCTCTTCCTGGCTCTGACAAGAAAGCCTCCCTCCCCGCCTGAGCCTGGAGCAGGAATGCAGGCGTGCCAGAGTAATTATACTTCTGTCCTTTTTTTTAAGCTCAGATTTCCTGCACAGACTAAAAAAAGTAAATAAGTAGCTTAAAACCTGCTGTTAAGATTCTTTGAAATAAGAGGTGAGCCCAGCTCCTGCACAACCCTTGCCCACTCTGCAGGGAACCCTAGAGTGGGGAGGCTGTGCTAATACTCTGATGAACCCAGCTGATAGTATATCAAAAGAGGGAGAGTGCTGCCTGTTACAGTCATCAGAGGTGTGGCTTGGCTGTGCCCAAGCAAACATTCCTGCTGGGCAGGGAATCAATGAACCCATGACTAGACTGCTCCTCCTACTTTCAAAGAGGAAAACTTTGATGATCAAAAGCCCAGCCTGCCTTGTTTTATGGAAGGAAGATGGGAAAGGCTTTCAGCTCTGCTTTTGAGGTGGCAGTGGAAAATCTGGGGTGTTCTTGTCTCACATCCATCAAAGACAGCCTCACTGCAAGTCAAGGGAGTGCAAGCAGTGCAGCCAGTATGAAGACAGACAGCTTGGATGGTCAGCAGCTAAGGAGACCAGGCAGCTCCCAGACTGACCGTCTAGCAATGCTCATTGCCCACATGGTGAGATGGGCATGGGACATTCCTATATGACAGGATGACGTGGATGTGGAGAAGGAACAACCTTGTTACTGCCCAGAATGCCAGTTCTGGTGCACACTAGCAAGGTACCAACACCAACACAGCTCTGCTTTTTGCCCATGGATTTACATTTACTGAAAAACTCAACTAGTTCCCCTGGCACTTGTCAAGATGCTAGCTCAGAAAACAGGAATATGGACTAGAGACATTGAAACAAACTCTTTTTCTTATCTTATCTGGATAAACTCTGGGAGATCAGGAGATTGGTTGATAGCAATTTTGATGACACGGAAGGCTGAAACCACATATGAAGTGCAACACCAGAGTAGGGTGGGTTGCTGGCCAGAACAGGCAGAGGCTTTCTAGACAAACTCTTCGGATATATTGCCAGCAGATTACAAGGAAATGAAGACTGGGTTATTTATGTGCTTCTGCACAAAACCTGGGCACCTAAAGAACAAGCATGGTACAATAGAGCACAGTAGGTGGAAGGGGTTGGTGGAGCAGTTATGTAGAGATATAAAGGGCACAGACATGGCATGGTGGAGCCATGCCATAGTGAAGTGGCCTATAGTAAATTCTGCAGTCAGATCAACCAACTATCTTACAGGAAAGGGGCTGGATCCCTAGGGACCCAATTTTTGGAAGAAAAGTGCTGGGAGCACCTTCAGCTTCAGAGTATGACTGCTTAGCTTCTGGCAGATGAAATAACAGAGAAGGAGGTGGTAGAGAAGTCAGCAAGTGCAATGTTTGAGCTTTCCAGGGAGCCCACTGAGAACATATCTTAGTTGAAATGAGGCAGTGCAATAGCAGCTTTCATGAATCCAGACCGGCAGGACAGTATCTGCTGCATTTGTCCACTTTCCTGATCTCACCCTCCTGCCAGCATCAGGCAGGCTGTCCCAAGAATCCTCTCATTTCTGAATGTGACTTGCTGTAGAAATTGATGGGTGGAACCAAGTGCAGTGAAGCACTTTCAGCAGGAAGAGACTGAAAGGAGCTTGGAGCAGCTGCAGGAGCTGCAGGCAAGGAGACAAGGAGCACAGGGAGACAAGGAGCTCTGCAAGGCCCTCAAGACATGGACAGCGAAGACCACGGTCCCAGCATAGCATTAGTTGGAGCAGATTCCAGCAGCAGGAGTTTCTGAGAAGGTGCAGTGACCTCAAGTTGGGGATGAGCCTTCTCTTGTGTTTTTTCACTTTATATTTTTCCATATTAAAATGGTTGATGTATTCCCAGAGCCTCTGTTCCAAATCTGTACTGCCTTCATTTAAGCAAATGGCTTTCCTGATCAAAAATTGGAAACAAGGCTTTTTGGGAGGTAGTCTCACCTGGGCCAACACAAACTAATCATAACGGATTAAGCTGAAGGGGCTTAGAACAAGAGATGTTGTGTGCTGGGAGGTGAAACGCTTTCATACCCTTCAAGTAACATGTTATCATTTGTGATTTGTGTAGGCCAAACGCAGAGTGGTTTTGTTAAAGAGGCCAGTAAGTATCCTGCACAGAGAGAAAAAGGGCCAGACAGCTGTCCAGGCTCTATTTTCCAGCTGTGGATCAGCAGAATTACTCTTTCTCCAGGAACCTTTCAGAACAAACACAGATCACTAGCTAGAGGGGTGCTTGCGAAAGAGGACAAACCAAAGTCACCCTCTAAGGATGCCCTTGCTACAACAGAGCAGTGGAGCTGGCAGAAGCAGTTGGAAACAGCTGGAAGTGCGTATCATGAGCTCAAGTCCTCACACTGCTTCTTGGTACAGCAGTGAGCAGCTTGAATCCATCTCACCATCACATCAGCCCTCCGTCTCATCCCTTGACCGCACAGGAGGAATTGGACACAGACCAGAGCAAAGCTGCAGTGGTAAAGTGGTGCTCCCTTCTTGTCTCTCCCAATGCCACTTCTTGGTGCTTTAGGTGCCCTTCTCACTCTGTCTAGGTTGTACTTGTGTTTTCAAGGTTTCTTCTTGTAACTTCTGTAACCAGTCTGACTCCTGTCTGGTTTCTCTTTCTATGCCTGGGGACACAGTGTGCTGGCAAGGTGGAAGGGCCTGCATCAATCAAGTTTCATGTTATTTATGCAGTTTTGAAGAGTTTAATTTCTTCATAACATGGATTGTACGATGAGATTTATAAAGCTAGGTAACCTTTAAAGCACCTGCTATTTCAGCACAGGGCAGTCCCACTGAGAGGTATGCAGTATTTCGTTTTTAGCAGGCACTGTGTCAAATATCTTAGGAGCTGCAGTTCCTTGCACTGTGTTCCCAAAACTGGAATGAAAACCACATTACCAGCACTTGGCCAGAAGTGGTTTTGCTGATGCTGCTCCAGCTGCAAGCAGTATATTTACAGCTCAAACTTAGGGAAGCCAAGGACTGCAGTAATAGCAGTGAGACCTCTTAGCAGGTCAATTGTAGGAGCATTCTGACAGAGGTGCCTAAAGTTTCTACTGCTAGTATTTTTTTCATAGAGGAGACCAGAGTAGCCAAAATGAGAACAAAATTAAAGTGGGGTGGGGGTGGGGTGTGGGGGTGAGAAGCATCACTTGGATAGTTGATTTGAAAGCCCTGAACTTAAACGTGATTCAAAGGTTAAATGACCCTTTAAAGAAGTCATGCTGCATTTAAATTGCCTGCTGAAGAGCACCTTTGGTGAGCTCCTGTAAATCATCTACCACTCCCATGGAAACCCTAAGTCTGTGAATACTTATAAAAGCACTGTGAGAAGAGGTGGCACCAGTTCCTGCTAACATGTGCAGTGGGTAACACTTCAGCCACTGACAGGCTCCCAGGACACCCAGTCTGGCATCCTCATGCTGGTCTTCACCAGTGGAGGGAAAGCTCCCGCAGAATAACAGTGGGCCAACTTACCCTGAGACGTATTTGGTATGATTCATACCTACACACCCAATAGAAGGGTGCAAAGTGAAACACTGGACAAGCTGAATAGTGGGTTTTGTGCTGATTTTCTGGGAAGTAGCTTCTTGAACCTGCTGCACACATCACTCCTGTAAACATGACAACCCAAGAAACACAAACATGAGAAAAGCTGCTTCAGGGTACCTGGTGAGCCAAGTGCATTTCTTTTACTAAGTAGCTTTTCCCATAAAAAGCAAATTAGACCAAGCTGTCCAGAAAATGGTGAGACTACTTTGTTTTGAGTCAAGAGCTTCTCCTTGGAAATGGTCTTCTGCTCACCAAGAAGTGTGGGTGATTTTCTTGCCAAGAGGAGGAGTTATGAAATCAGTATGGCCAAAGGTAATTGCTCCCCAAGCCATGCTCCCAGTGCACAAGCCTTCATGGGTTCACTGTCATTCTCTGGTTCATAAAAGGCACCTTTGTTAGAAAATATGTTAGCAGCTGCACTACAAAAAAAAAATCTCCTTTTGGGTTTTTAGTTTTAATGGTTTCATTGGTTGGTGGGGTTTTTGTTTTGTTCTTCTCTGCTTTTGTATTTTGTTTATTTGGGGTTTGTTTTGTTATTCTCATCCTGTTCTAAACAGGGGAGTGATTCATTCTTTTTCTGTGCAATTTTGCTTCAACCTATTGTTGAACTGAATTTCCTGTTTCAGATGGAAGGAAAACTCCTGGTTTAGTCATAACAGAAGTAAAATATGACTCTTAGTCCTCAGAAGACAGGACTACACCTGTTTGCTTAGCACAAATAGACTCCACGTAACACTTGAAAGAACCAACGATGTCACCACATCATTAACTAGCTTGAAGTTTCCAACATCTGAACTGACTTGCCCTATAGGTCCTTGATTTTGCTGAAGGGGGTAACAGTTACCTGGTAGAAGGTACAAGTTGATGGAGATGGTAATAAAGAATCATAGAATCATTAAGGTTAGAAGAGACTTCCAAAATTAAGTCTAACCATCATTCCAATGTCACTATCACCACTAAACCATGAGCTGATGCAAGCAACCATTACTGACCACAGTTTGAGGTAACATGGTTCTACTTAAACAACAAAATTTTCTTCTCTGCTAAACTGAGTGACTTTTTGATCTAGACATAGTGAAAATCACCTTCCTGTAGCAAAACGTCTTAGGAAACAACCAATTAAAAGGTTGGTATGGTGAGAAGGGTGAATGAGGCCTTCAGTTAACACACCAGACCAGCTACCCAGCCAACACTGGCCTTCACAAGCACGGAGTTTCTAACCGTGACACCCACTTTAGTCAGTTTGCGAGCTATGGAACATAGCTTTGGACGACGAAAGTTTTGTAGCAGCCTACGCTCCCACCTCGCACCACGTTCCGAGCCGAAAAGGGAGGTTTCGATAGAGCCCAGAGCCACCCCGGGCTGCCGGCTCGGGCCTCGGGCAGCGCCTAAAGGGCTGGCGCAGGTGTACCGTTGAGGAGCTGAATCCCGGCGGAAGCCGGTTTGTCAAAGCAAGTCCCGCTCTCACCGCTCCGAGCTGCCCCGACCCGGCAGCGCCTCGGAAATAAAGCCGCCGGGAAAAAGGAACTAGCGGGGGCAGGAGGGGTCAGCGACCACCTCGGAGTCTCCAGCGCCGCCGGCTCCGGCCCCTCTCCCCCAACCCCCGCCGGAGACATCGAGAACCCCCGGCACCCCGTAAAGTCTGTGCTCAAACTCCCCGAGAGGTCGCCGGGCTCCAGCCGGGCCACAAACGCCCGCCCCGTGGAGAAGCAGAGCTGGAGCCGAAAGCGGGCAGCGGCGACAGCTTCCGGAGGCCGAGGCACCCCGCAGCCAACTCTACCCGGTTCAGTGGCACCCGCGAGTCCCGGCCAGAGCCGCCCCCGGTACCGGCAGTCTGGCTAGCGAGGGGCCCGGGAGCACCGACCTCCGCAGCTGCTGCGGCCCGGGCAAGGTTCAAGCTTCACGCAGCCCCGAACGGACAGCGGCCAGTGACCGCTTCGCCTGGGGCAGAGATATGCTACAGCGGGACTGGGTGAAGCAGCCCCAACACGGCCCCGATGCCAAGTCCTGGCAGCAGCCCCCGGCCGCCGGACTAAGAGCAGGGACCCGCGGGCAAGAGCCCCTCTCGCCGCCGTTGCGATCCCGCGGCCGATCCCGAAGTAGCGGCGCCCCCTGGCGGCCGTAGCGAGAGGGTGCAAGGAAGGGGTTGAAGCCTCAGGGACCGCTGCGAACCTGCTCCGTTAAGTGGCGCCCCCTGGAGGCTACGGGGCAGCACCGTAGGCCCCCGGTACCGATTCGTGGTGGTGCCAGAAAACATTCCATGCCCTACCGGTCCAGGCACCTCCTCCGCCGCACCTGCTATGGGATGGACTTCGCCTGGCGCTGCTGCCCTGAGCACAGTCTTGCCTCACGATCCAGCTGGTCCAAGGTTGCAGCAGCTGCCAGCTGGGAGGATAGACAGACACAGCGATGGAAGACTCGCTTAGGGAGGAGCTGGGCAACCTCCATGGCATCCCCCTCTACAGAACCTTCATCGAGGGCTGGCCACAGGTGAAGGCTTTCCAAGCCCGGACAGATGACCTGCTCATCATCACCTACCCAAAATCAGGTGAGTGGCCCCGGGGAAGGCAGCAGGGTGATGGGGGGACACCAGCTCTTGCAACACTGTCCTTGTGCTGCAGGCACTACATGGGTAAGTGAGATTCTGGACATGATCTACCAGGATGGTGATGTGGAGAAGTGCCAACGGGATGCCATCTTCAACCGGGTGCCCTTCCTGGAAATGAATGACCCTGGGGTGCCTAGAGGTGAGCCTCCAAGCCCAGCTGCCCCCCTGGGTTGAGTGGGGACAGGTATGAACCAAAGTGAGGGTGAAGGTGCTGGGGTTCACACCACTAAGCCCCATATCTCGCAGGCGTCGACTTGCTGGAGAAAACCCCATCCCCACGGCTGGTGAAGACCCATCTCCCTGTTCAGCTCCTCCCAACCTCCTTCTGGGACAAGGACTGCAAGGTAATTCTGCAGGTGCTCCCAAACTCTCTCCTCATCCAGGTGGCAGAGTAGCACTCTGCATCCCTCAACCATATCCTTGGTTATCCCCAGATCATCTATGTGGCCCGCAACCCCAAGGATGTTGTCATCTCCTACTACTACTTCTATCAGATGGACAAAACCCACCCTGACCCTGGAACACTGGGAGAGTTCCTGGAAG
This sequence comes from Upupa epops, assembly GCA_013397515.1. Lineage (NCBI taxonomy): Eukaryota > Metazoa > Chordata > Aves > Bucerotiformes > Upupidae > Upupa > Upupa epops. The sequence continues at coordinate 175,899 of VZRI01007271.1, forward strand.
CCTTCATGGCTGGCAAAGGTGGGGGCTGAACCAGTGGGGAGGGCATCCCCTGCTGCTCCACTTTTCAGCCAACCCCTTGACTACATCCCACAGTGGCCTATGGGTCCTGGTATGATCATGTGCAGGGCTGGTGGGAGAAGAAGCGCAAGAAGCAACTCCTCTACCTCTTCTATGAGGACATGAAAAAGGTGAGCATGGGATGAAAGGGAGAGCACTATGGTTAGCCACTCCCAGCATTTTTAGCAGCCTCCCAATATCAGCCACCCCACAGGACCCGCGGCGGGAGATACAGAAAATTCTGCTGTTCCTGGGCAAGGAGTTGGCAGAGGAGACAGTGACAAAGATCCTCCACCACACCTCCTTCCAGGAGATGAAGAAGAACCCTGCTGCCAACTATGAGACCATGCCCACTGCCTTGATGGACCACAGCATCTCTCCCTTCCTCCGGAAAGGTGGGGTTCAGCCAGCTTGGGAGGGGTGTCCCTGGGCTCTGCTGTAGCCCTCATCTGTGGCTGCAAAAATTTTGGGGGTGTCAGAATTTGTCGCATTTGCTTTCTCATTTCCAGGGATCTGTGGGGACTGGAAGAACCACTTCACTGTGGCACAAAATGAGCGCTTCAACCAGCACTACAAGAAGCGCATGGTAGGCTCTGACCTCCAATTCCAGATGGAAGCATGAAGATCTCATCCCACTTCCCCAGGGACCTGCTCCTCCTGTAGGCAGGGTGTCTGGATGGAACATCCTTGTGTTCATTCACTTGTTCTGCAATAAAGTGGGATTACTGAATGGTGATTTTTTTGGCTGTGAGAAAAGGTGTGGGAGCTGAAACCCAGAATCTCGGGCAGCAGGCAGGGACACTCCCATACTCAGTGGGTAGGAGGGTGGGAGCATGTGGTAGATTTTTAGCTGGTGATGATTTGGCGTTGTCCCAAAAGCCACCACTGACCCCTGACACTTTGGAGCCACGCCAGTTGGACTCTCCCAAGCTGTATGAAGAAAGTGAAGGTTGTTAAACATGGAAAAACCCCAAAGCACCAGTGAACCTGCTGCCCCACAGGTCTTGGGTGTGTAGGAACTTCCATGCTTCCAAGTCATGGCAAGTTTCTTGACAGAGCAGGTGGTGGCAGAGATCACCTTGAGCTCCCTGGCCCAGATGGAGTTTGTAGTTTGTGAAGTAAAGGTGAAGGGCAACACCTTCCTGCTGGCATACTGCTGTGCTCAGCAACATCATTGTCCTTGCCCAACGGGCAACCTACCCCTCAACCTCCCAACTGGCTGTGCCAAGCCCTTGCTAGGGGATGGCTGGAGCAAGGGGCAAGGGTTTGCATTGGAGCCTGCAAATTCCCAGATATGGCATGTCTCCATCCTGTTCTTGCATTCCCAAGACTGCACCTCAATGGCAAGGCCATCTTGTGGAATTGTTTCATCCTCAAGAGATGCAAGCTGGATCCAGCTCCTCAAGAGTAACAGTGCTGCACAGGGAGGTCTCCAGTGGAAAGAAATCCTTTCTGCATGTTTCAATAAATGCCCATGGGGATGTACAGCTCTGCCCATGGGGATGTACGGCTGTGCCCGTGGCGATGTCTGTCTGCCTGTGGGGGGTTGCGTACGCAGCCGGTTCTGCTGGTGGAGGGACAGGAGAATGAGCAGGCAGGGCACACCCGAATTCTGACATGGCATGTCCCACCTCTCTGGGAAGCCGGTCCTGGGGACAAATCAGGGACATGGTATCTCCCTTCCCAGTCCTCGGAAGCAGCGTTTCGCCAGCACCGCCGCTGTCTGGAGACCACGCAAAACCCCGCAAACTTTGCACCTGGCTTTGCGGGGAAGGGGGGGAGGGAAGCAGGGCTTGCACTCCCCTCTTCCCGCTTTCGAGCCCCAGGGCGATGCAAACAACTGGGGGAGTCCCCCGGGAGTGCCCCCTGGGCCGGGAGAACACCCTGCCCCGTGATGCGGGGTGGGATTTGCTCCCCGCGGGCGGAGGGGGCAGTCCCGAGTCCCGGATCCCGCCCATCGCTGTGACTGTGGGGGGCGGAGGGTACCGAGCACGGCCCCGGTCATCACACGGCCCCTGGAGCAGCGCCAGTCTCCACCCTCTCCCCCCGCCGCCTCCTTCCAGCTCCCCCATCCCCACTCCGCTCCTGTCCCCGCGCTGCCCGCAGCGCCGGCCCTCCCCGATCTCCATCATCGCGGCGGGACAGGACGGGGACACCCCCCGCCCCTCCGACCCATTCTGTCACAGCGCCCGGCCCACTGCAGGTAACGCTGGGATTCAGCTCGCTTCGGTGTGCCCCGGCCTCGCAATCGGGAGAGGGGGTTTGGGGGGATCTCCAGACCAGAATCGTTTGGGTCTTGTGTCGCAGTTGCCGTCTTCAGCGGTCCCGGGAACGCAGGGGACCCTGAGACCTCCCGCGACCCCTCCTGCAGCCCCCGGAGTGGGGTGTCCCGGCCATCCGCCTCCTAGACTCCCGTGGGGGGCCAGGTGCCACCTCCTGAGGTGCCAGGCAGCAGGTTCCTTCCCTGGCCGGGGTCAGCAGGGATTTCGGGGACCCCGAGAGATGAGATGGCCTCTTGTTGCCGCCCATCCCGCCTCTCACCGGCCTCACCTCGTCTCCCTCCACGCACGCCCCACTAGGATGGCGGAGCCGGACATCTACCTGCGGCAGCCCTGGCTCACAGTCCATGGGGTCCCCATGGTCAACGCCTTCGCCCGCAACTGGGAGCGGATCGACACCTTCCAGTGTCACCCCGAGGACATCGTGGTGGTCACCTTCCCCAAGTCCGGTGAGCTTGCCCAGGCACAGCGGAAGAGAAAGGAGGCACCAGCCTGCAGCACCCCCAGCCCCAGGGCTGGGGCTTAAGGGATGCTGAAAGAAGCCGGGGGCCAGAGGTGCCAGAGGTGAGGTTCTGTTGGGAATGGTGCCAGCTGGATGCCCGACTTCTCCTTGTCAGGCACCACTTGGGTCACTGAGATCGTGGACATGATTCTGCAAGGTGGTGACCCCGAAAAATGCAAGCGGGATGCGATCATCAACCGGGTGCCCATGCTAGAATTTGCCAACCCGGGGGCCATGCCAGCAGGTAGTGGAGTGGCAGGGGGCTGCCAGAAGGGTGCAGCCTTGGTTTGGGGGGAGGGCACCCTGCTGGCAATGGGAGCAGTGCTGAGAAAATCTCCTTTGAAGGCACGGAGCAGCTGAACGCCATGGCACCCCCTCGTGTCATCAAGACCCATATTCCAGCTCACATTTTACCCAAATCCTTCTGGGAAAACGGCTGCAAGGTAACAGGCTGGAGAGGCCAGGGCCAGAGGGACCTGGCAAACATTAACAGGTTACCGGCCACACTGTAACTTTGCAAGTCCATGTGTCACCAAGCTTTCCACAGATGATCTACGTGGGGCGTAATGCAAAGGACGTGGCTGTCTCCTACTACCATTTTGACTTGATGAACAAGTTCCACCCACACCCAGGAACATGGGCCCAGTACCTGGAGGAGTTCATGGCTGGCAGAGGTTGGACAGGGCACTTCCTGATGTGTGTAAGGACCCTGTGGAAGTCTGCCACCCACTGACACTCCCTGTCTGCTTTCTCCATGCAGTGGCATATG
>VZRI01007272.1:0-24668 GCA_013397515.1 Upupa epops
GGAGTAGGGAAGTGACCATCCCCCCTGTACTGAGACTTAGAGCCACACCTCAGATGTGGCGTTCAGTTTTGTGTCTTCCACTACAAGAAGGACATTGAAGTGCTGGACCTTTCCCAAGGCAACAAGGGCATGGCAACATGCGTGAAGGGCAACAAGGTTCATGAAGGGTCTGGTGCACAGGTCCAATGAGGAGCAGATGGGGGAACTACCTGAAAGCATGCTGGAGTGAGGAGGGGAACAGCCTCTTATTCTTATGGTAAAGTGAAAGGCTTAGAGGAAATGGCAGCAAGCTGCACCAAGGGAGGTTTAGGCTGGACATTAGGAAGAATTTATTCACCAAAAGTGTTGTCAAACATTGAAACAGGCTGCCTGAGGTGGTGGTAATCATGATTCCGGAAGTATGGTGACTGAGTTACATTGTTTAGGGGTGACCTGGCAGTGCTGGGGTGAAGGTTGGATTTGATGATTTTAAATGTTTCTCCCAACCAAAGATAGTCTGTGATTCTGTATGGATACAGTTTGCAGGGCTGGAGCTTTAACTGGCATAAAAAAATAACAGCAAGCAGATTGCCTTTCATGGTGAGGTCTTTCAGTGCAATAACAAACATATGGGACAAGGACCCATAGTCTCTGTGAGTCACAAACACCCTTGGATGTTCTGCAGACAGGTCAGTTCAGAGAAAATACTGATCTCCTCCAGCCATTGTTGGCTATTCCAGATGAAAAGGGCATGTCTCCCAGGGCATGGCTGACCAGAGGAAATTCCCACCATTCTTCAAGTAAGTAAAGCTTTCAGGTGGTTTTATTAAATAGTCACTCAACACGTCTGGTATTATATGCAGTTTCATTGTAAGGTTCCAATTTCAAAACACCGCCTTCATGCCCTACACAGATACTGTAGTTTCAGCTCACCATAGAAGACTCTTGGGCCAATCAGAAATGTACTTAAGAAATAAAAAGAAAAAGAAATAAAACCCAACAAACAGATCCTGGGAAACAGGCAGATACAAAACCAAAGGGAAAGGTAATGTCACACACCTGCCTATGGAACTTAAAAGAGTATCGCCAAAGTTTGGATGTTTTTAATATCCTCCCTTAAATAACCCAAACAAAATGGAAAAAAACCCAACAAACCACCACTATCAAGTAGCAGTCTGGGAGGGAAGGAAGGAGGGAGGGAGAGGCATTCAGGCTGAATACAGGATCCTTCCAACTCACCACTCTAGTTTGAGGGAGATTTAATAAAATTCTATTTTTATATATAATATTTTTTAAAAAATATTTCTATATTGAAACTATCAGCTTCTAAAGTAAGCACAAGTTACACTTTCACAAGCCCTCATGAAACATGAAATCTTAATGATCTTAATCTCCTTCCTTTCTCCTTCACTAAGATTTATGAGATATGTTTTCAAATTTAAAAAAAATACATGTGCAGAACAAGGTACTCTATTAACTGTGATTTTTGCCTCAAGATCTGATTATAGATGCCTGTCTGTTGTCTAATTATTTGAATGCCTAGTTCTGTTTTCAGTTTTTGCAGACAATTTTGAAAACTGTTCATTACTTTTAGAAAACAGGAAAGGTATCAAAATTACAAGCATTCATGGAAAATCTTCAAAGCTCAATTGACTTGCTCTTGCTGCTGTTGGTAAAGTGTTTTGTTACACAGTCTTTTTTTTCTCCCAGGTTGAAGCAATTCTGAAGGAAATGGAAAAAAAAAAAAACTTAAGGAAACATTTTGGTTTCTCATTTTCTAAGATAATGAAAATATTTTTCAGGAAAAATAATTATCCTCTCCAGGGAAAAACAAAAAGTCATGACAGAATACACACAGATCATAGATCCATACAATCGCTTAGCTTGAAAAAGAGCTTCAAGATCATTGACTCCAACCATTAACGATGTCCCTAAGCATCTTTTCTAAAATGACTCGTAAATACATCTAGGGATGATGATTCAACCATCTCCCCGGGCAGCCTATTCCAGTACCTGACAACCCTTTCAATAATGAAGATTTTCCCAGTGTCTAAACTGAACTTCCCCTGGCATGAGGCCATCTTTTCTTGTCCTGTCACTTGTTGATTTTGAGAAAAGAACAATACCCAGCTCTCCATAGTGTCCTTTCAAGTAGTTTTAGAAAGCAATAAAAAGCAGAGCTTCCACTGCTGTGGCCAGCTAATGAGGACAGAGTGTATTTACAATTAACACACGTGCCACACAGCTGAACATAGTTTTTGCTCATTACAGTAGTATTGAACAATTTTACTTCCTATTTAAGTCCAACAATACAGTTTCACTAACCTATGACTGATGATGAAGACCAATAACATCTTCCTTATTACACAATCTGATGCCAATTATAACGTAAACACGTTCGATAATTTGTGGAACAGAAAACACCAGTGAATACAGTTCCCCTAAAGCACAGCTTGTGCACTGTGATAGCATTTATTTGTGAGACTCTATACCACTTTATGTCTCTCTTGGCCTTCAACTCTTGCTTTTCCCTGGAGGCAAACCTACACTGTAATTTACAGCATGTGTATTTGTAAATCTTTTGATTTATCATAATTTACAGACCTCAGGAACAACAATTGAAGTATATTTCCTCTACTCGTAGCTCCAAGCCCAGTGAAGCAATGATTACCTGTTACATCACTGATTACAGAACAAAATTGGTCTCTCTGTTACTGGTAAGACTTACTTGCATTTACATAATGTTCTTCCCATCTTTTAAACCTCTTTTAAATCTCCAAATAATGCATTTTTTATTGTATTTATTCAATTGGTTTGAATACCGAACTACTTCGAAAGTACTTTCTATACAGCCTTAGTTGTTACCACAGCCCTACCTTTTGGAATAAGAAAGGAAGACCATTGGGTTTTTTAAGCAGAAGTGCTGCCATTTGTTGTAGTCTGAACACTGACAGACATGATTTTACTCAGAAGATGCATATGGTAAAACATTATCTATCAGATGAGGCACTGAAATATCTAGAAGTTCTAGCACATTATGTCACTCTTCTACAATTAAGCTCGAGAGAGTAATCTAGCCACACAATTTACTGTTTTATTTAAGCCAGTGTCATGTAAATAATTTGAAAGAGAAACAGGGATTGTTTTTTTTCCAAATTGTTCTGAATTTGAGTGTGTCCTTTTAAGGCTTCTTTTCAGTCCATGAAACAGCTCTTGGACAACATGTCATGTCTTTCAAGGCTGTTGTATTTATGCTGTCATTTAGTCACCACTGCCAATTGTACTGAAGCATTACAAAAACACAGAAAATTGGGAAACAGACTTTAACAAACTCTCTTCCAGTCTACACAACAGTCTACCCATGTACCTTTATTATGGAAAGAAAAGCACATTGAAAATAAATATTGACATTGTTTGTTTTGAATGTTGTCTCTCCCTTTTTTTTTAACTATGAAGCATGTAGAAAGAGAGTGCAGTGACTCCGTCTTCCGAATACAGCTGTCTAAAATGCATGCCAAGTCATAAAACAGTATTATGCATAGCTAAGCTAAAGGAAAATGGTAGGAATTATATTTTGCAGAATGCTTGAAAACAACATTGAATCTATCTGCAGGTACTTAAGTATAAATGCATTCATATTTGCAAACAGGCTTACCATGAGCATATGTTCCTTGCAATTCTAAATGCAGACTAATGAGGTTTATCTTTTTTGCCTCCATGCACAACAAAACTGTTGGGTTTCTTATAAGAAGTATAACACTTAAATAATTCAGAGTGCATAAATTACCAGGCAGTAACTCTTCAACATAGTTGTTCACTTTTTCTCTGAATCCAACACTAAACTGACATATAATTATTTTTAAGTAACAAGCATTCAGACTTACAGACTTATCAAAATATGGGCTTCAATTGTAAACAAATAATGTCCATGTAGTGACTCACAAGTCAAGATCCAGTAATATCCTTCTGAAAAATCTTGAACAGTTTCATAGCATGGAAAGATTATCTTTGGAATTCAAAAGCTTGCAATGCTGCAAGATCACAGGCATGTAATGTCTCTTCTAATAGTGTGCCCCTATGCCACGTCCTATTTTGTTACTCGGCTTTTGTAGCAACAGCAGAAACAAAAACAGTGGTCCTCAGCAAATTTGTTACAGCCATAAGAACAGTCACCCTCTGTACAAGAACATTTTTATGCAATATTACCACTTGCAGCTGTGCATTTTCACACAATTCAGTTGATTATCATGGAGTATTGCTTTTTAAATTATTTCTCCCAGTACTGTCTCACATGCCTCAGTCAATTAAACTTCAAAGAAAATTAAGCTAGCATACTATATTCTGAATATCACAGAGCTGTGCCCTCCTGTCTTCCACTGTAGTCTCTTAAAGACAGACCGCCAAACTCAATGTAGAAGCAAAAGTATTAATCATACAGATCCAGGGAAGCAGGGCAAAATTTGCATGTTAACACTATGGAAAATAAAAAATCCATGGTGAAAAGGCAATCAGAAAACTCTGCAATCTCCAACTTGCACTGTCTTACTAGCAATACTCCATAATCTCTGGGTCATTTCTATGACTTTCTATACTGATAGTATAGCATTACCTTCTGATCTGCCACTTATTCACACGTGGCACATCATTTAAACCAATCCTAAACTTTACATAGAAAATAAGACACCACATTCAGTTGGTGGGTATAATGGAATACTTGCACTTAATTTGCAATGAGACTGTATTGTAAATGTTGGAGCCTCACTCCTTTCAGACATTAGGTACATGGCATAGATGAAACAGAGCCTCAGATAATCTACCTATTCACATAGTTTTGCAAAACTGCTTGTTGCAATCCACTATGGTACAGGATCTGGGTCTGACTTTCCTCATACACTCAAATGTGTTTGCTACAGCTCCAGTTGTGTAACCCATCCAAGGATACCCTGGTTAGCCATCTTCATCTGTGAACAGAAAGATATGGTGAGACACATGGTGATTACAGCTAGACAATACAGCCCAGCCTGTAGCTGTTGCCACCAGTGGAAGACTACACAGGCTGTAGCTGTAGAGTGTGTGCCTGCAAACCCACAAGCCAGAGGGACTGAAGACAAGAAGGCAGGCCAAGCAGTGGCACCTGACCAGGCAGGGGCTCTCATCTTATTGCTTGTACTGGGGCCTATGCCAACTGTGCTAGGCTGCTAGAACAGTGAGAAGTCAGAGTAAGTCACTAAATTAGAACAAGGGGAACCTAGCAACTCTAAAAAGCAATAGATTTACAGTCTACAATAGAAAATCCTTTGCATTTTTATACTTAGAAGGCACCGTTAACAACAAGACTGAGTATGTTATGTGTCTTCCAGGAACGAGATTCAGGTTCAGCTTATCAGCACTAAATGGCTATCCCTCTCCTGGCACTCTTGAGTTGGATAAAGGCTTTGAACACAGCTTCAAGGCTTCCAAACTTTCATCTGATCCTGCCTACATCAGCTCAATTCTTTCCTTGTGATACTGTCTGCATGCCTTCTAATGACATTAACCTCATCCAAAGAGAGAGATCTCTGCCCCCAGAAGAATTCCCTTCCTCTCCTGCTACTTACATTGTGAAGGACTAAACAACACCCTCAAGGATGTTTAGGTATTTTCACAGAAAACATATTTTAAAAGCCAAAGAATAAACTATGAAAATAGTATAAAGAGTATTCACTAAATAAATGTGAAGGTTATGCATTTACAGTGTTCAAGAGAAACTGGACTGAGGGATGAACAGTGATCATTGCAGAGAGGGTAAAGCACTAGCACACAGAAATAGGAAGCTTCTTCAGCATTAGCAGCACACCAGAGGCAGGCCTGCTGAACTTGTGAGGACCATGTCATCAGCAAGAGTATGACGCTTTAATTCAGTTATTTGTGGGAACATGCAGAAAAGCTTGGGGTCTGGAAAATCTGTTTATCCAAGAAACTTGCAGTAACTTAAGAATGGGACAGCACTATTGTATCAAGATGCCAGAAACATGTAAAACTGGAACCCTCACGTTCAAAAAGATCTGATCTTCAGAGGAAACGAGCAACATGAGGCACATGACAAAAGCTGCAAGAAGGTGACAAGATGACATGAAAAAGTGGTTATGAAGGAGTCCTGAGAACACGATCTGGCTGACAAGCCTATGGTCTTCTAAATGCTAAACTTGCCTTCCTCAGCACCTCAGTCCTTGTGGTCACCTTGTGGCTGTAACCCACTCTGTGACTCCTACCAGTGTGCAAGGGCAAACAATACAGCTCTTGCTGTAGCTGCTGTTGCACTTTATCCCACCTGGACAACAGGTATATTCCCAGCAGCAAGGCTTTCTCCAACGAGCTACATGGGGGAAAAGGCTACTGAGCAGCACAACTGTGGACATCATCCTACCTCCCTCACAGTGCCCCATCCATAACCCTCACTGCTCTGTGTTTGCTCCCTGGATGCTTGCTTTCTTGCTGCTGTGGATAGAACACCACTGTGCTGCCCTGGCCAGTGTCACAACCTTTGACATTGTGCCTCCTGACAACTCTCCTCACACCCAGGACCACATAAGCCCTGATGTCTACCAAAGCCCAATGTGAATGGCCAGTTTGCAAAAGCTAGCCAAAGCACAACACAGTCAGAGTATCTGTAATCTTAGTTATCACTCAGTGTCTGCTTGATAGTAGCCCTATGGCAGGAATGTGCTTCAGAAATGAATTTAAAATACTCATTATTTATACCATCCCAGCTAATTCACACAGCTTACACGTGACAATAAATTAGCAGGGAAAATTCAAGCACACACAGAGATTCACTGTAAACTTGAAAAAGCTCCTGGTTATAAAGCAGTACTGCATTTAAAGACTGTAGCTTTTGGAAAAAGAAAACAAAAACAAAAACAAAACAGCAAAGAAGACACCCCATAAATCCATTACCAAAAAAAGCCCTATAAAGTAGCGTAACTTCTTTTATCAGTCCTTGAGAATCAAATTAGCCTTGATAATGAGCGACAGAGCTTCAACTCTGAAGTAGAAATTTAAAGTCTACATTAGCCAGCATTTCCAGCTTTCTGTCAGTGCACACTATCATCTGAACGTGCATGTATTTATTGGAAGGCATTACTTTTCTTCCTGAGTTCTCTCCTATTTTCAAAAACTGCCCAAGGAAAACTGCAGCTTCTCAGATCCCGGAGGTATTTGGCACTGTTGTCTCCCTGCATTTCCTAATTTGTTCATAAGTGAATAATGGAGAAGAACGAGTTTTCAATTCAGATGCTGCCAAACCACTGAATCCCTCTTGCCTCAAGAACACCATTTTCCTTGGATACTTTTTAAAGATCCTGTGCAGTAGATACACGTTCGACACCTTAAGTTTCCCGCATATTTTTAATTCTGCTACATTTTCCTGCTCAGTCCACCGCCCCATTTCGAAACAAGGTCTACGACACGGGCAGAGGTCTGCCGAGGTTGCACGACCACCCACCTCAGCTGCACAGGGAGAAAGCCCGTCTGTACCGCCAAGAGGGAATACCTGCCGACGCGAGGCTGACGGAGCTTCGGACCTCTGCAACAGGCGGATGCGAAGCTCCTCTAACTTGTACTTGGATGTTCCACCCTACCCTGGCTATGGCATTAAAACCTGCTTCCCCGATCCTGAGGAACGGCTGCGCGTCCTCCCGGGGGGAGCAGCCAGTGGGGCTAGAGGGAACACCGAGGGGGCAGCGGGAGGGAGGGGGCCCCGCTTACCCCATTGGCAGCGGCCATCTGGACGACGATCTCGATGGCCGTCTTGCTGAAGTACCTGCCGTCGCTGCCCACTACCATGGTGCAGCCCTGGCGGTCGCGGAGGTCCACGGAGGAGAGAAGACTCTGCACGAAGTTGGGCAGGTAGTTGCGCTGGCTCTCGAAGACCGCTGTGGGCCGCCGCAACCCCCCGCCGCCCGTTGGGCGCTGGTCCTCGTACGGCGTCGTCGGCACAGTTAGCACGGGGATGGGAGTCCCCTCCATGGTGACAGGCGCTGCGACACCGACGGTCAGGGAGGCTGCCCCTGTTGCAGGCTGCCAGGCCGGTGGCGGGAGGCAAAGGCGGTCCTCAACCGGGCTGAGCGGGACAGACCTCCCCATGGCCGGCCCCCGGAGCCGGAGGCGGGACTGCTCAGTGTCCAGCGGGCCCCGGCGCCGCGGGGGAGCTGGGGGGGTGCCCCGCACCTCCCCTTGCCCGCCCGACTGGGCCCCCGGTGGCGCCTAGCCGCCCGCAAGGACGCCCTGGGCTCGGCAGCCCGCGGCCTCAGCGTGCGGCAGCCCCGGACAAAAATAACCCTGGAAGGCGAAGCCGAGCGACGCGGTCTCCTGCCAGGGCTGTAACCGGAGGCAGGGTGTGAGGGCGAGCCAGCACCGCACACTTGCTCGGGGGGATCACCCTCTGTCACCACTGAAGCCGTCGCCGCCGCCCCCCGCTGGCTCCGTCCACGCTAGGGAGAGCGGACCTCGCGGGCGGCACGATAAGAGGCCAGCGTGTCGCTGTCCCCTTGGGCAGCACCCACAAGTAGCTCAGAAGCAGTTCCAGGTTGATTTAAGAGCGGGAGGTGGTGCTGTTCCAACTTGGAGGTGAGAAAACAGAAGAATCATCCTTTAATTTCGGACAAACAAGTTATTTGACTACTGAACCATAAGCAAGAGGAGCCGCTTTAATTTTTATTTTTTTTTTACTGTCTTTCTACTATCTGTGTATTAATCAGGCTTACAGAGTGGATTTGGGTTTCTTATTTCATAACAGGAGCTGAGTACTACAGGATGGAACTGGTCTAACTGTAGGATAATTGATCATGCTGCTTCCCATTCAGGCTTTGTCTAAGGCTGAGCAAACTTCTGAAAGTGTCTTTCCCTTTGAAGAACTGGAAGGTATTTCATACAGCTGGGGTGAGGCTGAGTTCATTAGTATATTGGTTTATTCCAGTTTAATTAAGTGCAGAGGTGCTGCAATTGCAAAGATGTCTGGCATTTCCCACTATAAAAGCTGTGTTTATAGATTCCTGTGGCTGTCAAACATCAACTAAAATTTTCCTTTTTTTTTTTTTACGTGATAGTGTTTTGTCAGGACAACTCTGTTGGCTGGAGACTTGGAAAAATAGTCATGTAACCTAGATATCATTCTGTTCCTTAAGAAATCTGGTGTAGACCTGCACCTCTCTACAGAAGAATCTGCTCAGAAACTGCTCAGAAGCGTGATGGAGGGCTGCAGCTCAAAAACCATGTTATCTGTGTGACCGGAGGTCACCACACAAGCACAAGGTAAAATACTGTTGTTCGTTACATGGACTAAGAGATCATGAAGAGTCAGTGAGAGTCACCTGATGGATAGTAACCAGATGAATTCAGCCACTGTTTTGAGCCCTGTCTCTGCAGACTCTTTAGTGGTTTGTGACAGGTAGGATTCTACAGTTTAAGACATGTCTGCTACTCATCCATCCCTTTGGCAGTGACTGCTGTATTCACAGTAGACACGGTAGTTGTTATGGTCAGCAAGGCCCAATGGCATAGTGTAAATGAACTGTAATTCATTAGAACAGTTACAGGAATTCCAACTCTGTTAAAGGAACAGCTACATATTGAGCCATATACTCTGGTAGAGGGACAGAGCAGATACAGGGAAACAGCTCTTGTTTTTGTTGGATCTCCTAGTCTGTACGCACATTTGTGGCTTCCTGTACAAATTCAGAAAACATTTTAAATAGCAAAAGGAAAGACTCCATGGTATGGAAATTCTGCTTCTTACCTCCCTAATGTAAACAAGGCACAGCTATAGATGAGGTTGTTACGCCTTAATTAATACTGATCATAGTAATGTCTGCCTTATACTGAAATGGAGTCAGATAACTGGTACCTACCAGAGAGTATCCACTAAGGCAACAGTGACAAAGGTCAAAAGCACTAGAAAGAACTGGTTGAGTTCCAAAGGCTAAACAAAGGAAAAAACTTTTACCAAAGAAAGAAGCAAAGAAGTAGTCTTCAAAATAGAGAATCAACTTCTGGGAACACAGTGTTCATCATTTTGAGAAAATGTACAGGTTTGAATCAGCTTTTATCACTCTGCAAACACTGATATTCCCAAAATATACCTTTAAGAAGGACAAACAACTTTCCAGAATTGTTTTTCTTCACCATTATAATTTACATAAACAGTGCTGAAGAATAAAGAAAAACTCTGTTCTGCCATCTTTCAAGCATCTCCTTGGCAATGGTTCTGCCGGGGTTGTTAACAACACTGTAAATTTTTCAGTTTAAATTCCAGCTTTGCTTGAGGTTAAGAGTAAGCAAAAGTTTATGTGGCCCTGCTTTTACAGTGATTCCTGTAATGCTTTACAAAACCCAGGTTCCCTAAGTCAAGGTATTTCATGAGCAGCTCAGGTGTTTGAGTTGTTTTAATTTAAAAAAATGTACATTTGCCTGCCTTCATTGTAGCAGTGCAAAGCACAAAAAAGCTAGAGAGCCTGAACATTCTGTATACATTGAAGTAAATGAATGGATTTTTACAAATAAAGTAAAATAACAGTCTTTCAGTACCTGCACTAGAATGATGTTGATAAATTTATGCATGGGGAAGTGCTACAAATTCTTTGTCATAGCACCACAGGTCTTTCATAAGGATTTCTGTTCTCTGCAAGTTTCACTGAAAGGTGGAAGATGCTGTGAATGGCCAGCGTTTTAGTACATTAAGTGTTACCATTGTGTACCTCTAACAAAGGAATAATTCTCAATAAGGGATGATACTAGAAGCCTGGCATGCCTTTTCAGAAAACAACAGACAATGTATTCTTAGAGATACCATTGTGTGTCATGAGTTAATTTTAAGAATAAAAACTTAATGGAGTCATTATGATTCATGTTAGATCTGTTACATTTCCAAGTAAAACGATTAGCTTCCTGGCTGACAGTTTTGCAAGCTTGGTTTGTCCTACAATATCTAGTTCAGAAACATTTTCAACCTTTGTTTTCATTCTTCGAACTCTTACTTTCGTTCTTAAAGCTTTTTCATTCCCAAGCCTTAAGAAGTTTACAATCTCATTTGTCTTGTGCAATTGACTGACATTAATTGTTTTAGGACCTGTGATTTTTGCATTTTCTCAGCCTTTTTTACAAGCATTTTACTGGTGCCTGGTTTTGTCCCTCTAGGCCAAATTTTTTAGTAAACTCAGCTGGGCATTGGATTGTTGCATTGACTCAAAGAAGCCCTCTATAACCACACTATTACTTCTAGATCAGTTGACCTGGTGACCCAAATGTCCCCAAGCAAGAAACTACTAATGAATGTTCTTTAGATTGTGAAAAGCCAGCCCGGCACTGATCTGACACTAATACGCAAGAAAGTGCTGAGCACCTGAAGCTTCCTTTCTATTAAGGAAAAATATTTCATACTGTCTTGTGAATGTACCATCACCATTAACTGGTGGAAGTTTTGCTCTGTCAGTGCTAGTATAATACCTGAGTTTTAGATAGAACCGTATTGTTTCAGTTGTTTCATACAGTATGTGTTTGTGGTAGATATGTGGGCACTCAAAATTAATTCAGACATTCCCTGTGCTATATTTTGCAGTTCAAATTCTCATTCTGACACTGAAGTGCACTCATAGCGCAGTTGCCATTTGAAGGATGTCACACAGTGGTGTTATTATAAAATGAAGATCATTAACCTGAACTATTGAAAAAAAATTTGCAGAAACATTCTAAAAATAAAATGTTTGCCTATTAAATCTACTTCAAGAAAATGTCTGATTTCCATTAATGTATTGTTTTTCTAACGAAAGCTGAAGTAGTTTTAAAACTCAGTGTTTCCAGATGAAGCATTTCCTACTTGTGAATACTTGGTTTCCCTTCATTTGCAATGACTTTGTTTCAAAGTGTAGATTACTTACCAGTTAAAAAAATTAAAAAAGAAAATACAATTGAAGATTTTATAGATAGTTTGATTGACTTGAACTGCCTGGTTTTCATCCTTCCACAAATGAAAGCTTTTCTACAGAAGTCTTGTTACAAATTTGAGAAAAGTTACTGGTGCATTTTATATGCTCATGGGAAATTAGTTCCTTTGTAGAAGAGCTTTATTGAGAAGCTGTAGTTATGATCCAATGTCTACCACAACTCAGTGAGGTTGTTTTCTGGTAATTATACATAGTCATCAGAAAAGGCTGTATTTCATTACAGTTACAAGTTTCTAATTACTGTGAGACAGGGTGATTGTTGTAAAGAACATTTTCACACAAACTTAGATGTTAATTGATTTTAAAAAGACAAGCATGAAAAAAATGTCCTGAAAACAATTTTGTGACAACTGATTTACAGTGACTCATCAGGTTGTCATGTCTAGTGTACAAAATTGCGTTTCACTGTCCATCAAACCAGTAGAAGCAAGAAAGGAAGGAACTGAAGAAGGAAGATCATCAGTCATTAACTTAAAGAAAGCAACTTCTGCAAGAAGAGTATCCCCCAAAGTGTCTGAAGACTCAGCTGCATAAAGTTTATCCAAATAGTTTTGTGCAAAACAGAGAAAATCAAAACACGTATACATTTTGAAGCTCAAACAACTTGCCCACTCAAATTAGTGGTTGCATATTTTATAGTCAGTTTCATTTTCCAGTGCCATCTTTATTGTTTCCAGCAGTTCCATAGAAATAGGCAAGCTCACTGACTGCTAGGCCAGGAGGTGGTGTTACGCAAGACAGGTGCAAGGTGGTGTTATGGTCAACAGAGCCATCATGAGATGGTCCTTGCCAGTGTGGGAAAGAAGCAGAACCTCGTCATGGACCCAAACAACTGTCTTTATCCTTCCATTAGACCTGTCACAGTTAGTTCAGCAGCTCCATTGCTAGTCTAGCCTCTGCTGCCAGGACTGGGACAAACAGCAGAAGCAGCTGATGCTTTAATTCTTCTATCATCTTCACAGCAACTTGGAATGTGACTGATTCACATGGGAGAGGAAACAAAATAAAATTACTGAGAGTCAAAAAAAGCCCTCTCTCTAGCACTGCAAGGGACTTTGCAATGCTTCTTCTCAGAGTATAGTCCCTCACAGGCAAGAGTACTGTTATATCTATTTCCACAGCTTGCTTACATCAGTCAGCTGTTATGCACTCCTTGTAGATTAAGGGAAATGATAAGAGATGCATTAAAGTCTCACTCCACAGGCTCTGTTTGCTAAATGGTTGTGTAGTCCAAAACAGATGCTGCTGTGCAAACACCTTTGCCGCATGTCTGAAATACAAGATATAGAGGATATGGTTTTGCACAAATTAAACCTTCTTGTTAGGCAGCATGTCTGGATTTGTAGAGAGGGGTAACAGGGGGTGGAATAAATGCTGCATTGATAAAAAGGCTGTATGTTTTTCCCAGTATTGTTCAGAAACCCTTGTCTGATAGCTGCTAGACTCAATCATTCAAATAAACTGTAGAATTTGTACAATTTTTTGAGCACAAGCTAGCCACCAATATTAAGAGCTAGAGCATCTACAGAATGCATCTTCTGAGAAGGAAGTCTGTATTTTTCACTTGAGTTCATGTTGGGCTTTATATACAGATGTGAGATTTATTTTTTCCTGTGTGAGAAAAAAATAGGAAGTTAATGATAAAATGCTGAACTGTCTGCACATGCAATGGTTGTTGCTGTCAGTTAACTACAATTGGAAAGTAACATGATTCAAGGGTGAAAAGAGCTGTATCTGCCTGGTGGAGAAGGATTTGAAAGTGTTGATTGACAGACAGCTAAATATGAACCAGTAGTGTGCTCAGGTGGCCAAGAAGGCGAAGGGCATCCTGGTTTGTATCAGAAACCATGTGGCCAGCAGGAATGTTGTCATCCCCCTATACTGGGGAGTACTCAAGTACTCTGTTCTGTTTGATGAGGGTCCCTCACTGAAAGAAAGACATTGAGAGAGATGCTGGAGGATTTATAAAGAAGAGCAACAAATCTGATAAAAGGTCTAGAGCACATTTTATCAGGAGCAGCTAAGGAAGCTGACACTGTTTAGCATGGAGAAAAGAAGGTTGAGGGGAAACCCCTCTACAATTATCTGCACAAAGCTGTAGCAAAGTGCGCATTGGTCCCTTGTCCCAAGCAGGAAGTGACAGGATGAGAGGAAATGGCTTTAAGTTGAACTAGGGTAGGTTTAGACAGGACATTAAGAAAATCTTATTCACTGAAAGGGGTATTAAGCATTGGAACAGGCTGCCCAGGGATTACTGGAGTCACCAAGGTATTAAAAAGCTGTATAGATGTGTTCATTAGTGATGTGGATTTGTAGAGGCCTTGGTATTTTTAACATCGTGGTTTGACTCAATGATCTTAAAGATCTTTTTCAGCTAAATGATTGGATACTTTTATTCCATAATTCTATGATGAAGACAAGTAAGGGGCAGGGAAGAGTTACATAGCCTAGTGGACTCCTTTCTCATAGAAGGGGAGGGCAGTTGGAAATGATTCTGCAGTATGATTCCCTCCTGCTACCTCATGCTTCAGTGTAGTTAATACCCAGAATTATTGTAGCAGAGATGCAATCACAAAAATACTGAAAATGTCTGACATGGATCCCATGTGAGCTCTTCCGAAAATCTGGAAATATACTTAAGCCATCTACGATTCTAACATTCTTAAATATTAGCATTTTGTAATTAGCTAATTAAAATCCTGATCAGGAAGTGCTAAAGTCTCTGAGTCCAACACAAGCTTTGCA
Source organism: Upupa epops (assembly GCA_013397515.1). Taxonomy (NCBI): domain Eukaryota; kingdom Metazoa; phylum Chordata; class Aves; order Bucerotiformes; family Upupidae; genus Upupa; species Upupa epops. The sequence continues at coordinate 14,703 of VZRI01007272.1, forward strand.
TGGAACTGATGAATATATAAGAATGCTTCCTGGTCTGACCTACTGTCCAGAGATTCATGCTCTTTTCTGATTGCGAGTTAATTAAACTTGCTATATATAAAATAAAGTGTGCAGTCACCAAATTCTTGACAGACTGTGTGATGGAGATAGATATGATCTGTTTAAGGAGCTGTTAGCACTGCCAAGTAAGCACTGTGTTGTCAAGGCCTGATTTAGCAGGAGCTTGCTCCATGCACTCTGTAGCTTTACACTTCCTTTTATGGCGATTTACCAATTATGTAATGAGTTAAGAGTGAAAACTTTATCTGCATTATTGGCATTGAGGCACATGATATGCAAAGAATAAAACACAACTTCTAAATTTGTGCTAGGGCCACAGACCTGCAGATTTCAGGTCTGATATTCAGAGGTGCAAGAAAGAAGAACTACCACTGCATCTTACAAGAGTGAGTTGGCCCTCCAGGCTGTAATTCTCAGCTGACATCGTGTTCTATAACCATGAGAAATTATGCCTCATGGATACTGCCAATTGAATGGCTTCTTCCACATAATTACCCACTAGTGCACAGCAGAATCCTGGCAGACAAACTACTTTGTAGTCTAAAGTCCAGTCCTTACAAGTAAGCATATTCTATATATATGTTCAAACCTTTCAATGGTGGAATTACAGAGTAAAATTAAAATCTCAGCTGAGGTACAGTGATTTGATCCTGGGAGCTGGGGAGTGATAATACAAAAGTGAAACATAATTTCTCAAATATATCCTGACTATCTATCTGCCAGTAAAGGTAGTAAAGGGTAGTAAAGGGTAGTAAAGGGTAGTAAAGGTAATAAAATGCTGGGTATCCTACTGCACTAGCAGATTGGTGCACAAGGCAGAAACAGAATTTATACTACCAATATGTTGTCTATCCCTTAAAAAAGGTTTGGATTGTTAAAATCAAGTTGAAAGTTATAAAGTTTAAAATGCAGAGAAGGAAATGTTCTTTTGACACCCCTCCTGATAATAAACACAAGTGAAGGAAGACAGAAATTCAGCATAATGATTGTCTGATATATATAACAGCTTCTAAAACAATATATAGGGGTATGAAAAGTCAATACTCATCATCATTATTGCTACACAAGGAATCAAGACTAGAACTCTGCAGGAATACAATAAAAATATGGAGAAGCAGCATCCAGAAACCCCACAGAATGTGAAAAAATTTAATACCAAATTTCTGAGTTTTTTGAGAGGTCACTACATATTTAAGACCTCACGATTCAAGTTCATTGACCTTTTAGAAAGCACATTGACATTTAGGTATGGATAAGCCCTATTTTAAGAAAAGGTGCCAGATGGAATTCCAACAATTCTGTGTCAGTATCATGGTTTTGATGATTTTACGTATTTGCTTAAAGATTTCTTTTGTTTGTTTTTATACCCACTGACAGATATTGTTAACTTATTGCTCTCTACCATTCCTGGTCCTGCCACTTGGGAGAGTACAATTGGACAAAGCACTTGAGATTTTTTTTTAGCAAGTTCCTCTCTTACTTAATATTTCAAGTGATTTTTCATACTCTGAATTCAAGTACTTTTTCATACTCTAACTTCTGTCTGACACATTTATAATCTGACTATAGCTAATGAAAAGAAGAAAAAGTATAACAGACAACCTCTGCATATTCAAGTGGTCTTGATTCTTTGCCCACCAGTAAGGTTAAACGCACATAGAATCCTTAGGGATTGGAAGGGACCTCGAAAGATCATCTGGTCCAAGCCCCCTGCCACAGCAGGTCACCTGGACCAAGCTGCACAGGAACACATCCAGGCAGGTCTTGAATATCTCAAGAGAAGGAGACTCCACAACCCCTCTGGGCAGCCTGTTCAAACGGTCTGTAACCCTCACAGGAAAGAAGTTCCTTCTGCTATTTATATGGAACCTCCTCTCTTCCAACTTGCACCCATTGCCCTTTTTCCTATCACCAGATGATCTTGAGAAGAGCCTGGGTCCATCCTCCTGACACCCACCTCTCACATATTTATAGACATTAATGAGCTCACTCCTCTGCCTCCTCCTCTCCAAGCTCAAGAGACCCAGCTCCCTCAGGAAAGCAGGATGTTAAATTGACAAAATAATGCAAAAAAAACCCCACTGGCTCTGAGACCCAGGAAAAAAAAAAAACATACACAATGAGCCAAAGGTATAATCAAGATGCCTTAAGATAGCTGCAGCCGAGTCCTGATGTGCCGCTGAAAACCCCTCCTAATGCATGGCTGGGGGCTGTTGGGGGTCATGGAAACGGCACAGAAACGTGGAACTGTGGTCCAGCAGCGCCTCCTTCTGTGGGTTTGTCTCAAAGTCTGCTCTTTGAAGGTCTGAGGGATCTTTTTTACACACCGTTATATTCTGGCTCATTTCTGAGACGTTGTCTTCCAATTCTCTTGACCTGAAAGCCAGGAAGGGTGCTTAATTAGGGATATCCGATTGAATGTACATCTCTGGGCACTTGCATTCGAAGTAATGTTTCAGTTCTGGTGTAACTTCATATTTTCTTATTTAGACTCTGAAAAAGTGGTGTATACAGAAAATAGGCTAAAATAAAACAATCAGTTTGATGTGTTCAGTAGAGCATTTCCTTAAGACTGTAGGACACTGAGTTATCTGTATCTACCCACAGTCCCCATCTGGGTAGGGCCTTTGGAGCCTGCTGCTGCAGAAATCAGTATGCTTTGGAATTGGCAAAGAAGTCTGTCTCATTTAGACTACAGTGCTCCTAGAGAAGTAATATACTGCTTTGTTTCCTTACTCTAGAATTACAAGTCCCTTTTCCCAGGAGGCTCCTCTTGCATAGAAGTGGGGGCTGTTTCTGTCTACCACTTTTATCAAGGGTGCTGTTTTTCCTTGTTCTTGTTGACTTATATTTTTCCTAGAATCAGATTATGTCAATGACATCACTCCCTTCCCTTCCCATGGCCATGGGATTAGCCAGCAAATACCCTACAAAAGTTGTGGTTTCCTGGGGTTTCTGAAAATTTACTTTTAGTTTTATTTCTCTTTTATAATACAAAATCTTATAACACAGGCAGTTAGAAAGAGGTTCACATAAATATGGAAGCAGGTCTTTGTGGACCCTACTTGACTTTTTCTTAATGTTATCTCATTATCAAGGGTGTATTGTAGCATAGCATCATTTGTCATCTACCTTACCTTTTCACAGCAGTGCTGTGTGCATCATTCCATGCATGACAAGCCCAGAGCAGAATTCAGCATCTCAGGTTTAATACTCATGGTTTTCCTGCTTTTATGCTATATTATTGGATAGTCATATCCACAACATGTTCTGTCTAGCACTATAGGTCTAACTGCTTTTAAATGATGAAAACCAGGGGTGCCTTATTTGACACCTCTTCAAAAAGTATAACCTGATGCACCTTCACTGATACCTACAAAGTATTGCTATCAGAAATATAGCAATAAGAATTTCAGCTAAGCACACCATGAATGGTAGATTACAGATGCGAATGGTACCTCAGGATTTCATGCATCACAGTCTGTTTTGTAGCACCAAGAATATGTGGAGGAAAAAAAGCATGAACTGTAAAGGTAACACTTTCCCATTGTGTTTGACTCAGGTAATTAAAATTATCCCTCTTCCTGTGGCGGTGAGAGTGGAAAGATAAATTCTTCCTAAATCCTCTGCTTTATTACCTGATAGAAAGAGGCTAAACTAAACATAAAATAGGTAATTTCCTAGGAGAATACTGCTTTACTGCAAAAATAGCAATTGCTAAAACACCTTTCACCACTAGATGACGCCAAATACTCGTTTACACTCGTTTTCTGTGACATTTCTTTCGCTTGAGCTACTGAATTACTAGAAAGCAAAAAAGAAGAAAAGAGGTCACGAGTTAAAGGAAGAACTGTGATAAATATCCATTCAGAATCTTGTCCCTGGAGACAATAGCCAAGTTCTTCATTGAGTAAAACTCACTGGTTTGTAAGTCCTTTATTTCAGTCCAAGTAGCTTGCTGCCTTACAGTCCTAGCTTACAAGAACTCTCCTCTGAGATACTAGCCTTTCTGATGTTCTTGCATGTCCAAGTCTTGTCAGGTTTCATTTTTACTCACCTTCCCTTAGTTTCTCCAAAGCAGATGTTGATCCCGGTGGAAACATGTCCAGAGGAGAGCTACCAAGCTTGTGAGGGGTTTAGAAAACAAGTCATATGAGGAGAGACGGAGGGAGATGAGCATGTTCAGTTTGGAGAAGAGGCGACTGAGGGGAGACCTCACTGTCCTCTACATCTACCTGAGAAGGGTTGCAGAGAGATGGATGTTGGCTTCTTCTCCTTAGTAACTAATGGTAAAACCAGTGGCAATGGTCTGAAGTTTAGGCAGGGGAGGTTTAGATTAGATCTAGGAAAGAGTGGCAAGGCACTGGAACAGTCTTTCCAGGGAGCTGATTGAATCACCATCCCTAGAGGTAGTGAAGAAGCATAGTGCTTCATGACAAGCTAGAGTGGCAGGCATGAAGGGGATTATTTTGTGGTTTTTGATCTGTCAGGTATGTGGGGGTTTTGTTGATGTAGGAATGGTTGGACTTGGTGATCGAGGAGGTCCTTTCCAACCATGTTTATTCTGTGATTCTCTAATTCATATTCAAAGTATTTCTGTTACCATGTAGAAGTCAGTTTAAAACCTCCAAAAACAGAAATATTTGTCCAGCGTATTCTGCTCTTTAGCGCCTCTAACTAAGGCAGTATAGCAGGCTTTTCAAAAGTTATCATGTATACACAGCAGCTGAAGCTCTGTAGTCTGAAGAAAAGGTATCTGACAGTCTAGAGTAGCAGGCATTGAGGGGGTCATTTTGTGGTTTTCAATCTATTTGGTATTTGGAGTTTTTGTTGTGTGGGTATGGTTGGACTTGGAGATCTAACCAGGATTATTCTGTGATTCTGTGGGATGTTTTCAGGAACAAGCAGCAGAATTTTTACAAAAGCAACAAAACCACTGTGTCTAAGAAGGTTTTTCAAATTCATATTATTATTTATGAGCAACCTGATCTAGCTGAAGAAACCCCAGCTCACTGCAGGTGGGTCAGACTAGATAACTGTTAAAGGTTACTTCAAAACATTCTACAAGTCTGTGATTATGAATGCATCCTTTTGAAAATACAGTTTGTCACATTACACAGCCTCTCTTCAAATAACCACCAATACACTGATAGCACCTACATCAGTGTAAGCAAGGCATCAGTTTCTCAAAACAAAAAGCAACTCTAAATGGGTAATAACAAAGTTCAGATTCTAGGAGAAATGGGACTTCAGCTAACTGCCCTGTATTTGTGTTAAGGAAGAAACTGATGAAAGGATTATCTGCACAAGAAATGCTTTCTAAAGTAAAAAAAAAAGACTGTGCTTCCTTTAAGACAGGTACACTTCTGGAATCAGGATTAGCCGTCTACAAAGATGCAACCTTTTCTATTTGCCTTCTGCATAAAAAAATTTTTTTCCCAGCAGAGGTAAGCCAACCCATAAGACAATTTATAATACAAGTTCATTCTTAGGAAAGCTAGAGCAAATTAATCCAAGCAGATTTGTCTCACATGGATTTCTGAGCAAGTTTTCTAATAAAGCTGAAAATAAATAAGGGTACTTTTAAATTTGCTAAACTCAGACTGCTGTCCAATATGAGGCTATCCATTTCACATCACAGCGATGTGAAATAATCAGTTCAACAGCAGAAAAGAACTCATGAATATTGACAACTATATAATTTTAAAAGGCAGTGTGTAACATCTGTGATTTTCCTGGAAAATATCATAGCGGAAAATATGGACATTTATAAGTTAAATGAAGGTTGAAACCTCAAGGTCTTCAATCCATAAAACCTAAAAATACTTCTCAAGTAGCAATGAATGTGGAGAGACATTTCTTATAAAATAGGATGGAACAAGGGCAGAAGAAACAGCAGTGCCAGCACATTTATAGTGTGCTGCTGAAATTATAAATTCTACTAGCTGCTGTCTTTGGCTGAGTCTCACCTTTATCCTGAGGTCCCAGGAAAGGAAATGCCCTGTGCTGGTAATGGGAAGACTGCTGGTTTTACTCAGTGTAGGATGTGGCATGAGTCACTGTGGATGTTAATAACATCCAATGGAACTTGCATTATCACTCTGGACTTCTGCAGAAAGAGTTTTTATAGAAGTTACATCATTTCAAAAGCAAGAGAAAACATAGGTTTACAACTCAATTTTTAGTTATCTGTTGCTTGTCTTGTAATTGATGTTCACAAACTGGTTTACAAAACCATCATATATGACTAATAACCCAGCAATGACAGGACGCAATTCCTAACCGATAGGCAGCTCACCTGTGACTCAAAAAATATTTGACTGCCACTAAGTTGCACATCACCTGAATAGTAAGTACTGATTTGTAACAAAGGTTCATCTGTCCCTTTAGCTGACAGTCAAGCGAGACACAATGACAGACTCTTTTTTCCTCTGAAGAAGCTACTTTACCAGAAGAAGTAGTGCAACAGTAAGACTTAATGGCTTAATGAAACTGTCGCACATTTTTGTTTACAAGGTCTGGTAGTCCATTTTATGTACAAAAAAAGTGCAAAGTGCATTCTCCACTTTGTCACATGCTATCTTTTGCACACCTACAAGTCTACTGTGATTTAAACCAACTCCTGCACTGGAAAAAAAGAGAACTGCAGTCTTTCCTGTTTCATTTTGGTGAAGATGAAATTACAAAAATAACAGTATCTTAGTAACCTTGTGTGAAATTCTTTATTAGCTACTCCTCAAATTTAAAAAGGATGTTTCAAACAAGACCTGTAGTAAAATGGTAACAAAATCAACTAACAAACTGTGCTTGCAGATTAACAGTTTGAAATTATGAAACAGGTATCATAGTTTGAAACCCTGTTAAGAGAGCAATGCAACACTAGAAGACATTTGAGACTGAGTAAAGAAAATAAGATCACTGTGACTCTCCATTATGCTGAAAGACTGGAAGCAATACAATAAAGCTACACTTTAGACCAGTATTGATAAGTAAGTACTAGTGGCAAATGCTTTACTCATATCTTAATAAGCATTGCATGCTCTCGACTGCTTGATCTGTTACAGCTCCATTCTTTTCACAGTTCCTATGGATGTCTGTGGATGCAAAATTCTGACAAAGCTGCAATGGAGCACTGATGCCTGAAGCCAGGGAGAGGCAACACTGCACGCTGACCAGTTTCTCTGACACTACCACTTCTGGCAGTGCATGGAAAGTCCTAGAGAGGAAGAATGCACCTTAGCAAGATGAGCTATAATAAAGATATCCAGCTGTGGAGATGCCCCATCACAGCAACAACACCCCACCCCCAGGTGGGTACTCTGAGTCATCATGGGAATTTAAGAGTATGTGGTTGCTGAACAAATGCAAAAAATAGGCATCTGGAACATGACAATCGGTGTTCAAGCCATCCATGGCTTGTTCTCTTATGACTCATGATTGAAGCCCTTACTAAATCTCTCAACTTTTTTTTCCAAATAGAAATGATCAGTTTAGAATTTCAGAGATTAATGTTTCTAAAGATAACAGAGTTCTTCCATTACACAAGGCATTTGTAAAACATAAGGTATCAGATTGCTTTCTCTATGACAAATGGAAACATAAGCAGCAACAAATACAAATGTGTTATCCACAGTTTTGCATGTACACATTTATAACCTACTCGGTAACACTGACAAGAATCATTTGATTCATTTTTAGGCAGGTCTAAGTGTCATTTATGTAATCCAGAGCATTTATCAGTGTGAAAATATGTATGGGTTTTCAAAATGAGGAAATGCAATTGCTAGGGAAAACTTGCAGTGTTGCTCAACAATATACCCATCACACTCAAATGCCACCAAAGCTCCACTAAACACTAAGTGGATTGTTCTTTCCTTTTACCTTGCTTTAGTTTACAGAATTTCTGGAAACTTCTTCAAGCTATCCAGAACCATTTATGAAGTGAGGAATTACATGCACTGGCAGACTAAGCTTACTGGACACGGCTTTGTATATGAAATCAAGAGACACCACATCTTGTCAGTGAAAGACTGACAAAGTTTCCTTCCTTGGCTCTTTGGAAAGGAACACCAAAATAACTTATTTTAGTAGAAGCAAGAATATTTTTTGTACAAATGCTGATAAGCAACTGGCCTACTTTTTTTCCTCTCAGTTTTATGGGAAAAAGTTAATGATCCTAAAGCAAATGTTATGTATATCACAAGTAACACACCACTAGTACTAGACATAAATTTATACCTATAAAGACACAATCGGCAAGCTTTTATGCACACTGCAGCTCCAAATCAATTTTTCTGAATAACTGTTCTATGTCCTATGTTTTCAAGTATTTTTTTATTTCATCTTCTTGTACTCCCTCATTCTGCATTCACGCAACTGTAATCAATGCTGGAGTATAAAGCTAAGAATGATAGTTATTGGAAGAAGGTGCAAGGCAGAAAGTTAAACTCTAAATTGTAAAAGTAATGACCATTGAGATGAAAGCTTTGAACTAAGTTTTCAAAATAGCACCCAATGGCAGGATCAGAGAACCCCATAACAAACTGTGCAGTGAAAATGTGCTGCCTTCACAAATCCTGATCCAGCAGGCTCCGCTCTGGTAAGACCCCACCTGGAGTAGTGTGTCCAGTTCTGGAGCCCTTACTACAAGAAGGATGTGGACATGCTGAAGTGTGTCTAGAGGAAGGCCACGAGGAGATCAGAGGGCTGGAGCACCTCTTCTGTGAGGGCAGACTGAGAGAGTTAGGGCTGTTCAGTGTGGAGGAGACTCTGAGGCGACCTTACTGTTGCCTTCCAGTATCTGAAGGGGGCCTATAAAAAAGCTGGGGAGGAGCTTTTTAGGATCTCAAGTAGTGACAGGACTAGGGGGAATGGAGAAAAGCTGGAGATGGGTACATTTAGACTTGATGTGAGGAGGAAGTTCTTCACTGTTGAGAGTGGCGAGAGCCTGGAATGGGTTGCCCAGGGAGGTGTTGTTTAAAGCTGGGCTGGATGAAGCTCTGGCTAGCTTGATCCACNGATCACGGCCCAGAAGATGTATGAAGACAGCCACATCTTTCAACTCTAGCTTAGTGACTGAATGTTGCATTTGCAGCTATTATGTAGTTATATATTCCATGTAGTCTTAAGCCTCTGCTATCTATGAATGTTTAAAGCTTTTCTATAAATGGAACTAATTAAATCTGTTATGGATTATGGATTTAAAAATTACAATACAACTGGAAAGAAAAGGAAGACAGTTTAATAGTAAACACTTCACTGTGATTACATCACTGGCAATAATCATTGTTGCTTCATTTCCAATAGTAAAATAAGAGTAAGCTGGGGAAAGCACTAGGCTTCAAATATTCCTACAGTAACACTTCATGCCCTGCATAAACAACAACCTTTTGCCTGTCTGCATTTCTGCACAGGTACACAATGTTTCTGATACAATTTAAGCTAAATCCAGAATAGTGGACTTCTTTGTGTTTGATTATAGACCATAAGAGCTAATCTTCAATCAGCAGGCTAGCTGGGATTCTTCCGAGGACTTCAGGGTTGAGCTCCTGTAGGGTAAACTACAACAGGAAAAAAACTACTGTACTTTGTGTCATTCGGACTTTTTTGTCATAAAAAGCTTGAAGGGTTAAGCAGAGACATCTCTCCTTTTTATAGCTCTGTGTCAACCATTCCCTTGTTTCTCTCCCACAGTGGCTACAAATACTTCTTCGATAGTCTCCTTATCCAAGTTCCTGCCTGTAAAAACAAAAAAAATTAGCTAGCCATTTTTTCACTGTACTACATAAAAGACATGCAAGTTGCAACTCAACAATCTTCTCAGCAAAGAGAACATTTAATACACCAACAAGTGAAAGCAGTAGCATTAAGCTGCAGGTAATAAGGTAACTTCAGATTTTCATAGAA
>VZRI01007273.1:0-55379 GCA_013397515.1 Upupa epops
GCTGAGGGAGCTGGGGCTGTCTTGTCTGAAGGACACTGGCAGCAGATCTTACTGCTGTCTACAACTACCTGAAAGGAGGTTGTAGACAGGTGGAGGTTGGTCTCTTCTTACAAATAACAGGTGATAGGATGAGAGGAAATGGCCTCAGGTTTTGCCAAGGGAGGTTTAAGTTAGACATTAGGAAAAACTTCTTCATTGAAAGGATCATCAGGCCTTGGAACAGGCTTCCCAGAGGCAGGATTGAATCACTATCATAGGATGTTAGGGTTGGACGGGACCCAAGAGATCATCGAGTCCAACCCCCCAACTATCCCTGGAAGGGAAGTGGTTTAGCTGTGGGCTTGATGTAGTTGGATTAATGGTTGGGCTTGATGATCTTAAAGGTCTTTTCCAATGTAAATGATTCTATGCTACAGCAGATGGAGGTTTGCTGGTCTCTCCAACCAGCTTCATGTTGGTACAAAGCCACTGGGCTTTGTGGAGTCACTTTCAGAATAAACAAGTTGCTGAACCCAGTGCTGTAGCATTTTTTCCTAATTGGCTCTAACTTAAACATCCTTGCTACAAGTCTGTTAACTGCAAAGGCATTTCCTCTCTCATAACAGTTTATTTCCAGTATATTCTCTAATACCTACTGCATCAACCAACAGATGTTGTTACTGCACTTACATATTAAAAAGCTACTTTTCTTGTTCCCCCTTCTAGCCTGAGAACCTGCTTTACTACAGCCAGGATGAAGAGTCAAAAATTATGATCAGTGACTTTGGATTGTCAAAAATGGAGGATAAAGGAGATGTTATGTCCACAGCCTGCGGGACTCCTGGCTATGTTGGTAAGATACTGGCTTATACTGTCCATCCACTCTTCTCCACTGCAATATAGACACAAAGTGAGAAGGAAATAAGACTTGTGTTCCAGTGCCACTACTTAGTGCATATAAGATTTTACAGATGTTAATTAGAAAGAGATATTTCAGAAGCCAATGGCGCTCTGCCTCATGTGCTCTTCCCTTCAGATCCTTTGGATCCTGCTCAGAGTTGGTGGGATTTATTTTCATTTTAATTCTTTGCAAAACTAGTTTTCCTGAAGGCATTACCTGTAGCTAAATTAGGAGCACGTGAAGACTACCCTCAAATGCATCAATTCTGCAAGCACCTGGTAAAATCAAGAAACTTCACCTCTTGTAATGTATTTTTTAATCATAAAGGATTGCACATGCCAGATTCACTGAGCTACATCTATTCAGATGTGTTCAGAAATCCTGTTACAACTGTGTTAAGTTACAGACTCCAGATGCTCCAGATGTCAGGGTACAAAAGCTCTTTAGATCCTCAAGCTTTCCTGGACAGTATGGAATGTATTTATGCCTTTATTTATGCTTTGCTGTTCTGTCCATTCTGTAGTGATTGCACCAGGCAACTGATGAACAGTGTAGTTACCAGCATCCTTGAAAGGAACTGAATGTGGGAATTATATGGCAGGTGAAATAATATGGCTATTTTAAAGGCTCACTTCATGCATGAGATGGACCCAACAAGCCTGTGCCTTCTACAAAACCTAGATAGTCAATGGAGATAATAGAATTAATCTCTGTAGGATTCACAAAATCTGTGAAACTAAAATGGCAGTGGCTTCACTAGGGACAGATTTGTCTCAAACCTTTTCAGAAGGGAAGACATGATGTTTTCTAGCAGTCAAAGGGAGGCTTCTTTAGCTTTGCAGCTGTCACCTCACCTTGTCTTCATCTCTCTGATGATACCGTGATATGAAAACTCAAACAGATAATGCTGTTGCGACACAGTGATCCAGATTTGTCCCAGGAATAAGTTTTCTGGGCATTATCTTCACACTGCACAATCACACTGCATCCTGATAACATCAGAAAAAGGAGCAAATATCTTTGGTTTCCTGCCATGAACCATCAGCCATTTTAATTATGGCTGATTTTTCTTTATTTTCTTTATTTTAAGCCATATGAGTCAGAATGCACTCAGTACAACCTGAATAGCTGCCTTGTGTAATCACACCAGTCTGGAAATCTTTTTCCAAAGCACCAGCAGGGATTGAGCTGAGACAGCAATTTTTGTCATTTTTTTTGCTGTCAGCTCCTCTGTCCCTAATTAACATGTTTTATTTTGTTTCAAAATGGGACCTGACTGGAATAAGTCTGCCAGACACAGGGAAGCTCTGATAATTGTTGCTGAAGTGCTGATGAAAATGAGGGAGTGTGACTCTGTTTGGGCACTGAGTGATCTCATAAGGCCTCTCAGTGTAGCCATTTACATAAGCAATCCTGCTATTTTGAGGAGGAAGCTCTTGGAGCATGTGAGCTGTCCTGCTTTGAGAGTTGTTTGAGAGCTCTCATTACTCATGGTCTGGATGCTGATAGGTACACAAGTGCCTCCAGATCTTTTGTTACTGTACTTTGAATGCAGGATTTACTCATCATCGTTCAAGAGGTCATAGTTGCTTACTTCTGAAGTTGTGACATAAGTTTTTCCCCTTTCTCACAAAGAAAACCTCTTTAAAGATTTGTTCTGGTCCTCTGAAGAGGATGCAGCTCCTCTTTAGAGCTGCTTCTTTTTTTTTTTTTTTGTTAAATATAATTGGTTGCCTAGACAACATTTTCCAAGCTCAGAAAATGTTTGCTGTCAGTCACTGTGGAGCTGGCTACAAATGGGTTTCCATGAATGTTGCAACTGATGACCCTATGGCTTCTGCATACGAGATTTGCAGTTTGTTCACATCTAAAAGCTTTGATGCCTTCCAGCATCGCTCAAATTTGCAGCATCTGCATAATGCAAAGAAATGTAAAACTCCTTCCTTCTGATGTCCATGGCATGGGAAAGGGAAATCATGCTTGATCAGCCCGACAACCTTCTGAGATAGTGTGACTGGACGGGTAGATGAGGGGAGGGCAGTGGATGTCATCTACCTTGACTTCAGCAAGGCTTTTGACAGCTTCTCCCATAACATACTCACGTGGAAACCTAGTAAGTGGGAGTTAGATGAGTGGACAGGGAGGTGGAGTGAAAATTGACTGAATGGCAAAGCTCAGAGAGTTGTGATCAGTGGTGCAGCGTATTGTTTGAAGGCTTGTAGCCAGTGGTGTTCCCCAGCGGTCATTATTGAGTCCAGTATCTATCAATGACATGGGTGAAGGGACAGAGTGTACCCTTAGTGAGTTCTCTGATCACATAAAAGTGGGAGAAGTAGCTGGCACACCATCACATTGTGCTAACATTCAGCAAGACCTGGGCAGGCTGGAGAGTTGGGCAGAGAAGAACCTGAAAAAGTACAACAAGGACAAGTGTAAGGACTTGTATTTAGGGAGGAATAACCCCATGTACCAGTACAGGATGGAGGTTGATCTGTCAGGACACAGATCTGTGGAAAAGGACTTGGGAGCCCTAGCAGACAGCAAGCAGGTTGACAGCCAAGCAATGTTCCCTTGTGGCCAGAAAGGCCAGTGGATGCATTCTGCTACGGTGAGGCCACACCTGGAGTACTGGACTTTCTAGACTCCCTGATTCAAATGAGACAGGGAACTACTAGAGATATTTCAGCAAAGGTCTATGAAGATGATGAGGGGACTGGGACATCTCTTTTATGAGGAAAGGCTGAGGGCCTGCATTCTCCACCAACCCACCTGAATATGTTCCAGTGTGACTTGGTCTAGGTGATCCTGCTGTGGCAGGGGGGTTGGAATAGATGATCTTTCAAGGTCCCTTCTGATCCCTAATGATTCTATGACATGTGTCTTGTTAACCTGGAGAAGACTGAGGGAGGGCTTATAAACATCTAAAAGGTGGGTGTCAGGAGGAGGGGGCCAGTGATGCCCAATGACAGGACAAGGGAAAATGGATTCTTAACTCAGTGTTTCTTAGTTTCAATTCCAAAGATCAGTAGTACCCAAGACACTAAATTCCTTTTTATGAGGTTCAGAAATTCATTGAAAAAGGTCTTGTAGTCATGATTAAATGTCTTCATGTTTTGTATCAAATATGATTATATCTGAAATGTGCATAACTGGGAGTGCATTAGCTTTTAAGGCCCTGCCTTGTGATTAAATTGCTGTTAACATTTCAGAGATGTTGCTCCTATAGGAGTTCTGTCAGAGTTTTTGGTCCTGTGGTGAAAAGTTTAAGGTTAGAATAATTTTAAGGTTAGGATAATTTAACCCAATTAGTTGAGTCACTTTTATTAGGATGGAAATTTAAATGTTTACTTAATGAAGAGAGAGAATAATAATACAACCTCTTCTAATGAAAAAGGTCTTCATATTTTCTTATCTGCTTAGCACTCATCTCTCTATTTCTTACAGAAGAAGTCTGGGTTTTGAGCTGGAACTAGACAACCAATTTTTAGATAGCACCTAAACTGGGTAAGATAAGGCAGCTTGTGTGGTTTTTTTCATTGCAAATTAGGTGTGTGGACTGACTCGCATGGATCCCACCCAATCATCTAAACTGAGACGAAGTGATGTTCCCAAAGGTCTGAGTGATGTGTTGCAAGATCTGTAACAAACATTAGTTAGTTATCATTTGAAACATCATAGATCTGGGTTTCTCAGCTTGAGACCATTTGCAAGAAATTGATTTTGATAGAGAGGGTGTTTGAAACTGCTTGGAAATGTGATGTGCCTATGAGATGTGCTAAGTTGGGTGCTCAGCAGGTGACTGCAGTTGTTCAGCAAATTCAGTTATTTGAGAGTTAGACCTTACTGAGTGACTTTCATCAAGAGCTGCTCTCTCTAAAGCTTTGGTATCTTCTTCAGATGGGACTTAGTCTTGGAAGACACTTAGGAACATTGAATAGTTTGGTAAAAAAGCCTGTCTCCAGTAATCTGATTTTCTTTTGCAGAAATGGTGCATTACAAATTGTGTATGTAGCTGGCTAATATCTTAATCCCACTGAGATTTAAAATTCTTGTTCTGAGTCTCAAACCAACTTCAAGTAAAATTTTCTTGTATTTCCTTACCTAGGAATTGAGCTGGATGCTGTGTGGTTGATCCCACCTCATTCATCAATTTTATCTTGTGCAGTGTTTTTATGAAAAGGCATTTCACAATGTTTAGTTCTGCTAGAAATCCAGTAGCAATTTCAGATTATATTGAATCCATGTGTTGCTCTTAGCCCTGCACAAGAACAAAACATTTAAGCAATCAATGGATTTCAGCATTGAATTGTGACTTCTTATTTGGTATATCCCTTTGAGTCAAAGGTTTGAAAATATTCAGTAAGCCTTTGGAATATCCTTATTAGCAAAAAGCAACCCCAGTAGGCAGTAACATGAGTAATAAAGTAAAAATAAGGCATGGGAACCACTTTCACCAGGATTTGTTCAGCACAAACTTGACAGCTCCATTGCCATATCTTAAAAGTGTCCGCGTATGTGTGGTTGTAGCTGTGTTATGTTCCATGACAGATACCTAAATCTGACTCAGCAACACGAAACCATGACAACAGAGCATAAGAAGCCAACGATGCTACACTGAAAGCCTGCTGTCACAGAATCATAGAATCATGGTGTTCTTTTGGTTGGAAAAGACCTTCAAGATCATCAAATCCAACCATTAACCCAGTACTGCCAGGTCACCATTAAATCATGAACATCTTTTAACTTCCTCTAGGGATGGCGACTTCACCACTTCCCTAGGCAGCCTGTTCCAATGCTTTGTAACTCTTTCTATAAAGAAATTTTTCCTAATATCCAGCTTAAGCATCCTCTTAATACAGCTGTCTTTTAGAAACAACCCCAAACTTCAAAGTCTTGTACAACCAGAACAAGATGAATGCTGGAAAACCACATGTAAGAAGAAAAGGTGTTTTCTTCCCAGGAGTGGAAGAGGATCTCTGGTCTTGTGGTGAAGCTGTTTGATATGCCTTTTAGCTTGTTTGTACTGTGAGGAAAACACTTAGTATGGTGGCAGAGGAGTTCACTATTGCTCTTGCACTGTCTTTGGCTTCAGGGGAGCAGCTGGGTTGTCCCTTCATGCACCCAGCTACCTTATCAATGATGCACAGTTGTTCCCCTCTGCCCAGCTTCTTAAGGTGGTACCTTCAAGAGTACTAAGCAATGGGGCTGGCATCATCTCCCTTTGGTGTCCCTTACAAACCTGCCTATTTCTCACCTTCCCTATCAGATTTCATGGCCATGCTGTACCTGCACAACACATCTACTGTTCCCTTCTTTACCTGCAGAATGTGCCTACATAATGGAAATTGGACTAAAATAGTGACCAGCTGAACTACTAGTCCTGGCTTGCACCAGTCTAATTTGCATGACCTTGCCCAGTTTAAGCAGTCCCTGGTTATTTGAACCCTTTTAGATCTTTCTGTTCATCCCACATTTATGACAGCATGCTGATTTGTCACTCCTATCACCCTTTGTTCAAATGCCTGTTACCTTCTGGCACGTAGCTGGTGGGAAGCCATGTAAACCACAGAAAACAACATTTGACCTGACTCTTGTGAGACAGCAGAATCTTCTGGGAGTAGCACCATTCAGGTAGGGAGGGAGAGTCAGTTCTAAGCATGAAGCTGGTGTAAAGATCAAGAACCCTCATGGCCTGTACAGTTTGTTCAACAGGATTAAAGTATCAAAGAAATCCTCATCACTCAAGCTTTTTGCAAGAACATGGACTGCTGGTGTTGGCATCTAGCAGCTGCATTTTTAGGGAGCTTACTAGCATAGCTGTGTTTTCTTGGGGTAATTGCGCAGTCCTCTGAATGGTTTTCAAGTGTTCCTGTTCTGTACTTCTTAAAACCTCCATTTGAAACCTTTGAATTTTTTTCCCTTATTAAAAGCAAAACATAACTAAATCAAAACCCAAATAAAACCTGAACTGTAAACCATCAAATCATCTGCTGTAGGAAACACATCCTCAAGTACCTGCAGTGGGATGAAGTCTTGGAACCACTACCCAGTGTTTTATCTGCCAAATACTGCTAGAAGCAATGATAATTTGGCCACATATAGATCCTGGATGTGGAGGAAAGGTCTAGGTTTGCTGCATTATCTTCCCTGCCTCTGGATGACCACTGTGTAAGCTCTTGATTCCACAGTGATTCCCTGGGGAGGTGTGATACTGGAAACCTTTGCTCAACTGGCATTTCCCCAGCACCAGAAATGGGAGCTTTGACTTTCTCCCTCTTCTTGCTGCTGTTTTGTCTCTCCTGCCATTTGTGTTGACCCTTTAATTTCATCAACTCTTGGATTTTTTTCATTGTGTGTCCTGCTTTTGCCTCTTCGCACTGATCTGCCATCACTCCTGAGAGCTCTCTGACTTGTTAAATATTTCCTTCTTTTTCATGTATCAGAGGCACATGATGCTTAGCTGTGCTTTTCTTTTCCTGTTGCACGTCTCTGCTCTTGGGAACAAAGGTCAAAAGCAGCCCTTTGCCTTTAAAACAGTTATTTAAACCTCCTGCCTTTCTC
The DNA here is from genome assembly GCA_013397515.1 of Upupa epops. Taxonomy (NCBI): domain Eukaryota; kingdom Metazoa; phylum Chordata; class Aves; order Bucerotiformes; family Upupidae; genus Upupa; species Upupa epops. The sequence continues at coordinate 7,442 of VZRI01007273.1, forward strand.
ATGAAGTTTACCAAAGAGGTAAACCATGCTTGCTTTGTGCTTGATCTCTCTGCTTCAGAGCCAGCATCCCAACAGTAAGTCTCTCTTATCAGTGCTCTTCCCTGTTTTAATAACAGAAATGCCCCGGCACAGCACTAATGTTTTAAGGGGGAGAATCTTTATACAGTTCCTGTCTCCTCATCTCAGATTTGTATTCCGTTATGTTAATATGGCCTATCTGTGTAATGGCAGGAGCTCCCGAGGATCTGTAGTGCTTAGGAGCTGTTTGCATAATGTTTTCTTTGGGGGATATAAGATGTGCAATGTTTACCAGTCTTGAAAATGATGCAAACAGTCAAAAGTAGAAGAAATGTGTGAAGAAAACAGTGGGAATTGGGAAGGAATGGAGAGTCAGAAGACATCTTACTGCCTAAGGACAGGGAAAATTAACTCACTTCTCCCATATATTTTGTCACAAAATGAAGTCACAGGGGACTGAATAAAGAACTAAACTGGATCTCACAAGCCCTGTTTGCTGCACATCTTGAAAAAAGATTCTTTTTAATGGAAAACCTGGAGACCAATTTTGATGAATCAGGAAGAGAAGAATCAGATTAGGGACCCAAGTGTTGACTGGGAAGGTTGTCTTAAGCAACTTTGGGGAACAATGTTTTGTACAAGAGAAATGTAAATTTGCCAGGTTGTCTGGGAGACAGACCAGGCTAAAGAGGATGGCTCTTTAGTGCTTTATTCTTTTATTCCAAATTTGTGTTCAAATTAATTCCCGCTGGACTGACTAGCACAAATCTCACTCACAGATTTTAACCCAGCACTTGGGAAGGGAGTTGCATTTTGGGCACCAACTGGAGATGCCTTTTATATTTCCACAGCTCTGTCCCATACTGTAGTAGGAGTATTTTAGCCTTTATCTGGATAGTTTGCAGCAGCATGCCCATGTCCTGGAAGGGGCCGGGGACTTCTCAGAAATGGAGGACAGGTTTCTCCCACAAGTGGAGAGCCAGGTTAGAAGCTGCTCATACTAGCTATGGTGGAAAAAACCCTCACTGCTACATAGAAGCTTACACACTACAAGGGTGCATTAGGATTAACAATGTTGGAACAGAACTATAATTCTTATTCCTGATACATGCAGCAGTCCTAGTGCTGGATGACTTGAAACTTGGGGTACTATTTAACCTGTGCTGCAGATTGGGCTGTATCCCATTCTTCAAATGTCTTCATAATCTGTCTACCAGATATATTTTTACCCACATTCCCCTACATTTTCTTTCTTTTTACAGTGTGTTCCCAGTGTGACTTGACCATTGCCATCATTCTGCTGCTCTTGGGAATGCAGCCTGAAGATCTTCGTCTGCTTTGTGCACTGTCTTCCCTCCTATAAGCTCTCATGCCCAAGCACCAGAAAGTCTTTTCTGTTTCTTATTGTTCCTTCAAGTTCCCTTCCTTGCTGTCAGTTTTTACCTTAGTTTTGTTGACTTAGCTAGCTTAAGAAGATAACTCTTTGAAGACTCCTGACTAGTTCACCAACATGTAGTAGCAGCTACATCTGAGGCTCGAGTTTAATACATTTATATGCTTCACGGTTGATTTATTTTTTGCTGTACCTCAAGAAACAAACTGCTTTGATGTTGATATGACTCCTAACAGAGGAAGATATAACTGGGAAGATATAACTGTGCTGGGTTTCATTTTCTGTCCTTGGAGTCAGAAAATGGGAAATTTAGGACTGGATTGTTTAATCTGAGGAAGAGAAGAGTGAGAGGTCACCTTATCACCCTCTACAATTACCTGAAAGGCTATCGTAGAGAGTTGAGTGTTGGTCTGTTCTCACAGGTAGTTAGTGACATAACAAGAGGAAATGGCTTCAAACTGCACCAGAGGTGGTTTAGGCTGGACATTAAGAAAGATCCTTTTACTGAAAGTATAGTCAGGGATTGGAACAGGCTGCCCAGGGAGGAAGTTGAGTCACCATCCCTGGATATGTTTAAAGATTGTTTAGATGTGATACTTAGAGGTCTGGTCTAGTGGTGAACTTGGTAGAGCAGGGTTATTGGTTGGACTTGATCTCAAGGATCATTTCCAACCTGAATGACTCTATGATTCTGTGATCAGGAGCTGTAAGATTATAATCTTTGTAAGGATACAATCTTGAAAAACATCGAGATATTTGAAAAGCAAGGGTGTTATGTGGAGAACAAGGCAAGGTCTCAGGGAGCTTCACATTTCTGGGTCCTATCTCTTGACCACTTTCCAATGTTTGTTCTTGTAATTTGTTTGTTTGGCTTTTCATTTTCAGCTCCTGAAGTGCTGGCTCAGAAACCCTACAGCAAAGCTGTGGACTGCTGGTCCATCGGAGTCATCGCATACATCCTGTGAGTATCTGCTGGGTTTTCAATCACAGGCAACCTTGGGACCTGAAACATTCTCTCCTACCATAGAGTTACCCACACAGTGTGGGCCAAAATCATTATTCTCTGTCACTTGTGACCCAGGATAACATAAACACCGGACACTGCCCAGTTACATAAAGGCTGAAGTTTGGCCACAAGTGGTAGGAAATGAACTAGGACTCTTCAAAAGCCCAAATCCTTGCAGCCATCTCAACTACACCATGTGCAATAGAATGGGCTTGTCCAGGTTGTGACATTAGTGGAAGGCACAGAGGGACATAACGGTGAGTTTTTCATATAATGCAGTGAATTATTCTCATTATAACATAATACAAAGTCTTGAAACTTCTACTGAAAATGAGGGATTATTTTCCTTAACACGTTCATCCATCATGTCCCGTAGTAGAGGGTTTGCTGATCTCTGCCCTGTTAGTTCTGTTACTCTTCTATCAAGGTATTAAACCTTTGCAATCTTGGCTGAGATTTTCTCCTCTAATGGGGCTGATTGCTGCTCAAAGAAGTGAGTATTTATTGCTCAAGACAGCAGTGGGACCAGGAGTTTTGCACCATCTCCAGAGTGGTCTATAGATCTTACAAGTCCTATCTGTGGAGAATTTGTACCTGTCCTCATGCAGTACCTGCCACCCTTTTCCACAAAGGCCTAATATGACATATTGGAGGGAACGTAAGGAAATATATTGGAGGGAACTTAAGAAAATCCTGTCCTTGAAGTCAAGACTAGATTGCCAATGCCTTTATCCACCCAGGTTTTGAAATCCTCTGAAAACAGAGACTTGTCATGGGTTAAAAACCTCATTTTGGGTTTTTTTAGCTCTTTAGCTAAATTAATTGTTTTTAAATGTCATCGGGGGTTTTAATCCATGACAAAGCTACATGAGTTGTGTGTGAAACCTTTTCCTTATATCCAGATGTCTCCTTGAAAGGGGCAGCCAGTACTTTGTATGTGGGTACATCTTCAGTGCTTGAGCCATGGAAGTAGGGAAGCCACCTCCTGCACTAGTGACAACACCCAGAAGGATGGAAGAAATGTTTTGGCATTTGTCATGGGGATACTCTGATTACAGGGGCCATTAGTACTGTCCAGAGAAGAGCATCCATAACATTTCTGGGCACCATTATCTGAATTCATCTCTGTGTGTGAAGTAGTTGCTAAAATTTCATTGAGAAGAAAATGCAGGACTTATGTTAAGGCTCCCTGTAGCTTAGGGGCCTGCCTTGATGGGATAGTCTGTGCTCAGGGCTCAAGTCTGTGAGTCCATGCATGTCATTCAAGTAATAGTTGTGCAAGTTGCATCTGCTCATCCTAGCAGGCTTTGAAGGAGGAGCTATTCCAGTGAGTCTGCAAGAGGAAAGCTGGCTTTTGCCATGGGCTGACTCAAGGTGGCTATGCAGAGCACAACAAGCGTGTTCTTTTTGTGCAAGAGGGCACAGAGCTTCTGTGTAGCTGTTGACTGCCTCACAAATAAGTGTCTTTTCATGTCAGCGTTACTAGTGCTTTCCCTTTTTTAATTTTTTCCTTCACAATTGTCACAGTTACACAAGACTGAAGGAAAAAGCAGCTCCAATGAGGCACAGAATTCTAGCATTCCTATTTTTAACCTTTCTCCTTATGCAAACATCTCATGGCTTGTCAACATGAATAACGTTTTGATGGTGTAGTGGAACTATTCTTGCCAGGATAAACCTCATTGCTCTGGTATCTACTGTGTGCATTGTCCATTCTTTACATTTTCATTTAGTCTTAAGTCATGTGGTTCTGTATGCCCAAAATAACATTTTTTTTAGTATTAAGATAGCATAGGAAGGCTTTATTTTTCTGGATGCATCTGTACTTATTCTAAACAAAGCCCTGCCACAAAACATTAGCTTTATGACAGGCTTTCCAATCAACAAAACTGTTTGAACACTCATTGAGTAAAAAACTTTGCAGAAGGGGTGGATTTTTCTTGGAGCAACTATCAATAGCAGGATGTAAAAAAACTTTTGCATAACAAAACAAGAGCCAACAGTACTGATTCTGACTTTATGGCAAAGTCCAGTGGGACGTGTACAGCGGTGGGGAAGTCAGTAGATATGCCAAAATACCTTGGAGGCTGATTCACATCATTCCCCAGTGCTCTTCTAGATGAGGACTGTGTGTGCTGACCCATAGTTACCATTTTCCACAGGCAAACCTGAGCATGGAAGGCCTAGGGGTAAGATTTTTTAGTGGGTATGGTCCATGGCAGCCATGGCAAGGGCAGTCAGGCAAAGTCTTTTCTGTTGCTTTTGTGGTACTTTGTTGAGTACCAGCTTCAGATTGCAGGAGAGAGGGGGATACAGGTGGAGGACAGCAGTATGGGGCCTCAGTTCCAGACTCAGCCACTGCCTAGGTTTAGTTTATTGTCAACTATCTACCATGAGAATATGTGTCCATCTGGCAACCCACAGGAGGGCTGTAAGCTGTTGCATCCTGGTTGCCTGCAGTTAAACTTCTGCTTTCCTTCAAGTTTTCAGTCCCATTTAACCATGGCTCATCCACCAAAGGTCTTTTTTTGCTGACAGACCAGTTGTTATTTCATTTGTTGCATTTATGTGCCTTGCTGAGTAATGTGTCCTGCACACCTAGTTTATCAACACATCTTCAATAGGTAGAAGGATTTGATCTCATCTATAATCTTTTCCCTCTCCTAAGAAAGGACACTCTTCCTACAAGGTTCAGTTTAGTTGGTCCCTGCTCTGCTTTCCAAATCAGCGTGTGCTGGGCTTGTCAAGCAAGGCACACACACTCCTCAAATCTAAATTCCCTATTTTCTGTACGGGGAAATCCCACCCTGAAGGCTTACATCGGTTTAGTAGGAGTGAGTTCCTATGGGTTCCTGTTTGTAGGTCAAGGAAACCTTTTTAGCGTTTCTGTCCTTTGTGTAATAAGGACTTGATTGCATTACATACTGACGAATGGATGGCAGTAATGCATTGCTGTGGGAGTGTGGTGATGTGTTTGCCAGGCTCATTACTGCTTGGATGGGATTGGGTCTGAGATTAAACCACTTCCTTGAATATTTCTGCATGTGAGGTACATCCTTCAGCTTCTCTAACAGTCAGTGGCACTCTGGGACTCAATTTCGTTTTCCTAACATAGATACTTAGTGCTGTCTCAGTCACATACAGTGTCCTGCCTGGTCCCAAGCTGTGGCTGCAGGATGGTTCAACCTCCTGTAGCCCATGGTACTCCTGCCAGCTGAGGACAGGGATCCTGTGCACTGAGCAGCTTCTCCAGCACTGGGCTCTGTATGTGGGTACCTCAACCCATCTTGGGTTGATGCAAGCAGTCATTTCAGCAGAATGCACCTTCAGTTACCTAAACCTACACATTTAGTGCCGTGCTGGGCTGTCCAGGATAGGCACATGGGTTTGGCATGTGTAGCACACTGCTGAGATCTTCCTTTTGGAGTGGCAGATGTAGACCAAGAGGGAGACTGTTGAATAACCATATACCCACACTGAGGCTACTGGATCACACCCTGATCCATACTCAGACCTCCACCTTCTCAGTATGGTTTCACCTGCTTTATGGTACATTTTCATCACTCTTCAGTCTCCATTTATTCCATTCTATTGATTTCATTGAGCTTCAGTCTCCTGTGTCCTAATATTGAATTCTGACTCCTCTTTGCTTTCAGGAATAGCCAGAAACTGCAGAAGTGGCCTCATATGAAAGTGCATATCAGGGATACAGTAAAGACAAAAAGGAAGAGGGGGTCCTTCCTTAAGGAAGGAAGTAGCCTTGATGGAGTATCTGATACCACCAGTGATGGGCAGATGTTTAACATCTAGGTTTGCAGTCTCGGCAGTGCCACACAGCCGGAAGCAGCAGAGCCAGTGTGCTCCCAGTGTGACATGGCTCTGAGAGGCCACCAGCACCAGCAGCATCACCACCTGGCTGCAAGGCTGGTAGTTGACTCTGCCCTGAGCAGGAGTTATTCATTCCAATATATCACCTCACCCATCCAGATACGCTTCATCCAGCTCCACAATCATCACAGCTGGAGCTACTTGCACATGCCCAAATCAATCGGAGACATTTATGCACCTCATTCCATATCACCTCCCCACCTCTTCCATGGGTCCTCACAGCCACTTTGAGCAGTCTGTTGTCATTTAAGAAGCAGCTATGGGTAATCCAACACAGAAGCCAGGTATAAGTCAAAGATGCTTTGAGCTATTATTACTGCAAGGGGTTTGAGTGCTTCCAGATAAGCTCAGTCTCACACAAAAGCCTTTGGGTTGTGACACTGCAAGAACAAACTGTTCCTGTGGCACAAATATTTGTTTCTGTTATAGTCAAGGTGAAGGATGTCTTAGGAAAGAATACCTTTGTTTCAGTGCCAATCTCGAATGCTTCTTGTTAATGACAGCCAGATTGCAGAGGCTGCACCAGCAGAGTTTTTATCAAAGTCTATTTTGCATGAGAAGTCATTATTCACATGAACTAATTTTAGCAGCCTGAAATTTCCTGTTTTTTCAGTTGCAGTATTTCTCAGTTTGAAACAGCCCCATTGTTGAGCTTAGCTTTCTGCTTATCACAAGGTAGTTTGGGTATATGTTTAGCTTTAAAAAATTAAGCATAGGAACAGCAGGAGACTTCTCTGGATCCCAGCATTTGGAGTCTGGACCTGCCTAGGTCACATGAGAAGCACTAGGTCACATGGGGAGCACTAAAAATAGTGATTGCATGCATACCTGATAGAATGGAGATTAACCAAATAATATGCAAAGGGAGAAAAACACCCAGAGCCACAGAATGCTCTGCTTCAGCCCCTGGTTATTTATAGTCAGCATCTCCTGTATCCTCTGCACTAGGCTGAACAGATTTTGCCCTGAGTTTTCTTCTGATTCTGTTCAATGATAGCAGAAGACAATTACTGGAAATAAATTTTGGGTCATACAAGCTGTTCAGTTGCTTTTGATTTTCAAGCAGATGTGCATGAATCATCAATGTTGTTTGTGTGGAAGGATTAACTAGGGACAGTACAGAGTGTATCCCAGGAGAAGTTTCCACTGTCATCCTGGAGTCATACATTGGGAAAAGCTGGCCAGTTATCTCAGCTTGCCATCACACAAGAGCCTGAGAAATAAAATGAGGAATAACATCTTCACTGCTGGAAGGGGAATTAGTGTGGCAAAATGTACCTGGGCATGTTGGATTGCTCAGGGTAACTCAGCTAAACACTGGGAACACCAAAGTGATTGCTCCTCATTTATTGCTTCACAATTTAGATTTTTATTCCCCATGCTCATATGACCTTGTCCACAGCTTCATGAGGGCACCATATGAGGGTTAGGGACGTGTTGAGTGAACTGAACATACATAAATCCATGGGGCCTGATGGGATGCACCCGCACATGCTAAGGGAGACGACGGAAGTCATTGCTAAGCCACTCTCTGTCATCTTTTCTAAGTCATGGGGATCAGGAGAGGTGCCTACAGACTGGAGGTTAGCAAATGTCACTCCAATCTTCAGAAAGGGTAAGAAGGAGGACCCAGGTAACTATAGACCGGTCAGCCTCACCTCCATCCAGGAAAGGTGATGGAACAATTTGTCTTAGATGCTGTCTCTAGGCAGATCAAGGACAAGAGGATCATTAGGGACAGTCAGTATGGCTTCACCAAGGGGAAGTCATGCTTGACCAACCTGATAGCCTTTTATGAGGGCATATCCAGGTGGATAGATGATGGCAGAGCCGTGGATGTGGTCTATCTTGACTTCAGCAGGGCATTTGACACTGTCTCGCATAGCATCCTCACAGCCAAACTGAGGCAGTATGGACTGAGTGATTGGGTAGTGAGGTGGATGGTGAACTGGCTGCAGGATAGAAGCCAGAGATTGGTGGTCAATGGGACAGAGTCTAGTTGGAGGCCTGCATCTAGTGGAGTCCCCCAAGGATTGGTACTGGGACCAGTTCTCTTCAATCTGTTCATTAATGACTTGGATGAGGGATTAGGGTGCACTGTCAGCAAGTTTGCTGATGACACAAAGCTGGGTGGTNTGAGCCAGCAATGTGCTCTTGTGGCCAAGACGGCCAACAGCATCCTGGGGTGCATCAGAAGGTGGGTGTTTAGCAGATCAAGGGAGGTTCTTCTCCCCCTCTACTCTGCACTGGTGAGGCTGCATCTGGAGTATTGTGCCCAGTTCTGGGCCCCTCTGTTCAAGAAGGACACAGAGCTGCTGGAGGCTGTCCAGAGTAGAGCAAAGAAGATGATGAAGGAAGTAGAACAGCTACCTTATGAGGAAAAGCTGAGGGAGCTGGATCTCTTGAGTTTGGAGACAAGGAGGCTGAGGAGTGACCTCATTAATGTCAGGAGGATGGAGCCAGGCTCTTCTCAAGGTCATCTGGTGATAGGACAAGGGGCAATGGGTGCAAGCTGGAACACAGGAAGTTCCATATAAATGTCAGAAGGAACTTCACAGTGAGGGTAACGGAGCATTGGAACAGGCTGCCCAGGGGGTTGTGGAGTCTCCTTCTCTGGAGACGTTCAAGACCCGCCTGGATGTGTTCCTGTGCGACTTGATCTAGGTGGTCCTGCTGCAGAAGGGGGATTAGAATAGATGACCTTTCGAGGTCCCTTCTAATTCCTAATGATGCTATGATTCTATGAAAGTAAACACAGAATCATGAAATCATAGAACATCAGGTGACAGGGATCTCAAGGGTCATCTGGTGCAACTTTTCCTGGGAAAAGCACAGTTTATGTAAGATGACCTAGTACCATGCCCACCTGAATCTTCAAAGTGTCCAGTATTGGACTCTCTACCACTTCTCTGGGAAAATTACTTCAAAGGCTGATGTTCTTGTGAAAAATGTTCCTCTTGTGTCTAATCAGAATCTCCCCAGGAGGAACTACCCCTCGTCTTTTCCATGTGACTCCTTATAAAAAGGGAGTCTTCATCATCTTTGTAGTCACCCTTGAAATACTGGAACATGGTGACATGGTCTCCATTAGTCTTCTTTTCTCAAGGCTGAACAAACCCAATTCTCTAAGCCTTTCTACAGATGGCAGCTTCCCAGTCCTTTGATCATCTTTGTGACCCTTCTCTGGACCCTTTTCAGCCTGTCCACATCTTTCTTTGTATAGCTGGGACCAAAACTGAACACAGTATAATAAATTCATGTGTTTATTCCTATAAATAGCACTTGGATGACTTCCCATCCCACACATCTCAGCAGTTTGAGCACTTACTGAATTCTTTGCTCTGATCTCACTTCAAAATTTTAGAACTGACCCCAGTGCATCTTGTCTGACAGGCTGGACACTGACCATGAAGGTGGGCTTTTAGCCCCAGTATTTAACAAGAGCTTGTGGAGGTTTGCTTTCTCTGCCTGCTGAGAAGATATTCCTGGCATTCCTCTTGTGCTGTCCTAATGGCTTCTAGAAATGGCTTCTGGCACTACCTTTCTTTTATTCCTCCACCTGTGTTTTTCTTATCTGCATCACATTATTTTGTTTAGGACAAGACTGGAAATAGGAGGTTAAGAGAAAATCTGTTGCTGATGTGGTTCGATTGCTAAATAGTTCTGAAAAGCTTTTATTTGATGAAACTGGGAGAAAATGATGACAACTAATGGCTTCCTGAAATTACCCTAGGACAATGCAGAATTTTTTCACATTGAACATGAGTTGTTTTTGTGTTTCTATGTGCCTAAGGGAAAGCAATAGAACCTCTGATGGTGAGGTCATTTTTTTCACATAGAAATGTCCCAACAGATGGAAATGAAGTTGGTGGGATTTTGATTCTGTAAGAATTAAAAAAAACTTATTACAGTCTTTGGAAGGTGGCCCAGTTTCTTGAAGTCTAGCAATTTCCTCCAGCCATAAATTGCAGGATAGGCTAATTTATTGGGATTTTCCCATCCCTTACTACAATCCCAGAAACATGAAAACATTAAAGTAAGTAACATTAAAACTTATGTCTTCCTAAATTCAAATTTGAAGGATGTTTTGGCTCCCCATCCACCGCGTGCCAGGATGCTCTGGCGTTCCCCTCCTACATGCCACTTTGTCTGTTCTCACATGTTTTCTGGTGTAGGTCCTCAATGCTTTGCCTCCTGGAGCAATGTCCTTGGGTCCCTCTATCCCCACCCCTGGCCAAGCCAAGACAAGCCTTTGCCCTGCACTCAGCCCACTTTCTCACAAAGGCTGATTTGGAGTAATGTCCCTGCCCATATCCATGTCACGGAGCCAAACACTTTTCAGGCTCTCACCAGCAAGAGGAAATGATTACCAAAAGAGTCTGTTTTCTGCCCTGTACCCAGCTTTCAGTAGCCCTATAATCCACCTGCATTATGCTGACTCCTTGTACATCAGCCCTTACATCATGCACCACTAATATGGGCACTGAGGTAGACATCTCAGATGTGTAGATAGATACTCAAGCCATACAGAGGAGCAAGGGAAAAGTTGGATGTTTTTAGGAAAGGGATTGAAAGGCTCTGGAGATATTTGGGCTCTTGGTGGGTTTTTTGTCTCTGTTCCCCTCACTGCAGGACTGCTGCCTTCTAGCTCTGTGCTGCTCAGCAGTTTGCTGCCATGGGCCTGGATAAATCACTGCAGCCCTAACTTGTGCTCTTGTACCTTTGCCAAGGTAATTAGTACAGTGCACATTTTAGGAGAATTATTTCTCTCTCCAGAGCAGCCTGCCAATGCCTTGGCATGCTCAGAGTGGTCTGCTGTCCCTGAGGTGTTTTATCAGAGAAGTTTGGCTTTGTTTAAAAAAATGCTGAGGAAGGTAAGAAGTTAATGAAAGGCTGGCAGGCTTCTTATACAGAGCCCAGGGTATTCCCTCAGGGAAGATGGACTCCAAGCGCTTTTGGGAGAGAACCTTTCTGCCAGCCTGAACATCCTAACAGCTGCAGTACTGACGCTGTCACCTCCAGCCTTTTCAAACTGCACTCAAAATCTTGCGGTTTGTGACAGAAAAGGAGGAAGGCGAAAATCAGCTTCCCACACTGTAGGATGTAAGTGCTGATATGTATTGCATTAATCAAGTGATATCAATGTTCTTCATAGATACCTGTAGAGCAGGATCCTGATTGTGGAACCATTGTCTGCATTTGGTTACCAGAGGTTCTTCCTCCATCATCCAGGTGCATGGCGGCTTTTGGGGTTTGCTTAAATGCACCATGGCCCTTCTTAGACACTGCTTCCACCACTGGATTTCACGTAGAGGTTGCTGCACTGAGCCCCATACCCAAGCATGTACTCGCTGAGTAGGCTTGTAGTCCTGCTCTGAACAGAAATACTTGCCTGGCATGAGGTTATCTGAGCTTCTTTTGACTATGGCAGTCATCCAGGTGGACACAAAGAAGGACTGGCTCATCTGCTTTGCAAAAGAGATTTCTGCTTCAGTTGAACCAAAGTGGCTTCATTATAATGCTGCAAACTTCAGTGGAGTTGTTCCAGGTTAATATGGATCTGAGGCAGATCAGCATCTCCCTCAGCATGTAAATCATTTATCAAGCGCACTGGCTCTTCAGAGCTAACAAAACATTGTTCCTTTCACCCTCAAGTGTTGAGTTTGTTCAAATAACCTCCAGGGCAGCTGGCTGTCTTTGGATTATAAATAACTTGAATAATTTCTTACAGCTCCCTCCACTTTGCAGAGTTGTTGCTGTAGTGCAGAGTCTCAGCTACATCTACAGTCTGCCTATAATGGTGTTCTCTCTCTACTTAAAGGCTTTATTGAGGGAGATTGGGTCAGGGTTTAAGAGTGTTTTAGAGAAGAGATCATTTCAGTATCAATGAAGTATGTAGAAGAATAGTTTACACCATAGACTAGAGGTAAGAGGAAAAACCTGGTACCTATCTATGCAAAGAGAACAGGGTTGGAAAGCACTGTTTAACTGTAAGCAGGATGGGTTTGCTAAAACTTTGGACCAGCTTTGGATGTTAATCTAATGCTCTGCAATGTTGGTATTATAACCTGAAGAAAGGGTTTTTTTGCTAGCACAACTGCACAGAGGGACAGAGCACTGCATGCAGCATCAACTGCATGTGAAGGATCTCTGATGCACCTTTCTGATGCCTGCATTTGCTTGATGCAGTAGCAGAAGTGGTTTTATTCAATCCCTGCCTCAGCAGAAAGCCTGTCTCTCTGTCTGCAGCACAGAGAAGATGGGTTCTGAGTGTTTTAACTCAAATTAGGCAATTAATGTTTGATGTTCTGCTTGTCTTGGGTTTTCTGGGAATTCATGGTGTAAGTACTGAAACCCAAGACGGAACTGTTGTTAGCCTTGGGCAAGGGAGGCAATTTGATGTGGGCAGCAAAATCACTTGCAGAAGTGTCAGAGTCTTTCTACGTATCTCTGCAACAGCAGCAGGTTCATGTGCAGCCCCTGCAGATTCTGCTGCCGAGGTGGCGACTCCCATACATCCTTTTTGTTGTCCCTGGGGTCACAGAGCCTCTGCCCAATAGCTCTGTGGGGCATCTTGTCCTGCTTTGCACCAGCTCTTTCTCCCTTTTGTGCAGGAAAAGAGATGCATGCAGGTGGCCAGTGGCTCTCCAGTTATACAACGAACCTTCCCATACAGATGTGTTCTCTTGCACAACATAGAGACCACAGATTCTGTTCAAAGCTAGATCTGATGCCACACAGGAGGCTGGATAGGTGTCATCATCTCTCATGTACCTCTGGTTCCTAAGGCTGTGCTGTGGCTGCAAGTCTGCAGAGCCACTGCACTGTTTTTCCACCATCTGATACAATAAATCCATTTTTAAGTGCCTTGTATAAGATATTGGGTGAGAACAGTCTAGAATAGCAACCAGCTTGCTGAAGCCTGTATGGAGAAGAACCCTGGATGGGAAATGGTTGTGCTGAAAAGGCCTTCTGGTCTGGGAGTATAGTGTGTAGCTCATGAAAGCTCCCCTTACACATGTATAGAACAAGACAGAAGGGCTCTTGGCTGTGTAATGAAAGTATTTCTATGGCTAAACACCCAAAAACATGCAGAAAGAGGCCAGGATAAATGCTTGAATCAGTGAAGGATCCACAACACTGGATCTTCATGCAGAATTCCTCTTCATCCAGGATGGTGCACATCTTCAGAAGTGGTTTTGCATGTTCCTGAACAAGCCTCTCTACTGGTAGGGCTTGCCTGCTTGAAAACATATTTGGGCAAGTCCGAAACAAGGATTTCTCCTTCATCTCCCTCCCTCTTTCTCACCTTCTTGGTAGACAGAGATCTGTGGGTCACATCTCTCTTTTCTTGTTCTCCATTAGGCTCTGTGGGTATCCCCCTTTCTATGATGAAAATGACTCCAAACTCTTCGAGCAGATCCTTAAGGCTGAGTATGAGTTTGACTCTCCATATTGGGATGACATCTCCGAGTCTGGTAAGAAGTCACTGTTCACTTAATTGCAAGAACCATGCATGCATGCTTGTTGCAGATATCCTCCTCTGGCTTGAGAAGGCTCCCTCCATCATGTGTGGAGCTCCTTTTAACTGAAAGGCAAATGTGCATTACTTTCAGCTCAAATATTTGCGGAGGTTTCTTTCTGCAGAAGGTCAAATTAAGTACCATTTTGTCCAACCACACAGAAAGCACTAAAACATAAATGGAAGAGAAGGTGAAGATAGCAGAAGACTGTCCCAAGAAGACAACACCTTTCAAGAAGATAAATTTATCCATCATATCCAAATAATAAGTAATGGTTTAGGTATCATTAATAATAAAGAGGCAAACTGGCTTGGCTCCTGTTACTGCACAGCAGGGCCAAAACACCAGTTAATACAGCAAGAAATCTATAGAATTATGGCTCCCAAGTGAGACAAGTAAGCAGATTCAGGATACTGTCCACATGGTCAGACCCAGATAGCTGCCCATATGCTTACCCAGTTGCTCCCCTGGTGCAGAAGACATTTAACCCTTAATGCCTGTCTGTCCCTGCTCTCTTCATTCTGGCAGAGAGGCAGATGTCAACCTGTTACAGGTAGATATTCCTGAAGACATCTGTCTCCAGCATGGCTCATGGACTGTCACATCAGGGACTTGTTGGACACTGCTCTCTGCATGTGCTACTAGCATGCTGTGTGGTCTCCAAGAGGTCACAGAAGCTCAGTGTCCTTGCTCTGTCCAATCCAGGGGAACATCTACAGTTTCATGCAGCAGAAGAAATTAATTCTAGGAATATTTTATCATACAAAAAATAGTCCTAGAAATGTAATTTTCTGATTCATTAGTGCTTCTGACTACTGTAAGAGAGATACAAAAATAAGTTGTTTATTTTAAAGATTATTAAATATCCTGTTATTTCCACACAGAACATTTCATGCTGCTTCCATCTGCAATCCAGATAGCATTGTGATGGATTGCTCTAAAACGTATATGATGATAAGTTTTTTTTCAAGGTCATAACAGTTTTTGGAGAAAATAAGAAGGTCTGCTGGCAGACCCCTTTGTGTTTTGGGGGCAAGGCTGTCCCATAAATCAGCGCAAAGATTTTCCTGCCATATTTGGCTTTGCTGTGGCTCCTTCAGCTACTATCTCCTGAAATTACTGGATGCATGCCATGCTGTGATCTTCTTTCCTTCCATTGAGGGTTAATTAAAAGCACATTGCCTCATATTCTAAAGAGTCTATTTTCCTTAGCGATTTGTTTTATATATGTGCAACAAGTCCTCAGAGCTGCTGTCTTGGGTTATGGAATATAAATTTGTATTCTATTTTCATCTGTTGAAAGCAGTTGAGAAGCTATGTGGTTTTGTCTCTTGTAACTCCAGGGGGGTGGGGGATTGAATGCCTTTTTACTGGCCAAATTGTTAAAACCAGGTGGGGCAATGTTTCTTATCTATCTTCTGCTGATGGACCATTAAGGCTCATATTACATTACATCCCATTGTGAGACGCTTCACCCAGTGGGGGGAGCTGACCATTTCCCACGTGCATAAAATGGGACTCAGGAACACTACGGGCTGGCTCTACTGGATTTTGCAGAGGAAAAGAGCTGTATAGCTACCCTTGCTCCAAGCTGCCTGCCTCTGCCTGGCCCAGTTTCGAGGTCCCCTGGGTGAACCCAGACCGCGAGATCCCCCCCAGGCCCCCAGGAGTGCCGGAAGCCGACGGCTTCGACAGGAAAAGAGCTACATAGCTACCACTGAACCTTCCGAGGAGGAGCAGGCCCCTTTTTCTGCAGCATCACTGTTTTGACAGAGCCACATCCATCGCTCCGGGAGAACTACAGCCACCACCCTGACTAACAGGGTGTCAGGTTGACTCTGTCGGGGTCCCTAGGACCTTCTTTTGTCTGGTTGTTTGTGTGTACTATTGGTGGGTTTTTTTAGTGTTCTTAGTAAAGAATTGTTCTTCCTTTTCCCAAATCTTTTGCCTGAAAGCCCTTAAATTGAAAATTTTAATATTCTGGAGGGACGGGGTTGACAGTCTCCATTCCGAGGGAGACTCCAGCTTTCCCTAACCGATAGCTGTCTTCCCAAACCGAGACAGCTGCCCATGACTATGATTGCTTTGAAGCTACTCTTACTGTGGCATCTGACCTCCTTTTCTTAACCACTCACTTTATCAGTATCTCCAAGAGCTGTAGCTGTAGTCAGACCACTAAATTGATCAAAGGCACTTGGTTGACTAGGATGCTGGAATGGCAGGGTTAAATTCTGTTGACTTTGTGTTTTCCAGACTGCTTTTAAATATTTTTGCAGGAGTAGGCTCCTTCAGCTTTTGCTGCCACACTAAATAGCTTGGATGTTGTCCTAAGTCACTGTTTATATCTATACTAATGAGTGACAAACTAGTCAGCCATTTTCTGGTGCTGTGGCCAGATGGCACTTGGTAGCCTCATCAATGTTGTTGGCTCATCATCCTGTGGCAGAACTGGGCATCAACTCTGTTGGTTTAATTTATTCTCTCTTTTTTTACAGCTAAAGATTTCATTCGGAATTTGATGGAGAAGGACCCAAATAAAAGATACACCTGTGAGCAAGCAGCACGGCACCCTTGGTGAGCAACAGTCCCTGCTGTGTGAACTTCCTGTTTTACATTTACTGTTCCGTCACTTGGCATAGTAACCTCTACTAAACAGCTCTACACTTCTGTTCTTACAACCCCCACCTTTTTTCTCCAGATTTTCCTGTAAAACCATGACAGACATTTGTCTCATGCACCAACCTGTGGAGTAGCTGTGTGAGGATTCAGAGGAACACCAAATTATTTATGTTGCCTGTAGTGTAGCAGCGAGACATGCCAAAATGATTGAACCTAGAAAACATCTCTGGGGGCAAAATGTCAAATTCTGCAGGTGTGCAGAAAGCTAGGGATCAGTCCTTGCCAAAGTAATTGTAGAGCATTTAAGAGGACCCTATGAACTAGGAAGTCCTCATGTGTGCTTCACAGATGAAAGTCCACCTCCTGCTGACAGTAAGGACCTGGTTTAACATGCTGTTTACCCTCTTTTGTTGAATGGAAAATAAAGGACACACTAGAGAGGAATAAGCTGAGTCTGAATTGGCTCCATCAAAGCTGCCTCTCAGCAGTGACTACAGAAAAATAGCTGGCCTGTCTCTATTTGTTAAGTGCTTTGAATTAAATTATGAATGACTTCACCAATGTTACCCAAGGGTTATGTAGTTGAAACAAGAGTTGCCCTTACACCTTTGATGAACTGTATCACCCCACACTGCCAGGAAGGCTTTGGATATAAGTCTTTTAGGATAAGGATCTTTATATATGAAGCAAGGTATTATTTTCTTTGTTATAATGACTGCAACAGAAAGGAGTCAAGGGTGTGACATTTTCACTCCAGGTGTGCATTAACCCATTGTTTTATGCCATCACAGCTACCACAAATCCCATCTCCTTTTGCACTTTCTGGAGCATTGGCTGGGTAAGAGCATTAGGCTGTGCATTTGCAGGAGAATAGAAGCTTTTCCCGAGTCTCCGTAGCCCATAGTCAGAAAAGCAAATGAGCCAGTATCATAACTAGTTCGAAAGCATAATTGACCACAAAACCATCCTGTCATGGAATTTGAGTTCAGGGATCAGTCTTGAGTAGTGGAGTATAAACCATATGGGAAGGAAAGCACAGCCAGAGAGGCTGTCAGGAAGTTGTAAAGCAGCACTGCTTTCTGCTGGGAGCTGGAGACATGCATTCGCAGGCTGGGGTCTGCATCCTTCTAAAGCTGGGGAGCTTTAGCAGCAAGGCTCTACTCACCTCAGCCTCTTCAACAGACAAAGGGTTTTGGACATATTCCTTGACCTTTCTAGGTCTGAAGGAATAGAAGTTGGTCCCCAGCTTAAAATCATGTTAAATTTCAAAACAGAGCAGAACTCAATGGCTGTAGCTCTAAAGCAAATACTTCAGTTTGTCTTCATGATGTTTGTGCTACTCTCTCTGACACACTCTGATTTGTCTCATCTCATTGCTACTTACAATCCTGGGACTAGATGGAAAGTAAATCCTGCCGAGGGTTCTTACCATGGTGAAGAATTACTCCCATCATTAATTAAAGATTTGGCACTCATTAAGGTGTTCAGTAAGTTATGACTATGCAAGTGGTCGAAGTACTGTGAGGTGGCTCTTATTTCTTCATAGTAGGAATGATGTACTGATGTCTGGCTGCAGAATGTCAGCCACTGTGATTACAAATTAGGCTGAAGATAAGATTGAGGCTCAGATTTTACGATTAACAAACTTTAGGGAAGGCTTGGAATGCAGAAGGCAAAGTAAAGCATCAAGAAAAGCAAGGTTATTGCTTCTCATCCTCCATGCCCATGACAATGAGATACTTCTTACAGATGGTCATTAGCTGCATCAGTAGCTGGCATCAATACAAATGAGAGATGAAGTCTGGACCTGGACCTGCCCTTTTTCCTGTGTCCCATCAACAACTGAATTGTCTGTGTGACAAAAAGGAAATTTGAGAAATGAAATCCAGCTTTGGTGAGATGAAAAAAGAAGCCACAGTTTCTAGATGACACTGACCTAAGCCTCAGGAAATTAAACAAGTTACAGAAGTCAATACAGAAATACAGAACAAGCAATGGGAATGCAGCTCCCAGCAGAGAATGAGGTGACCATTTGTAAAACTCAGAGGCAGGTTTTCCAAAGTCTTACATCCAAGATACACAAAGCATCCAGCTCTTGGCCCTACTACATCTGTCTTGGTTGCGGGAGTACAACAAAGAAACGTGGCACTTGTAAGACACACATGGCTTCTGGGCCCTCCTAAAGGAACAAAATGATAAAAAGTGGTTTCATTTCCTTTTTGTTTTTGGTCTTTATTTTCTTTTGCATGTCATGGCCAGGGGCCAATGGAAACTCTCAGACTGCTCCATAATTTTTGGTATTTTCTACAGAAACAAATCTTCCATTTAAAGACAATCCCCCCCAAAAAAAGGGGTTTCCCCTGTTTTTGTGGCAGGGGCTCCTTTTCTGCCAGGCTGACTTTGCAAGGCAGGGGTCCATTTGCAGACCTACCTCTCAGCCAGGTAAAGCACAGCTCAGGGTGAGCCTCTGGTGTGTCAGATGTGTAAGTAGCACCACAGTAGAGAGGATTAAAACATTCACCATGTTTCTACCCCACATCCCAGATCCACCTCCCTTTGGCATAAAGACAGCATGTGCCTATGGGTTGCAGAACAGTTTTACAGTGAAAGCAGAGGATGGAGGCTTCCAAAGATACAGCTTCAGATCCACCTCTGTCCTCTCAAGTGAGTTCTTGAGAAAAATGCAGTATCTCATTCCCCCTTGCTCTCAAAAGCAACATAAAGGTTTTGGTGATGGACCTCTCTGGAGAATGGTGCAGTGGTTTTATGAAGAGCTGGATCCATAATGACAAATGCTACTAAAATACCTTTTTGGATAATCAAGGCTACTCACCCAGATATTATCTGATTTCTGAGTTAGTGGTTAGATTTCCTTTTGCCAAGTCATTGCTAAAGAAGCATTTTCCACACATTGCTTATGCCAGGAAACAATGAGGATTTACTGCTTCTTTTCTCATTCTAGCCATTATATCTGTTGCAGTGGCATCCTCCCCTCTGCTTGGTGGATGAGGAGAGCTCTGTGCTTCCTCTCAGTGGTTGGCTATGTCTTCTCTCTCAGTCTGGGCATACTTAAGTTTCCAGCAAGTCCAGGGTTAGGTTCCTCTCTCAAATGTTTACATTTGGTATTGCAGCAGTTGAAGATAAAAGTGCAAGTGTTTAGTCAACAGAGACAGGCTATAATGACTTTTTAATTGTGACCTTTTCTTACAAGCCTGTGTTTTGCAGCATATGTCTGTTAGCAGCCTCACCTCCCATAGTGTCTATAGCATTGCCCTCTCTCTGTGTGCTCAAGAGTAATGATGGATGTAGGACTATTAAGGGGGAAGAGTGGTCACAGAAGACTTGAAATAGTCCCATAAAGGCCCTTTCAGAGTTATTATACTTCAAGTATCCCTTAATGGCATCTCATAAAAGATTTTTTTTTGGTCTGCACAACTAGTTCCGTAGAGTAACATAACTGGAGAAGCATCTGGAACCCTAGTGGGTTTGCATGTAGAGAATTTCTGATTCCATGTAGGTTGATGGGAGTTTTGTAACTGAGCTCAGTAAGAGTTGGAGCTTGTCTTGTCTCACCAGCAGAACACAGAACAAGTCACTGGTGATGTACAGATGGTACTTAATTCATGCATACAGTGAAATGGCTCCAGGTAGTGACATTTTCCAGCTTTCTTGTTTAGTTCCTCCTATGGAATGTACCCCTGCAGATTACAGAATCACAGAATTATTAAGGCTGGTAAAGACCTCTAAGATCATCAAGCCCATCCTATGACCTGACATCATCACATCAAATAGACTATCATAGAACCATAGAATCATTACGGTTTGGAAGGAACCTTGAAAAATCATCTAGTCCAATCCCCCTGCCACAGCAGGATCACCTAGACCAAGTTGCACAGGAACACATCACTATGGCACTAAGTGCCACGTACAGTCTTCGCTTAAACACCTCCAGCAAAGAATTACATCCCTGGCCACACTATTCCTGGTACAAGCCCGGATGTGATTGGCCTTTTATGCCACCCGAGCACACTGCTGGCTCCTGTTCAGGTGGCTGTTGACCAGCATTCCCAGGTCCCTCTCTGCCAGGCTACTCTCCGCCACTCATCCCCCAGTCTGTAGCTCTGATGGGGGTTATTGTGGCCAAAGTATAGGACCCTGCACTTGGCCCTGTAAAACCTCATTTCATTGGCCTCTGTCCATTGATCCAGCCTGTCCAGATCTCTCTGCAGCATCTTCCTGACCTCCAGCAGATCGACACTACCACCAACTTGATGTCATCTGTGAATTTACTGAGAGGAGATTGAATCCCCTCATCCAGGTCATCAGTAAAGATGTTGAACAGAACTGGGCCCAGCACTGACCCCTGGGGGACACCACTGCTCACTGGACACCAAATGGATGGGGCACTGTTCACAACCAGTCATCCAGCCTGGTCATCCAGGCAGTTGTACGCAAACCCAGCAGACAGTGTACGGAAACCAAGCAAAGGGCTGCCTGCTTTTCCAGGAGGATGCTGTGGGAGACTGTGTCAAAAGCTTTGCTAAAGTCTAGGTAGACCACACCCGTAGAATTCCCCTCATCCACTTGGTGGCTCAGCCAGTCATAGAATCATTAGGGATCAGCCACAAATTAGGAAGAAGTATATAAGTCCATGTATCCATAACATCCATAACATATTATAATCTGGTAGTGATAAAAATAGTTAGCATGAGATAGCTTACCTGGCCATGAGATTTTGTTGTTTCAGTATGTAATGTTTGTGAAGAGCAAGCCAGTTCCAAATATACCTCTTCTTCTAGTTGATGTGTTTATATTACAAACTTCCGAACAAAGTTCACAGGAACTGGGTCTTGCAATACATTACAGTTGTGCCTTTAAGGTTAATAATCTCTTTGAATTTCAGGAAACTGCTCTAAACTAGCCAACTATTCACATGACTTAGTGTTTGCACAGGATGAGACCCTAATAAAAGTAAATACTTCTTCCCAATGGCCCACTTTTCTACATTGTATCTGCTCCCCACAAGCCTGCCTTTAAGTGATGTTTTGCTATTTATAATCAAATGGCCTTGGCAGGGGAACGGTATGTTAAACTTGGAGTTGGCAGAAAACGAAGCTAATAATTGCAGTGAAGTACGGCAGCAGACACAGTGCAGTATGAGAGACCTGTTGGTACATGGATTATGCTGTAGCCTGTACAGTTTACGCGTTTGTGCAGATTTCTCCAGTTTGATGTACAGGTGGGGCCCTGAGTAACCAGATCTAGTGAAGTTGTCCTTGTCCATACGGCAGGGTTGGAACTAGACTATCTTTAAGATCACTTCCAACTTTAGCCATTCTATGATTCCATCTGAACAGTTGTTTCTCATATGGCGTACCTTTCGATGGCATTTGCACTATTTGTAGTGTGTTGCAAAGGTGTGCACTGCAAAGCAGTAAGTTCTGCTTACTTGCTCCACTGTGATTTTTGAAAAGAATTTGGAAAATGAAGTTAACAAGAGTGGGGTAATTTTGCTGTGGCTTGAGACATTTTCATGTTTTCCTAGCTCATATTAATGACAGCAATTGAGTTTATTAAATATATTGCCATGTCAGATCCCACATCCTGTTTAGGGCAGTCACTCTGGCTGCAGTGAGATTAAGGGCAAGCAGCAGAAACCCAAGGACCAGTTTTTTTACAGCTATAGGATCACATTGTGCTCACTGTCAGGTCAAGTCCTGCAACCCCAAATCGAACCTCCAGAGTGAGGTCAGAGGGAAAAAAAGCAGTCCTCAGAGTGCAAGCAGAAGTTCCAGCAGCTAAGAAGCTAGTGTAGGAATTGAAAGAGACATCATGAATTTATTTGCTCTGTCACACATTACCCAAGTGACCCTAAATGGGATCTAGAACCATGTGCTAAAGCAAATTATGGCATCTAAGACAAGTTAGAACGTCTCGATTAAAGGGTGATGTGTGTATCACCTCCCTGTATAAACTATACAGGGGAAAAGGAGTTTCCAGTACCTAAATTAGACTCTGGTGACTGTGGATATGTGCGTGGCCCTTGCCTTTCCCCACTGCTCGTACAAAGGGAGAACGGATACTTGGGCACAGCTATGTCCATCCCCTCCTACACTGAAGAATCACAAAACTTTAGCAAGGACTGAGCCTCTGCAAGTTGTGACTATAACTCTGTGTGTTGATTATGTGCCAGAGAGACAGCTAATGATTTCCACACAGGGAAAGGACACCATTTACTAAGAGCTTAATTCTCAGGAGATGCTGTTTGAAGTGTGAAAAGGTCTCCCTGAAGGGAATTGCTGATGTTTAGAACAGTAAATCAAACTCTTACCGAGTTTGCCCCTGCACTCTATTTATTTTGGAGCATCAATGAAGCAGTGTGAGTTGTATTTATACACTGCACATGTGTACATGTGCGTATATGTAGATGCATATGTATCTGTGTGTATAGAAGAGTTACGATCCTTCAGCACTATCCATTATAGCTAACTCCACGTTTCCTGTCAACATACTTGAGTATTTGCAAGCACTGTTTGGCCAGCACAGCATTTGAGTTGGCTGGTTTCAGTATAAAGATTCACAGAATAATGGTAGATTGAAGATGCTACCTGCCATTGTGGGCAGGGAGGATGCAAGACACATGCTTGCAGTATGCTGGTAAAGAACATCCAAAAGGAAATTTACTGAGTTTGTCTTGGTTAGAGGTTTGTCCAAAGATTAGAAGTGGTATGGCCAGATAAATTGCTGAGATAACTTTGAAGCCAGCTAAAAAGCTAAAATAAATTAGGTACTCTGAAATAATATTTGATCGCTAGATTAGATTCCTCTCCTATGCAGGGCTAAACACTTACGTATTTACAACTGGAACTGGATGTAAGAACAGCTTCAACATAAAGTCTCTAAGCCTTTGTTAGGATGCAACTGCTTTCAGGTGCTGCAAAAGAGAGTCTTCTAGAGAAAAGACAAATCCCACTTCGGCTAATCAGTTCTTGCTTGGTTCTGGATGATGGTCATCTTAACTAATTCTACATTTTTCTGGTTCAGTTTTGTGGGTGATGGTCAGCATGGTAACTAATCCTTCATTTTTCTGGTTTAATTTTATTTTTGTATATGTGTGTGGTAGGTGGAAGTAACCAGCACAGTTGGCCGTGCTGACACTGTTGACTTCAAAACATTAACTGCAAAGCCAAGAAGTATGCTCAGGGTTTGGCTACATATGCATCAGTTTGATCATCTCTGGAAAGCGAAGCTGATTCTTGTAGGAGATGTGTATGTTGTGCAGGGGAGGCAGGAAGAAAAAAAAAGATGCTGAGGTATTTTTGTCTTTAAAAGACAAGTAAAATTATTTATCATCTGTGGATTTGGAAGAGTTAGGGAGAGGTGGAAAGGCAATTATAGCTCTAAAACCAGCATCTCTATTGTATTTCATACAGCCTGGGAACTAAAGTTTATGATTAAATAACTTCAGCATAGTTGTGATGATGCTCATGACACCCCACCTCAGGGTATGTTTGTGTGCACAAAAGCTTATTTATTAAACTAGCAGTTGATTGTATAAAATATATGACTTCTCCCTTCTAACCTCCACCTCTCTTATCTATGTCTTTAAACCACCACACCTCCAGCAAAGTGCCAACAGCAAAATGGATGTTCACATTTCTTTTGTTTTCCTTGAACTAAAATTATCCTATAAACTATAATGCTACAAGTATTTTATAGAAGTTTCTAGACCTTCCAAGTGCAAAGTACAGTGTGAAAGCACAGTCCTCGTGTTACAGCACTGCACCATTAACAGGGTAGTTCTTCTAATGCAGCTTGGAGAACCATTCCACACCTGGGTTTGGCAGTGGGGGCTGCAATTTGAACCACACATTTCATCAAACCAGCATGGATTTGAATGGAACCTTCTGTGTAAATTTGCCCCAGTATACTTTTGTTTTGCTCTGATTACACACTGACATCTGCGAGGTACTAATGGTGTTGAAGAGACCTCAGGTGTAGGATGGTCCCCATCACTATAGCATCTAAGGTCTCCACAGGGTGTCTGCCCACCCCTGTGTGGAATCACCAAGTACATTCTGTCTATTAGAAATACCCAAATAAAAAGCCTTTTTTTTCTGGAATTATGAGAACTGAATAGTGAGCACAGGGTTAGGTGTGGCAGATGACAATCTATAAGCTGTTGGAACCAGCAGTTTCTTATTGAAACCACCAGCATTACAGAAAATAATCCCTAAACTCAAGTATCTAGCCTGTGTTTGAGCTCCACACCCAATGAATAGTTTCATATAGCAAAATGCATTTGTAACTCCTTGAGGAGACTGGCAGGAAAGATTGTCTAGAAGAGCTGGCAAAGGGTGTCTTACCCCAAGAACTCATTCTGCCCATGTTTAAAAATTTGACAAGTGGGAAATCTGATCTGTGTTTCTACAGCTTGTAAACAAACTTGTTCATGGAGCAAAATGCTTCATTAGCTTTGGAGTGAACATGTTAATTGCAAATGTAGCATATTTTCTTTGTGCAGCTTGGGCTTTTTGTTCAGAATGGATACTTGAGCTTGTAGCTATTCATGTATCAAGTGTTTGGCCTCAGATCTGCAGGTGCTCCTAGCTGCTATGTGTTGAGGGTTCCTGCCTTCACCAAGGAGGTGTTCCTGGGAAGAGCAGAATTCTCATGACATTTTGGACTGACTCTACCTAGCAGTTGGCATTATCCCTGGGAAACTGCACCAGGGCCTGTCTGCACAAAAAGGCTGAGTGGGGTGCAAGGAGAGTGGACAGAAGTCAACATACACTGGTGCACCTAAGCTAACAGGCTATGCAGAGCAAGCAGTAAGATGGAGTATTCTCAGGCTTCTGATAAGCTCTTCATAGAAGCGACCACCAGTGATTTTGGTCAAGCAGGTGTGGCGTCTGCTTCACATGATGATTTCCTGTAGAAGAAATGCACTGTTAGGGTGGATGCACTGCCAGCTCATCTTTTTATCCATCTGGGACTACATACTACATCAAGGTCTGCACTGGGCCAAGCAGTATCCCCCATAGGGATCAGAGGCTGAAACAGTGAAAGGGGTGCTTAACCTAGATAAAGTCCCACAAAGCTTTTAGCCACCTGACTCCAATAGGAGATCTAGGACAATTTGCTTCCCTGTTAGTGGAAGAAGTGAGCAGAAGGAATCTTCTTCAAAGGAAAACCTGAAGAACTTCCAGTTGTTCAAACACTTCTCTATTGACAGCATGGAGACCCAAGAGAGGATATTGGATGCCATTTGGGAGCCATGCCTTGCTCATGCTGCCACTTCTTTTGTCTACTCGAGATGGAGGTTATGTGGCAGTGGCTGTCAGAAAAGTGCCATTCCCAGTTGGGAGTACGCTACCCTGAATGGGAACCCTGCTCTTTCCTGCCCACAATCCTGCTAGCTCCAGTACTCTTGAACAACTCAATATAGATTAGCTCAGTTGCAACAGGATGGTATTGGTGGCTCTCCACTCTGGAGAGATCAGAGTGTAGTCCCTCATTTTCCTTCAAAGAATGAGTACTTCCTCCTGTCTCTCAGACACCCTGGGTAAGTGTTGTCCAGCAGTTAAGGAGAGGAGCAATTTAGAAAAGACTGGAGCCAGAGAGCACTTCTTAGATGTGACATTGACACAAAGGTAGAAAAAGCTGAATGTCCTTTGAAGAGCAGCATTACAGTTTGGAATGATCTGGACAAAGCGAAAGAAATGTCTCCAATTCAAGGGACACATGAATGAAAGCAGCCGGCTGGGGTATGTAAGCAGGATTTCATCTTTTAAGAAACACAAAGCAGTGCTGCCATTCTATTGCCTTTGTTGGAAAACAGCAAACAGTTCGGGTACTGCCCTCAAAGAAAGATGGGGACTAGCTGGATAAAGTCCAGAGAAGCTCACTAGATCAGAGGATTAGAAAGCATGAATTATGAAGAAACAGTGAAGGAATCAGTTTGTTTAGTCTAGAGAACAGAAGATGGAGAGAAGATGTGATAACAGTTTTCAAATATGTGAAAGGATGCTTCAAAGACAAAGGGAATAAACTATTTTTCATGTCCTCTGGGAGATAGTGGGGCACTGTAGTAGGTTTTCTAAAGAGTTTTCTTCTTTTTGAGATCTTCAAAGGCTGGTTACCCAAATATAGCCACAGAGCTGGGGTGGGCAGAAGGACTACATGACCAGTAAGTCCTCCAGACCCTCTGATAAATTTTATTTGAGTTTCCCAGGCTGAGAGTCTCTGGGTGTGGTGGATTATTCAATTTCTTATGATTTTTGATTGCTAATGGACATGGGTTTACTGCACTGCAACTAAAATAACGGATTTGTGAAAACATCTCGTGAGGCAATTTTTGTTTCCTGGCATCACCTACATTAGACAGTTCTAATTACCCCAGCATGTGGCCCAACACCAGTTCCCTCTGGTGCCTGCTCTTCCAACAAATCTCATGCTTTGAGGAGTTACATGAATCAATAGAATTCCCTTGAAATAATCTGATTTAGTGGAGATTTGAATGTGTCTTTATCTGTTAAAGAAACTGCGCAAGATCAGTCAAGTTTTTAGGTTGAGTGTTGTTCATCTGAATATATTTGTGTAGCCTGTGCTGCTTTAGCAAGCATCCATGTAGCTACTTTACTGTAGTGTACATTAATCATGACAAACGGCCACGTAGATTGCAGGATGTCAGGAAAATCTCTTCAAACAGAAATCAGACAGATTGAAGTGCCTCTGGAAGCTGCTACATGGCTGAGGCTAAATACAGGCTCAGCTTGTTGATGTTAAATCTTTAGGTGTAAGAAAAAAGGTAGAATGTTTTCAACTAGAGCTGTAATGATGATAGAAAGCAGCCGCAGACCAACAAAGCTTGCAGCTCTTAGTAGCTGCCAGACCTACAAGCCTTATCTATGCTGGCTTTTGTTGTTCTGTATTTTCCACCATTGATGCCAGCAGAGTCAGAGGTGAGAAGTTTGAGCCCTTGTCTGAATGAAATCATTATTGTGGGAACAGTAACACCTTGAACTAGAATTCTCTGTTGGAGAGAAAATAAAAGAGTATTCAAGGAGAACAAGAGACTTCTTAAAATTTGTCCTGTCTGCCTTTTTCAGGATCGCTGGTGATACAGCACTCAACAAAAACATCCACGAGTCAGTCAGTGCTCAGATCCGGAAGAACTTTGCAAAAAGCAAATGGAGAGTAAGTGACCTGTCCCCAGGGATGACACTTAGACACAGAACTTGGTTAACATGGTGGCCATACAGTCAGCTTCTGAATGTGGTAGTGCTTTTGTGGTCCAACCTTTTGGCCAAAAGAGTTGGTCCAAACTTAGGTTACATGGCCCTGCAGGGCCTTTTATAGAGGATGTTACTAACCAAGTATATAAATGTAAAGCATACGAGAGATGGGTCTGGGACTGCTCATAGCTATTACGTGATTATGTGTGGAGTTGGGGTCAGCACCATCAGGGGACATGAAGCAACACAGAGACTCTGCGTGCAGGGAAGGATATGTCAAATATGACTTCCTTTGTGGGCTGCCACGTGCCAACTGAGTGTTCAGAGGAATGATGGGGAGGGCAGGTGATATATACATATGGTTTGATATTGCTGTTTCTAGCTTAGTAACTAAAAATTTGAAAAGGTTTGAAAGATATCATATCATATATATAGAATCATCTGATAGAAAGGTTTAGGTAGGAAGAGACCTTTAAAAGTCATCTAGTCCAGCCTCCCTGCAGTGAGCAGGGACATCTTCAACTAGGTGAGGTTGCTCAGAAATTATGAGCTTATTCACTTCTGACAGCTCTGAGCAGCCAGGAGAGGAGCAGAGGTAACCCTTCCACCTCCAATTATTTTAATTCTTTCTTGGTTTTTTGCTCCAGCAAGCATTTAATGCCACAGCAGTCGTGCGACACATGAGACGGTTACACCTTGGCAGCAGCCTGGATAGTGCGAGTGCCAGCGTGTCAAGCACCCTCAGCATTGCTGCTCCACTCCCTGATGCAGCCACACGGAAAGATTGTGAGTAGCCAGCATCCCAGGAAGGCTCATGCTGCAGCAGCTGAGCAAATTTACAGGATCCCCGTTTTTTTCTGTGTCCCACCCAGGCTGCAGTCCTTGCTACCAGAAGGTTCAGCTTTGTGCCAGTGGGTGTTTAAAAGAAGGGTCACAAAGGGACCGGTTCAGCTTGCAAAAAAAAAATAAGAAAGTTAGCTTGGCCAAAACAATTCAGCTGGAAAAACTGATTTGCTACAAAAGTGAGTTCTTCAGTTTGGTGCATTTCTGAGAGAAAAATACTATCTCTCATGGAATAAAAGAGCTTCCACTTGGGAAAAAGACCCAGATCCCCACAGCAAAAAAACCCTCTATTTGGATGAAAACTGAAAAAGTTTACTCAAATTGTTTCTGTTTAACTTTCCATTATATGTTAAGACATTTTTCCGTAAAAATTGGCTTAAGTTCCACTCTCTTTTTCCATGGAGGAGACTGATCCTGCCAGTCTGACCTAGCTTCCCTTGTTCTGTGCCAAATTAATCTCCTCTACAAAGAGACTCATTTGTCTGAGCAGGACTTGGGATTTGAACACCACAACGGGACTTGGCCCCCTGCCCTGTTTGTTATGTGCTGTAGTTGAGACTTGCAAGCTGCTGGATGGATCAGATGCTTGGGATCTGTATTTTTTCTGAATGCCATGGAAGGAGGCATGGAAGCAATGAGATCGTGTGGAAGACAGAAATGTGTCCTTTGCAATGAAGTCTAATTTATCTTTGGCTTATGAGCATTTCTTTTATTCTCTTCTATCCATCTGTAGAGAATTTTTAAATGGAAGGGTGTGGACTTTACAGTTAGAGGAGACTAAATGCCAGTAGTTTATGGTACTACAAGTTAGTGCGTACTCCGCTGGGGACTGAAGTGAGCATTTCTGGCCTATGCCCAACAATATTCTGGACTTAAAAGCACCTACTGTTTGGTATGGTTTTTGGATGGTGCTGATGTTTTTGTCACTCTTGCCTGTCATCCTCTTGATGAGGACATGGCACAAGTGGCAG
Organism: Upupa epops; assembly: GCA_013397515.1. NCBI lineage: Eukaryota > Metazoa > Chordata > Aves > Bucerotiformes > Upupidae > Upupa > Upupa epops. Next base: position 36,940 of record VZRI01007273.1, read on the forward strand.
CCCCAATGGCTCTGTATGGAAGCTGTGGTTTCTCTTGTTGTCATGAGCATGGTTTCCCCCATGTCCAGGGTGGGATCTGCCTTCTGGGAGCAGCCTGTGCTATGGCCAAACCACAGGAGAGCCCTTTCTCTGACAGCCCCACCCTCACAATGATAGATGCCCAGTGCCCGGTTTGCAGTACTCAGTGCCAAATCCTACAGCCACTGTGCTGATGCTGATCCAACAGCATTGCTGTGCTCCTGGCACCTGTTAAGGGGTGCATGCATAGGCAATTAAGTGATGGAGGAACCCCTTCCAGTGGAAAAATATGCCTTTATTCTAGATCCTGCTGCAGTAGGGCTAAGTCTGGACTCCAATTACATCTAGAGCATTTGATGGCAGCTTTGTTGTTAAACTGGTGGGTGATTAATCTTCATCTGTCCATTTGATTAATCTCAAATGGTATTAATTAATAGCATTGAGTAGTGTGAATAGTAGTGGAAAAACATCTGTGAACAAGATGGGTGGGAAGAGAACAAAGTCTGTTCAACCACTACAGAATACAGCAGGACCCTGTACAGAATCCAACCCTGTTTTGCAGTGGTGGAGAACACAGCCAAGATATGAAAGATAAAACTAAATGCGTTAAGAATGGACAAATTTTTCTGTGTCAGAAGTATGAGGTAGAAAAGCACTGAAAGATTTCTAAGCATCCCAGGTTAAGTCCAGCTTGGCAGATGATACAGAAGAGATTTCCTTCCTCAAATAAATTAATTAAAATGTTAGACGATGTCAGAGCCCCAGAGAACCAGTGAGGAGACCCAGCAGCAAACAACAGTGGCACAGAGAGAACGCTGACATATCAAATGCACCAGATTCCTCCTGCTGGGAAGAAGGAAACCTCTGACTTCTTTGTCCTGCTTCATTTGTTCTCAGCACTTTTCTCTGGGGACAGAGAAAAAAATCTCGTTGCAACAAGTTACATGAAACAGCTGGGCCACCATTACAACATACAATAGTGTCTAATGCTTATAATAGACTATTGATAAGCTCTCCAAATAGTTGCAAATGCAGCAATTTCACATCATTGAAGACAGTACAGCCTTTGCCAGAGAGTGAGTTATGTCAGGCTGCATCTAGATTCTGTTCTCTGTATGAGGGCTGGGCAGAGGTGATGCATTAGGCTGGATTATGCTAACTGTCATGATCTTAAGTCTAAGTGAATTGTTGGGATTTCTCAAGTGCATTTGCCTGATTCTCAGCCCATGCCTGGTTTATTCTGTTTAGACATGGTTGGACTGCCAAGATTAATTACAGGACCTAGATTTCCATATTTCTAAGGTAATACATAAACTGCATTGTGAAGCCAAGTTGTCAATACTGGTGGGAAATGGGATGTGGCCGAAGGTAGGTACAGCACAGTCTTCCTGAAAGTTGAAATGCCACTCTGAAGGAGGGAAAAGTAGTTAAAAGTTGTAGCAAGCTTCAAAAAGATCTGAGGGACCACATTGAGTTCCAGTCTGAGAATACATTAATGCAAGTTTAATCCATTCTTTATGCACCAGGATGGAAAAATGAGCTGTATTGCCAGTCACTCTGAGCCCATATCTTGTTAGAGCAAGGGGGATGTGCTGGGTCCCTCTTCAGCAGCTTTACTTGCAGCAGAGCGATCTTTGCGCATCAACACCTACAAGGTTTCCAAATTGCATGAAGATCTGGATGTACCAGCAAAATCTAAGGATCTCCCTTTGGTGTCTCAACAGCTGCTGGGAGAGGGGTAATACATCTGCAGAAAGCTCTGACAAGATATTTTTATTTCTCTTCTTCATTGCTTTCAGTAGAAACTTCCGATATTTTGGAATATCAAAATCTTGAATCTGTCATTCAAAACCCAACCTACCTTGGGTTTTCAGGGATTGCACTTTGGAGGTTTTGTTTTTTAAAGCTGTGGTGCTTCACTGGAAGAAGACGCTGTCTACAAACATTTGAGTTAATATAAAACCCTCTTTTTGTGAAAAAAAAAAGTCGGAATTCTTTGACTCTTCCAAAAGGAAATGCCTGGGTAGATTTTTAGCCCAGATACTCTACGTACATCAACTTACATCTCTTAGCTGGAAGTCCTGGAGACATACCAGTGAAACCTGAAGTGATGTAAGTGTTGCTAGAATGATGTCCAATTCACACAAGGATACATTCCCTCTAGCTTTACTGAACTCAGGAAGGAATTTGACCCACTGGACTGTTTTATCGGCAGCTTTGGAGGATGCCTGTGGACATTTTTCTAGTCCAGGTGCACAGTCTGTTCCTTTAGTGAGATGGCCATGCTAAGAAGTTCAGTCATCTTTAACTGCCCCAAAATAAAATTATTCTGAGCAAGTACAGGAGGGATATTTAAATCCCACAACTCTTTGTCTTCTGCCCCAGAACTGTGGCATTGATCTGGCTGAACATGTACCAAAGCTGGACATGTATTCATTACAACACATGTCTGCAGTAAATTAACAGCCATGAGCCAGGAGGACAGAAGATGCCCCATGGAAGTACCCAGACAATCCATCACTGCAGGAACAGCGGGAATGCCATCCATCTCCAGATGCAGTCCCCTCTAATCTGTAGCCTGCCACAAAAGAAACTCAGCTTTGCCCACACCCCCACCTCCAAAAATAACATTTCTAACTGTGTTTCTGGCTTTCCTTTTAGGTATGTCTCCATCCACTCTCTGTAGTTTTGTTTCATCTGCTTCTTCAGGCGTTTCTGCGGTAGGAGGGGACCGGAGACCCAGACCCACCACAGTGACCACAGTGCACACAGGGAGCAAGTGAGAGTTGGGGCGGCGAGGAGCAGGCAGGCAGCTGGGCTGGCAGGTTGCCTCTGCACAATCCCACCCTGTGGTGCACGCTCAGCGAAGGACTAGAAGAAAGAAGATTTTTTATGGCCATATTTTATACTGCAATTCTGAAATGTTTCATTTATCACGAACTGCAATGACTCCAGGGGGAACGGATCCAACAGTCTCTGGTGCTGTACATATATATACATATATATAAATATATATATATATATATGTGTGTGTGTGTGAGTCTAGCAATGTTCTAACTAATGAACACTCATTCTTTTCCCCAGTGATTTACTCTTTCTCAGTGTAGGTAACAGTATATGTTGTATCTTTTTTCCATTAACTACAAACATCTCAACTGGATTATTTAAATAGAGATACTTTTCTGAGCATATTTTTTTTTCTTTAAAACATACTTCCAGTAATGTTCCTCCTCCCAGTTTGCTGGAGGGTAGGATATTTCTGTTAGTAGGAATTGACATTAACTTTGCAACGTGGGAGGATTTCAATGGCATGACATTTCTTACTCCTCAGATTGCACTGCAGGTCTGTTTGGCTTTAGCAGAGCTGTTACTGCTCAGATTAAGGAACTGCTGCTTTCCTTCCCTTCCTCTTCCTTCTCCTTGAAAGACATGATGAGAACTGAGTTGCTGCCAGCTGAGGGTCCGCTCATCCTTAGCCTTATTCCTTGTTCCAGAGGAGAGACAGGTACAGAGTGCCAGCGAGGAGCTGATCCCAAGCAAACTAAATGGCAGAGCACAGTCTCATCCTGCAGCTCCTCTGTCCTTTCAGCCATTGTGTGCTGTAAGCAGAGTAAAAGAAAAGGATGTGGGACTGGGAGTTGTGATCCTCTGCCACTGACTTGCTGTGCTGCCCTTGAGCACATTTCATTCGCCAGCCTCCTCTTAGCCTGGCCTCTGGTGTAAGGCACATCCAGCCTAAGGATTCTGTACTAGAGGTGCTGGGCACCTACAGCATCTCAGGGCTTTGCTGATGCTCAGCACTTCTCAGAGTGGCCAAAGTAGGGTATGGAAAACAAATAGAAAAGTTTTCACCTTAATCTCTACACCCCTAGAGTGAGGGGTGCTGCTTACTCCCCACTGTGAAGCACCAGCAGGTCCAAAGTGCAGGATCTAATGAAGAGTTGCTCCGTCATGCTTAGCTCTGGCTGAAGGCTAGCAAGAAGCCCTGAGCAGGGAAAGCAGAACCTCACTGAAAGGCACAGGTACATGCAGGGATGTTGGTGGTACTGCCTCCTTCTCCTCCCTAGAAGCTCATAGACAAAAGAAAATTACATCACCCTGGTTTTTTTTAATTGCTAAATAGATGCACTTCCCAGGGCCCATGTGTAGGTGTATCGACTAGGAACAGCCACCACAACCAGTGTGTATCTGTGCATCAGAGAGGCTTGAAACAGAGAGGAGAGCAAATCCTCCTGGATTTGTCAAAGGGCTTTAGGTTATTTCTACCCCATTCCCAGCTGAGATTTTCCTTTGAGAAGCAAAGAATGGAGGCTGATGGCAGAGGCACCCTTCCCCAACCACTGTGAGCCTCTTGCACCCCAGAGGCAAGGTCTAACCCCCATGAGAGGCACAAGCCATTCCTGCAGCGTGCTCTATTGCCACGCTCACCTCATTCATCCTGCACAAGGAACTGTAAAAGCCAGTCACAGACACAGCTGAATGTATCAGGCAATAGCCACCTGTGCTGAGAAAAGCCATAAAATACCTATTTTTCATTGAGACTTCAAAACCCTACTTTAGTTTCAGTTGGTTAGCTTCAACCATCAGAGCCAAGATTTAATCCATCGTACTTGAAGTGCTGAAATCTGGAAAGGCAGGTGGCAGAGAGCACTGATGCTGTTTGAAAGAGCCACTTCTTTGGTGGCACTTAGAGCTGTTGCACTGGGTATATGTCTAGTGTCCATGATAGTAAGTTGATCCCTGTTTTTAGTGGGCTAAGGCACATCTGAGTGAGCCCCTGGAACCCCCCAGTGCCCCACAGGATGTGAGCAAGTGGCCAGGGATGCTTCCACAGAAAGGCGTCAACTCCAACCTCTCATTTTGGGAAAGATGTCAGGTACTGATCTCTTGGGGTATGATAACAAAACTCCATACATTTTCCCTGGTGAGGACTTCTGGCTAAGATTTGGGCAGATTGGAGGATAAGGGGATCCACTTGCTCGAAGTCGTTCTCCTGTCCCCATCCTCAGGTCACTGCCACAATATACTTCTGCCCCATTGACAAACAGTAGGGAGAGCTTTATCAGCATTTGCCCTCGGACTTCTGTAAGTCTTGCTGCAAAGGTATCTGAAAATGCACACAATACAATTTAAACTTATTCTAAGGCTGCTTTGTTTTGCTGGCCTGAGTAAAAAAGCCTTAGTTTAGGAGAGACTCCTACTGCAAGAAATCCCAAGTTGTTTTGAACCCCCATGATTTCCTGTGCCCAGCTGGCCCCATTCTGCTCCAGCTGCAGCAATGTGAACAGACTTTCACTTCAGCATCACTGGAGTTCCCCACATTTATAAATGTGTGACCCAAGGCAGCCTTTGATTAGGGAATATTTTGCCTTTACAGAGCATTAGGGATCAAGCCTTTGCTCTTTGCCCTTCTGAAGTCTGAGGTTTGCTTTGAACTTGAGAATGCTGCTGGGGCTGCTGCTCAAAATGCAACAACCCAGTGTATCTTGAGGAAAAAAACCAAAGCAAATGGATCTGCATCTGCAAAACAAAGAGCAGTGGTGGGGGCAGAGGCAGGCGTGCTGTCCTGCAGCTGGGGATGATGGGAGTCTCTACACTAGCTGCCCCTCCTTGCTGGATACTTTCTTTGTTTTCTGTTGGAAGGGCTGTTCTCCTTCCACACTTGGAATTAGGAAGATCTGATTTCCTTCCCGCATGTAAAACTCTGCCATAGATTTGTAATTTATGGTTGTGTTCTTTTGCTTGTTATTAGTGGCTGCTGGGATCTTAAGAAACAGAAGCCCTTTATAGCTAAATTGTTTCTCTCTGCTACAGTTTTGGGTGGTGGGAAGCTCTTCTGTTCTACCAGTGAAATGCAGCTGGAGACCTGACCACATGCACAGAGTGCTCTTCTGTCACTGAGTCCTGAAATGTTCCTTGATTAAAACTTGTCAAGTTTAAATCTGGGTAAATCTGCTGACTGGGATGACTTAGCAGTACCCAGGCCAAATATACAGAAGAGGTTGGAGCTGTTTGGCCTTTGGCAGCACAGGCTGATGCAGCAAACTTCCAGCAGTACCTGCCAGCGATGCTCCAGTGCTGTGGCATGTCCTCCCCTTGCCCCAGTCCACCTCTGCTTAGGTATTCTCACATGTGAATGCAAAACCAGGAGTACATCACGTGTGCATGTGAAGAAAGGGCTAGGAGCCCCAAGGTAGAATATTTACAACAAATGTCCAACTGGCGTTGCCATGAAGGAGCAGGTAGAAAAGTCTTTCTGGGCTCTTTCCCAATGGGTTGTTCTACTAAGCAGAATCACAGAATCACACAGAATCTCAGAATTATCAAGGTTGGAAAGCAGTGAGTGGTTTGCTCCTTACATGAGGACTTCAGCCTGGACTCACCTGTCTGCTACCCTTTCCTGCTTTACTTTACTGGCACTGATGTGTTTTTCCTTTGTAACTTGTTTTCCTCAGCTCCTTCCCCTTCTTTTTCTTTGCTTGCAGCTTTGATTGTTGATTTTTACCTCCAGAGTCACAGAGGCCATCTCTGATGCCAACAGCAGTGCTCTTGTTGGGAAAAATAAAATCCAGAAAATCTCCAGCTGACCCCTTAGCCCACAGAAGAAGTTGTGAGGACAGGCTGCCTGTGAACTCTGCAAGCTGAAAGTCAGAGTTGCAGTGGCAGGGGCTTCCACTGCTGATTTTGCATGTGACTTCATTCCCAGTGCATCCTCACTTTCTGCCAGATCACCCCTTCGGCAGAACAAAATATTGTCCCCATGCCATGGCTAGTGGGGGAGTAGGAATAGGGTGAAAACCTGGCAGCGATGCTTTCTTGAGATTATGTTACTCTGCTGGTGACATGTCTTCTGTCCTGGTTGCTGTTGTAGAGGTGCCATTAGACTAGTGGGTGCAGAAAACCAGTGTTCTCTGTGTGTCTGTTATGGTTGTGGTGCTGAAATAAAACCAAGCAATGATTGAATTTTGTTCCTGATATGAATCAAACCACAAAAAGAGGTCTCAGCTCATAGTTCCAGTAGGCATTAGATAGGATTTTCTGTTGTGCATGTGCCCTGGCTACCACCATGGCTATTGTCAGTACTTTTCTGTAATCAGTTCTCCTTCTGGTCCTCTGCCTGACCCTGAGGGACTTTGTGGATTGTCCAAAGCTTTTATCAGCCCTAGGAGCCAACACAGCCCCTGGTATTTGGCTCTTCCCTCCAAGTCTTCTGCAAACCAGAGCATGGACCTCCAAAGTGCCCAAGTAATGCAGTGGTAACCAGCCACAAGGCTGCTTCGTTCTTAAGTGTCACCCTATTTTGAAGGAAGTAAGCTCCCAGAGAGAGCCAGAAAGGTTTCAGCCATTGACAAGCAGGGACAGTATGAGCACTTGGTGTTAACTAGGGAAATCTGTGCAGTTACTTCTGCTTGTGATAGATAGCGGCTCCAGCCTGAGCAGCACTGGCTGAGCACTGCACAAATAAAACCCACTGGCTTGGCCAACAGGTTTGTGCAGACTGTTGTCCATTGCTTTTGCTCTTCCCAAAGAGTCAAGAGGATTCATCTGCTGGCAAAATAAGAGTTTCTAGCCTGAGCCCTGAGGTATAGAATTTATCTGCCTTTCCACATAAGGCAGTTCTCATTTGATGGGATTACTTGCATTCTTGCTCCCCTGCCTGTTTATCCAGCTGAATCGGGGCCTGAATGCATCCCAGAAACTATTCATGGGAAGGGAGTTTTGCCTTCACTATCAGGCTTTTTTTGCACCAGAAACTTGATGCTAAGAATTACACTCATTCAAGGAAAAAGCGGAAACACACACAGAGACTGCAGTTTCCAAGGAAAACAGCATCCAACCCAAGTGCAGAGGATTAGTTGGCTAATCACAGTCAGCAGGGGCTGAGTGAGGGATCGGCACCCTGCTCACGACCATGGCAGCTTCCCCTGCTAAATCGGTCGTTCTCTATTTCTTGCCCAGCAGCAAGTTCTACATTGTAATATTTCCCCACATCCATGCAACTAGGCCCTGCCTTCCCATCCCGTCTGCCAGCATGCTCTGATCTCCATGACACACGTGTGCGCATGTGTGTGTGTGTGTGTTGTGGCCCCAGGGTCACAGATCCCACCAGTGGGACATCAGGAGTTGGTTCAGGTTTTTTGGTCCAACTTTGCATGGTTGGGTCAAAGCTGTGTAAATAATGTTTGTAATGGAGGATAAAGGCTCTTTAGCCCAGACTCTGGTTTTCAAGACTTCTTCCCCACCATGAACTATCCCACTGATCTGTCCAGCTAGTTATTTTTTTGCTCTTATTCATAACTGCTAAGATCAGAAGAGCAGCTCTCATATTTTTTCCATACTTCAGAGTGGAAGCAGGGCATGTACGTTTGCAAGTGTTGTGAAAAGCACTGCTGAACTAATGAAGACATTGAATGTCCAATAAATGCATGATTCTGCACTGCATGTATTAAACTGCTGGTAACCATTTCTATATTTTCCAAGCTGTTTCTTTCTGCACATTGAAACCAACCTTTTCTTCAAGAGGTTTACTTCTCCATTTTGCTTTTGAATGACTCAATGTGTCTGTAAACTCAGGATCCATTGTTAAGTTTGAGTAAATGCAAAAGCTGATGTTTTGTAAACTAACAAGATACTGCAAAGCCTGGTAGTGTATTTTGTCTTTGTTTTTGAGTGCTCTGCAACATGTACAGGAACAGTCACCATCCAGAGCAGCTTAAAACTACACAGCAGTCACGTACACACAACTGGACAAAGGGAGTTGGGGAGGATCCCTTTTCAAATACAAAGCTTCAGAATTTAGTGTGCATTGAAAATTCCTTCCCTGGGTTCCTAGCACTCAGCACTACCAAGAACTATGTTGAGGTCTTTGTTCTTACTTTTTTCTTTTTGTTTGTGCCTCTTAGTCAAAATTTAGACTGGTTCACTCAACTCTTAGGATTTTTCTCTTCCTACAAAGTACTTCTTTCTCACCTGTTGGAGAATGAACTTCATTGGGGGGACCAAGATGCTGTTATTCTTAGCTTGCATGAAACAGAGCAGAGAGCTGAGCTAATTATCCCCTCTTTTGCAAAGCATCACCACCTAAATACTTTCGTTTAACCCTTGAATCTCCACATAGCACCACCATTTATCCATGGAAGTGTTCGGTGTGGCACTCCTCCTTCTTGAGCATGGAAATCATGTCCTTGTCTTCTCTTCCTATAATCACTGCCCGTTACCATTTGTGCTGGTGTTTCTAAGTGCAGGATGGCTACTTGCTACTTGCAGTAGCTCTGGCCCAGTTCTCTTGTGAGCATCAGCAGGGTGTTCACCTCAGCTCCTGAGTGGTTGCTGTGTTAGTGTGGAAGACAAAAACACTCAAATTCCCAGTACTCAAAGCAGAGCCATATGAAAGGGTTGGGAAATTACTCTGGGTTCCTGACAAGGGGGTGTCAAACAGTGGAGCCAGAGAGAAAGCACAGTGTTGGCAGTGTAGGGAGTATCAGACCTTGGAAATTGTGCAAGGGACTGCTCCGTGATGCCTGAAAACACCGAGAGGTTTTGAGTCCACATTCAAGGATGATGCTATGCAAGAATGCTGTGCCAGTGCTCAAACAACAGTGTCTCACAAAAAATCATTAATAATGGTTGTGTGTCAGCTTGAGTTTAGATTGCTGAGGCACCATGTGGTGCAAGGCTCCATGAGGAGGTGGATGTGCACCATGGGAGCTCCTTGGGGATGCTCAGAGTCACTCTGATCTTCTCCATCTCTCATCAGCATCCCTTGATCCCAGCATGGCAGGGCTTCTTCATAGATTGAAGTGAAGCATGACCCCCAAAGTGAAGGGCTTTGAGGGTTTCAGCTGAGTAGGCCATATTGCTTGACTCATGCTTCTGATCAACACAACATAAGCATCCTGGTGCACATTGAGAAACAGTATTTTGGTCACTGAATGTTTTCTTAGCTACTTGATTTGAGTCAGCAAACAAAGAAAAAAAGAGCCCCATCTGCCCAGACTAACTCCCCAAATATGCCCAACTGCAAAACCTCTCTTGGTTGACTTATAATGAAAATGCAAGCATGTCTTCTACAAAGGCTTACCTCTTAATCAAGGAATGTCAGTGTGCCTAATATTGCAGGTCTTGTGATTGGTACAAGTTTATAACAGCATCCCCATCTAAACGAAGGGAGACTGTATTTACTCCATGCATGTATTATGGCATTGCAAATGTTTTATCTGCATAATCAGTTTGCAACTCTGCAAATTGTTGATGGGGCTATGTCACAAGCGGTTCTCTGCCTTCACAATCATGTATACATATCGAGATTTCTATCATCATGTCAGTTTAAAGGCATGACTATTTGTTTTCCTCCAATAAACCCAACTCAAACACTCTGATGCAAAGTCTGATGTTTTTGAGTGAATGAGTCTCTCCCTATGCACAAGAAAGGGAATTAATTTGTTCGATGACTGCCTAACTGTTTTATGTCGTGAATGTCCCTTTGTGTCCCAAAGGATGGTGAGATTTTTATTCCTCTACATTTTACTCCATAGAGAAGGGGATAAAATAGATAATCTGTCCTTCATATTTTTCCTAAAGCTACTGCTGGAAGCAATGCTGTGTGTCAGCATACAGAGACACAGCTGTCACATGGAGTTGGGAATATCTCTGTGGAGCTGTGGAAAGGAGATGCAGTTGTTGGAGATTACTGCAGCTTTGAGTTGATCTTGGTGACTTACACAGCCTGTGGTGGGAATCATGGAAGGAGATGTGATTTTTACTTGTGTTTTTGAGCCTCTTGGAGTCAACTGTGGGCTCAAAGGCTGCTGTGTGTGCTCCATCACTGGTCTAATTTTCCTCCAGACCATGGTGCCATGACTTGCTTTAATATTTTTCACTTCTGTTCTTAATATTTCCCATTTTTATGTCTGCTTCTCTGGCTTTCACTGACTGGCACACAAGACTACCATCCTTTTAAAAATAGCTGGCAAGAATCACTTTGTCCAGGTGAGCATTGTTGGACGCCAAACAGGGAGGCACAACTTTGTGTGAGGTCAAAACTACGTGGTTCAGTAACAGAGCTCAAAGGAACAAGAGTGATAATGGCCAGATCACAGCAATATAAAGAGAAAGGGAAATTATTTAAATAGCTTTTGTATTGTGAGTGTAGAAGCAACCACCAGAACCAATGTGATCACTATTTCAAAGCTGTGGTGTGTAACTGTGGCCACAGAAAAGGATTTAGATGCTGGACTGTACCAGGAGATATGAGATATATCCTGTTTGTGCTCTGGGAAAGCACATCCATAGGAAGACATGTCTTTAGAGAGGCACATCCAAGTGCAAAGCCCACCGCAGAGAGTGGGTTGAAGGCAGAGTGGGACACTGAGGCACAGGCACACGATTTGCAGTGTCAGGAGGAGGAGGAGCAGCTTCTGGAGAAAGACTCCAGTCTCCCCATATGACATGAAAATGAACTCTGACCATCCCTTCTTATTCAGGACCATGCTCTCACATAAGTTGGCTCTTCTGGTTTAGCTTGAATTCTGCAGACTTGGGGTAGTTGAAGGCCCATCCCACATTCCACTATTCAATTAAAATCTCAGCCAGGAAAACATGGTCATGTTTTAAAAGTGGGGGTTCCTCTGTAGGCTCAGTGATTACTTAGTGTGCACTAAGCTTTTCCTAGCTCTCAGTGAGGCGGGACAGAAAATCACCACCACAGTATCATGGGTATCCTGATGCTGCAATATGGCCTCTTGATGTCATGTTAGTATTTATTTGATCTTTGTGTGTTTTCTTCACTGTTAAGGGCTCAGCAACAAATTCTTGGCTGTTTGAAACAAGTAAGATGGAATGTCCATACAGAGAAGCCAAAGGGACAAAACTGAGATGGGTTTATAGAAAATATTATGCTTGCAACCTTGCCAAGATCCACAGCCATGTTTGTAGAGAAGGAGACCATCCTTAATTTGAAGGCTTACTGTGTGTTGGTGTGCACTGAAGGTCTGACTTATGCTATACATCAGACTTCCTTCATGCTACACCAAGCCTATTTCTTGGCTCCTTGATCTTCAGCACTGTACCCTTCACAGAACCAAGGTTCCAGTAGGCATTACTAGTCTCTGGGCAGCTCTTTCTTCACAGACAAGTGAAGTGTTTTGCATCAGTGATACTTTTGAAATGGAGCATGTGAAGTTGCCCAGCTTTAAAGACCATCCAATCTGAACAGGGATAACCTGTTGTGGTTTAGGGCCCCCATGACTGGGTGGTGATGAGAAGGAGATGTTGCAAATAGGACTTTCAGCCACAGTACTTGTTTCCTTGCAGTGAAGACAGTTCTAACCTTGTTACACTTATATTGAATTTCATCCTTAAAGCCAAACTTACCTCCCAGCTTATCTGGGCATCTACAAAGCTGTGTTTTCAGTTATGGGATTGTGAGGATCCCTCTGGGGACTCCATGAAGAGAGACCATGACTCTGCACTGCCCCAGAGCATTCCCAGACAGAATCGTGTAGGGACAAGTAGTCATGCTGTTCCCATCATACTACATTTTCTCACAGGTCTGGACATCCCTCAGGGAGAAGGTAACTGAGGGGAGAAGAAGGACCAGCTGGATCAGGACTGTAAGTATTAAATTGAGTATTTCCAAATTGTTTGGCATTTGGGCCTTCTGGACTATACTGGGGAAAATTCCTGCCTCCCAAACTGTTTATTTATTCCAAAGCCAAAAGTTTCTTTTTGTTCTTAATCTTTGTGTTTGTTTTTTTTTCTTTTTATAATTGCAATATTTTGATACAGTTACAATCAATTAATTGCTCATTTACCTTATTCCTAAAAGTGCTTTTTGTAGAGAAATTAATTATAATAATAATAGAGCTGAGAGGCAAATTGTTTTCCCCATTGAACTCACAAGCTTTGTGCTTTCTTTGGTGCCATGTAGGCTCTTGCATGGTTTTCATTTTCTTTCTTTAGGGCAGATTCAAGAACTGGGTTCACACCCTTGCCTCAAGTTGCAGTCTAGCAGTGACCAGAAATGCATAATAAATCTCAAACAAATAGTTCTTTTTGTTGAAGACCAGCTGAGTAGAGTAGGTACCCTCCATGCTGAAGAATCACAGATCATGTCAATAGCAAAGCTACTTCAAGTCCACTTTTGCTCAAAGTATCTGAGATGTAACTTCCTTCCCAGTCTCTGATCACTGCAGCTCGGTGTGGCACTTAAGTGGATCCAACCCCTGATCCACCATGAATAAAGTCTGTACCACCAAAGTTATCACTGTGGTGATCTCATAGTGACCTTCAATGGGATTTTATGGATGAACAACTGTTCTCAACAGATAGAGTAGTAAGTGTGATACAATAAAATACAGTGCAATTTACTATATATTACACTATGTTAAATTATTCTCTATTATATGATTAGACTGTCTGCCAGACCAAGCAGAAGGATAACAGAACATAAACCGAAGGTTTGGAACTAGGCTACAATGTCAGAGCGCTGGAATGGGCTGCCCAGGGAGTTTGTGGAGTCTCCTTCTCTGGAGATGTTTAAAACCTGCCTGGACTGTTCCTGTCCCACTTGATCTAGGTGATCCTGTTCTGACACAGGGATTTGACTAGATGATTTTTCAAGGTCCCTTCCAATCTGTGATTCTATGTGATGCCTTTTCAGTAGTCAAACAATTGTATTTTATCAAGTGTCAGGTACTTAGTGGTCACAATAGCTGGAGAGGAAATACAGCTGTGATCAAGTTCTGGAGGCACTTTTTAACTTCACTGCCACCAAACATGTCAACATCAAGAGTTCAACACTGAGTCTGGTCTGCTGCTGACCACCTTGGAGGCTCACACTGAGGGACTTCCAACTCCCCTCATTAAGAATCTGTAGTATTTCTCTGCCCATTGTTGAAGCACTTTGCAAAGATCTCAAGAAACTGCCAAAGAATGGTTAAGGTTAGTAGGGACCTCTTGTAGACCATCTGGTCCAAATCCCCTGCTCAACAAGCAGAGTCACCTAGCACAGGTTTCCCAGGGCAAAGTACAGACAATTTTTCAATATCTCAAAGGATATCTCCAATATTTTCTGTCTGGTCCTGGGTGTCACAGTTCCCAGGTAACAGACTGTTGCATTGACCAAGCCTTTGCCAAGTCCAGATAATGTAGAAGTTAAAGACCCCAAAGAACAAAAGAGGATTTCAGATTTTGCTTTAACTTTCCCCCTCTGTTTTGCTTCTTTTTCCCATGGATAAGATGAGCATCTGTGCAAATGCATGTTGATGAATTTGGTAGCCTCTAAATGCTGTCTTGAAGGACAGCTTGCTATCATGCTAGCTAGAGGATCATTTTAGGGTAGAAAAGTCACATTATTCAGCAGGTGCCACACACATGAGCTTACCAGTGGTCCATATTAAACATGCGGACAGAAACAAGTGTTCAGTAATTCTACTGGAAAAAAGGCAAAGACCTTCAAGAAAGAGCCAACAGCCGTGATTAAGAAAGGTTTGCTACCAGGACACCTGGATGCTTCACTTATCTGTGCAAAGGAGGTGAAGACAGACCAAGGAGATTACTTAGCTCCAAAAGTGGCTGGACAGATAGACAGGGTCCTGTCATCTGTGCCTGGAAGTCACTGTGTCTGGGGCTACATATGGGTACCACAGGGCCCCAGAGGACTGTTTTGCTGCACACCAGGGCAATACTGCCCACCATGTCAATGATCCTGAAAGAGGCTCTGTCCATCATCACTACATTGACTGTAGTGAGATGAGTTGGAGATGTCAATGGGAAATTATTTCATTCTTTAAATTCTCCTGTGGAAATGTTAATACAGTAATTCTGTTCAGCATCAGCCTCATAACTTGTTTTGTTTATACATGGCCTTGTGGTGATTTAAACCTACTGATTTATTGATTCAGTCTTAATTGGGTCCTGAACTGGGTCATTGCATTATTCTAGCTTTAATTGCTTTAATGAAAATCTGGCAAATTAGATTGTTAAAATGATTGCTTAGAGGGATTTTTGCCTGTTCATTTTTCGCAGTGAAATCCATTACAAAATAAAAAAAGGAATGAGCTTGTCCTACTGAATTGCCACTTGTATCATGGACTCTGGGTGAAACTCAGAAAAAATCAATCTTCAGTGTCTTTGGCTCTTCCTCCCAATAAATATCCTCACAAAGAGAAAACTTAGCACATTAGCAAACATCTTCACAGAAGAGGAGTAGATGGAAGAAGCTAGTAAAATTTGAAGGTAAAACCTGGGTTCTCATTCCTGCTTATCAGGCTTCCTTTGAGTTTGCATGCAGGCTGCTCAGGAGAAGATCTAAAAGCCTCCTTTGATTTCAAAAGCAGACTTCAGCCCAGTTCCTAGGGCACACCTTGAGAATCCCTCCTGTTCTGGGAATCCAAATCTGCGTGTTTTTCGAGGTCTTTCATTGTGTCCCAAAAGGTTTGCTTCATCCCTCTTCTATTTCCTGTTATCTCAGTGCCCATACAAACATTTTCGGCAGAGAACTGAACTGTACCTGTGAGAAGGACAGTTTTCTCCCTACTGTATGTCATGGCATCCATGAGAAGCAGCCTTGGCCATTGTGGCTGCCCTTCATCACCACTAGGTGTTGGCCGTTACCTGCACAGGTCCTTACCACCTCTCCCCACTGGATTTCCAGCAGGGTTGCTGCATCTGCAATGCATTTACCCCCACTGGGCTAATGAGCTGTGTTGCCAAAGCTGCCTGTAACTTTTTAATGTGCCCTGGTCTTATGACTGGAAATGTGCTGCTTCCTCCCACTCTGTGCTCATCAGTGAAGATCATATATCACTTCTCACTTGACCCTGACTCCTGCTGCACCGAAAATACTGTTACTTATCAGCAGTGTGAGCCACCCCCCCCAAGCTCTGCTCAAACATCTCCCAAGCCTGTTTGTATAAAGAGTACAATGAGTCTGCTTGAAAGATGAAGTTGCAAAACTAGACAAAATCTGCAATCAATTAAAAAGGACACAAATTAAGTATGCAGCAGAGGAGGAATATAAAGTTCAGATCAGCTTGATTCCCAGCGTGACAGCGCATTTTGTTTTATCCCTTTAGCAGAATGGGGAATTTTCTCTCTGCGTGGGCTTTAATGATGTGGCTGGAAAGCTTCCACTGACTCTAATCAAAACAATGTGATTACATTTTCCTTTCTCCAGTGCATTTAGCCCCTGAGACCATGCACAGAATGAGATACCTGCCATGGGTGCTCCCAGTGCAGCTCTAACCTCATCGCATTGACCAGAGCTGGATACAGACCCCCCAATAGTCCCTGAGAAGCCCACAGCTCTCACTGCAGGTTGAGATGCTGCAGTAGAAGTCAACTATCCCAAACTATGCTTTCAAGCTTACAATGTGTTTTAAGACAACCTCCTACCAGATCAGACCCACCAGTCCAGAAGGAGATTAACTGCATTTGCAAAGCCAGCACAATGAGTGGTGGTTTTGTTTTGCCTGGAAAACGAACTGGACATTCTATGTGCACTGTAGGGTAACTTCATATTTGCAGCATTGATGGATTTTGTGCCTTACAGCATGTGTTCTGAGAGCTGTGTAAACAAATAAGGTATGAAGGGGGAAAGGCTGATAACTGGCCTTGCTAGTGAAAACTCTGGGTGTAGTAGCCCAACACTTGCAGCGCAGCGTGGCATGACAGATAACCAGAAGGTCTGCCACCCCTCACTGTTGAAAACAGTGGCTCCCTCCCTGAAATGTTTATACACCAATGCATACAGCATAAGCAATAAACAGGAGGAACTGGGGGCTGCTGTGCTGTGATATGGTGGCCATCACAGAAACCTGGTGGGATGACTCCCACAACTGGGGTGCTGNGTCTGCCACCCCTCACTGTTGAAAACTATGTTCTTGGCTCCCTCCCTGAAATGTTTATACACCAATGCATACAGCATAAGCAATAAACAGGAGGAACTGGGGGCTGCTGTGCTGTGATATGGTGGCCATCACAGAAACCTGGTGGGATGACTCCCACAACTGGGGTGCTGCAATTGATGGGTATCAACTTTTCAGAAGGGATAGGCAAGGGAGAAGAGGTGGTGGAATAGCACTCTATGTTAGGGAGACATACGAAGGCATAAACATTAATAAGTGTGATGACAGGATTGAGTCCTTATGGGTAAGAATCAGGAGTAAGGCTAGCATGAGTGTTTTTGTGATCTGTTACAGACCACCCAACCAAGACAAAGAAGCAGGTAAAATTTTTATAAGCAATTGAGGGAGGTTTCAAAATCACTGCCCCTTGTGCTCATGGGAGACTTCAATTTTCCCAATGTCTGCTGGGAAGACAATACAGCAGAGAAACAACAGTCCCAGAGGTTCCTGGAGTGTGTGGAAGAGAGCTTCTTAACACAACTGGTGAGAAAGCCAACGGGGGAAGGTGCCTTCTTGGACCTGCTTTTTGTGAACAGGGAGGACCTTGTGGAGGAAGTAGAGGTTGGAGGTGGTCTAGGGCACAGTGATCATGAGATGACTGGGTTTTCAATACTTTGAGAAACAAGGAGAGGGGTCAGTAAAACTGCGACCTTGGACTTCCACAGAGAAAACTTCAGCCTGTTCAGGAGATTGATTGACAAAGTCCCTTGGGAGGCTGCCCTCAGAGATGCAGGAGTCCAGGAAGGTTGGACATATTTCAAGAAGGAAGTCTTAAAGGCACAGGAACAGGCTGTTCCTGCGTGCAGAAAAATGGGCTGGTGAGGAAGACAACCAGTCTGGTTGAGCAGGGATCTTTGGCATGAACTCAGGAAAAAAAGGAAGAGTGCACTAATTTTGGAAAGAGGAGCAGGTGAACCAGGAAGCGTTACAATACTCTTGTATTGTAGGGCATGTAGACAGAGAATTAGAGATGCAAAAGCTGTTAGAACTTAATCTGGACAAACCTGTTACGGATAATAAAAAGTGCTGTTTTGAATGCATTAATAACAAAAGGAGGGCCAGGGAAAACATCCACTCCTTATTGGACTAAGGGGGAACAGTCATTGAAGACAGGAAAAAGACTGAGGTACTTAACACCTTTTTTGCTTCAATCTTTAGCAAAAAACTTGGACATCCTCAGGATAGCTGGGCTCCTAAATTGCTACACAGGTAAGGGGAGCAGAATAATCCAGAAGGACACAGTTAGTGACCTGCTGTGCCACTTAGATCCTAACAAGTCTATGGGTCTGGATGGGGTTCATCCTAGGGTGCCTAAGGAGTTGGTGCAAGAGCTAGGTCACTCTCCATCATCTGTCATTGGTTGTGGATAACTGGGGAGGTCCCAGATGACTGGAGGTTGGACAGTGTGGTGCCCTGACCTCAATGCCTGTCAAGGTTATAGCACAGATCATCCTGAGTGCCACTGNTGACCTCAATGCCTGTCAAGGTTATAGCACAGATCATCCTGAGTGCCAC